>JADWQK010001469.1:0-432748 GCA_017933935.1 Sesamia nonagrioides
TGATTTGGTTCACGAGGTTGTCGACATGTGGAAGTGGATTCAGCAATCATTGTACCGATAGTCGTGACAGCCAATGGCTTAATAGCCAAGAGCCTCGACCAACACCTCAGGAGGCTCTCGTTAGGCAGCTGGATCAAAGGCTTGATTCAGAAAGCGGTACTGCTGGACACGGCTCGCATCGTCAGGAAGTTCCTCTCTCTGGAGCCCTGACCGCCGGTAGCTTGGACCCTGTTCCCGATACCGGTGGGCTACTATTTTTTATATTTTTAAATGTTTTTTATATATATTTTTGTTATGTAGAAATATTTAAAAATATAATTTATAAGTGTATTTATTGAAATAAAGGAGATAATAATAATAATAATATATTTATTTGCCTAAAAACACGGTATACAAGGATGGTATCAATAAAATTTAGAACGAACATGTTTTGCCAATATAAAATAAGCATGCAAATTTTTCAGAATATAACTGACATTAACATTTTTTGTCAATGAATTCTTTTACACTATAAAAACTATTTACAGATAGCCATTCGTACATTTTCTTTTTAAATAATGTAGTATTAACGTTTTTGATATCATTTGGCAACTTATTATATAAACGTACACACATTGCAAGACAGCTTTTACTATATTTAGATAGCCTCGGAATATCACTTAGTACGAGCCTGCAGGGGTCTCGTCGGTTTCGCACACAAATGTCATTTGCTTTTACAAATAAATCTTGATGTTGCCTAACAAACATGCATATCTCATAAATATAAAGTGATGGTAACGGTAACAAACCAAGTCTTTTAAATATTGGTTGGCAGGAGTCATCCGGTTGAAGGCCACATATTGCTCTTATGCATTTCTTTTGAGCGATAAATGCTCTATTTACATCTGTACCATTACCCCACATCACAAGACCATAGCGTAGTAAAGATTCTACATACGCATGGTAAGAAATAATAGCAGTTTTTAAATTCGTTACATTTTTAACCTGTTTCAGCGCATAGACGAATTTATTAATTCTAGTGCTAACATTATGTGTTCTTTCCAATTAATGTCTTTATCTATTGTAACACCCAGAAATTTGGTATGTGTTACTTCCTTAATTTTAGTTATATTCAATTTTATGTTGTATTTATTATTATTTGATTGATTAAATTGAATGTAAACTGATTTATCTAAATTCATTTTTAAATTATTCATGTCAAGCCAATTTAATAACATATCTATTGTATTATTGATATCTAATTCATGATCTGCAATGGTACTTTTCATTCTATCAGATGTCACTATGATTGTTATGTCGTCAGCAAATAATACGCATTTATGCTTGGTTATTTTTATGATGTCATTTATATATAAAATAAATAATAATGGGCCTAGTACGCTTCCTTGTGGAACACCATACTTATTAACCATATATTGCGATGAGTAGGATGTCATATCTTTAGTTTTGGTAATTTTATTGATTATGACACGTTGTTGTCTATTACATAAATATGACGATATCCACTGTAGAGGAGGTCCCCTAATCCCGATGTTCTCTAACTTATCCAGCAATATTTTGTGTGACACCAGATCGAAGGCTTTCGATAAATCAAAGAAAAGACCAGTAGTGATTTGGTTCTTGTTAATATTCGAAACTATATTTTTCATAAGGGTGAAAATGGCTAAAGACGTGGATTTATTTTTTTGAAACCCAAACTGCTCATCAATTATTATTTGGAACTTATTGCAAAAATTAACTATTCTTTTGTACATACATTTTTCAAAAATTTTGGAGAAGATAGATACTAAAGTTATAGGACGATAATTATCGATATCACATTTATCTCCTTTTTTGAATATCGGCTTTACTATGGATAATTTTAATTTATCGGGAAAGCTCCCAGATGTAAATGACATATTGATTAGGTGAGTTAAGATCCCAGTCAGTTCATTACAGCAGGCTTTTAAGATTTTTGTGCTAATTTCATCATAGCCTTCTGCTCTGGTATTGCTTAAACACATTATTTCCTGTCGAACTTCACTTTCCAGCATAGGTTTCAAAAACATAGAGTTGACACTTATATTTTCCCTAGAGTTTGGGCCAGCACTTTGTTGAGTTCGTGCGTTATGCGTTAAATTTGCATAATGGCTGTTAAATAGAGAAGCCATTTCTACCGGGTCAGTAACTACAGCATCTTTTAACTTTATCATTTCTATGTTGTCTTTGAGGGTAGTACTATTTATTTCATTTTTAATGACAGTCCATGTGGCTTTACACTTGTTATCCTGTGTGTTAATATATTTTATATTTGCGTTCTTTTTTGATCCGTAAATACATTTCTTCAGCAAATTGGAGTAATTTTTGTATCTAATTTTATTAATAGAATTTTTAGTTTTGTAATACTGGTAACGTAGCCTCCGTTTAGTTTGGCAACTTAGACGTATTCCTCTGCTTATCCACTTTTGAGTGTTTTTATTATCGCGGTTCACTCTAACTCTAACCTTGGGGAAACAGAGGTTGTAGAATAGGCTTACCAGTTCATGGAAATCACTGAATGCGGAATTTGCATCAGTATCTTGATAAATCTCAGACCAAGTAAGGTTTACCATGCATTCTTTGAATTTACGAACGTTATCTAAGCTGTAATCTCTTTTAGAAATGTAGTATATTGGTGCTTTTTGTAGTTTATGTTTAGTAGGAAAGCTTAACATTTGCGCCGTGTCATGATCGGAAAGGTACAGGGGTAGTACAGATGATGTAGCGTTGGTAATGTTGCTCAAGATATGGTCAATACAAGACAGCTTACGTGTAGGAACAGTTATATGGATTTTCAAATAATAATTGTTACACAAATCTTGCAATTCTTTTGTAATGTTACCTTTTTTCAATGTATTTATATTTATATCACCGGCTATAACTAAATTTACTTTAGATTTGTATTTTTTAAGCAAATCGTGTAAAAGTTTATGCAATTTTGTTAAAAACTGATTTGGATCAGATTGGGGCGTTCTATAAACACATATAATTACAAGTTTAATATTTGTTACCTCTACACCACATGCTTCAAACGTGTTCTGAGTGGCATAGTTTTTTACGAATATTAATTCTTTGTAATTTAAGCCTTTTTTAATTAATATACACGTGCCACCTCTTTGTTTATCTCTACAGAAGCCAGCAGCCATTTCATAATTGTACAGTTTTACGTAGTTTTCACAACCTTTTTTTAAAAAAGTTTCAGATAGACATATTACATCTGGGTCAACGTTTACTTCTTTTAACTCTTGAATTGTGATTTCTAACAGTTCTTGTTTGGATAACAAACTGGCGATATTTTGGTGAAATATTCTAAAGTGATGTGTTGTGTTGTTTTGAGATACGAAAAAATGAGTCGCGCTTGTTTATCACAGGAAAGTAATAGGGTATAGTTCCTATTTTACCCTTTTCGTTACATTGTAAAGAGAACCTATCCGTGTTTGATCTATTCTTAATACGACTAAAGTAATAGGGAATTGTGCCTTTTTTGGGTTCGCTTGTTGAAACGTTTAATTTAGAACTTGATTTGTTACTCGCTATTATTTTTCGAATTTCACTCGGATTTAAATATTTATCATTATAGTCACAGTAATCTATGATATAATTTATTGACTCACAAACATCGGAGAGTTTCGTGGATGTTTCATTTAAAAAGTGACATTTTCTATATTTATTACAAATATTCTTTATACAATAGTTTAACTTACGGACATTGAGGTACATGTTATTGACGACATTTAACACAATAACAGTATTATTTAAGAATGTATTGAGTATAATTTGCAATTGTGACAATAATAGTTTTGGATTTTTATCATTTTCGCCTATGCATATTATAATTTTGTCTTCATTTGTCAATTTGGTATTTCTGCAGTTTGCTATTATTTCACTGCAAGGCGCATTTGGCTTTGTAATAGAGACGAGTCTGTATTTCTCATATTGTGTATTTGTCCTTGAGTGTGAGATGGCCGCTGCAAGTCCGACGCAGCGCTGAGTACCAAAAATAAACATTTTTCTTTTAGTCTGTCCGTCTGTGGTAGCAATTTTCTGAGGACTGGCGGTGTTTACTACATTTCGCTTTATTTCCAGACGAGCGACAGGTTCAAAAATATTGCAACTATTCTGCATTAGGGTCGTAATACGGTCCATGAGGGTTGCTATTTCTAGTTGCGCAACCTTCAGTTGCTGCTGCAGATTAACAATTTCTTGTTCCAAGAATGGCACATGTTCATTGCTGTCAGTATCGACGTACGACCTGGATACAAGTCTGGATGTTAAGGACGGTGTAGAGAGTATCTTGTGTTGATTTGACAAACCTTGCCACTTTTTCTTTTTAGTGCTTGTAGTCGGAGTTGCAAACATGGAGGGTGACTGGCATAAAGATTTTAGTGTTTTATTTTCAGTTTCTAATTTATTTATTTGCTTATGTAGCTCGGTGTTTTCCAATAATATATTTCCTAATTCATTCTCAGCGATTTCGAGTTTTAATGTGAGCTGAGCGATTGTTTCCTTCATTTCTGAGACTAATACTAAGTCAGACACAGTACCGTCGACACTCATTGATAACTGTTTATTGGGAGTACATGGTTCACTAGATATCTCGCACTCCGTCAGTATATGGGAATCAAGTATATCTGCTGTATTTTGAATCGAAGATAGGCGATTCACCGCTTTATCCTGTACTACATCTTGTATACATTGAGATTGTTCTATCGGTGAGGGTGTTTTTATGGAAGTTAATTTTTTTCTCACGGTAACATTGGTTGTACTGTCGGTATTAGCGTATTTTTTATTTTTGATACACACCTTACATCTCCACTTTTTTTTAGATTCTGCGTCTTTAAGGCGATACGTTTGTTCTGGATACCCGTCGCATTCCAATTCATATCTATTGTCACAGGCAGAGCACAAAGCAGTAGTTTTTATGTTTACACTTTTTTTGCATTTAAAGCATGTTACTAGTGCTGCCACTTTGCTATTACTTTTTGCATTTGTGTTTGATGACATTTTGTGTGATCGTATTAGTTGAGCAATAGTAATATGTATTATGAGCTTCTAATTATATTAGAACATGCTATATTATATTCCAAATAATTAATTTTGAGACTGACGACAAGTGATGTTGTGTCACTGGGGTTTGAACTCGTGACACTCGTGTGAGGCTGAATTGCAAAAGTTGACGTACGTTAGCAACTACGCCAATCAAGCCTAACTAAGCGTGCCCAATTTAATGACCAGTTGCCACAAATCTTTATTCTTTTATTAGTTGATGACATGTGACGGTTTGAATTCAAATCACTATGAGTCACTTTTTCACTAGGTATTTGTTATCGTTTTTATTTTATTTACTACACTAATTGTTATGATAATTAAGGAACACACAATGTTTATTTAGTTTATTACTGTTGTTCTTGTCCGTATTTGTTATTATAAAACGAAGTATCTTGATCACAGTATATTGTGTTGTAAGTTCACTGTATTAATTTGTATTACCGTGTATTAAATCCGTGGATAACACTATCACAGGTTAATTAGGTGATGTTTGCTTGGTTCACTTATTTTTATTCGTTTATATGCACTTATAATAATTTTAACAAATTTTAAATTACGGAGCGGTTTTGACACGTTAGACTAGATGCAGAGCCATCTCTAAATAAGTTTTATAGATAAAAATATTATTACTTTGGTATGTTTTGGTACAAAACAAATAGTTATTGATAATGAAAGATATTTATTATGAAATCGATGTTATGGTCACCGCACGCGGTCCCATTCTTGGTCGGCGGAGTGGGGACGACGGGAACATCACAGGACCCCCGCGCGCCCGCGCCGCCCGCATGTTCACTACGCGGCCATATGCTAATACTACGATATTGATGTGAATAATTGGTGTCTCTCATTTGCTGATTTTAGGGCGGACAAAAACAAGATTTTTTATTTTAAACTAATAATGCAGATTTGTTCTGTTATTGATTCTGAGCCACCCATTCGAAAAAAAGTTTCCCTGTATATGTGAAGATTTTACAAAGGGTGACACAATGAGCGGTCTTATCGCTAAGAGCGATCCTTTCAGGTGGTTAGGCGACAAGCTTGAGTAGATATTGTGTTTCTAGATAGTAGGAAGTAGCATTATCGAAATGTTGATACTTACATCTGTATGCCGGCTCATATGACTGTTATAAGCGTCTTCATCTAAAAATCCTTTAAAACACGCAGTACATTTAAAAACAGAATTCTTATAATTTGAACTCTCCTGCCGTTTCACTATCTCAGCAATTTGCTCCTCAAATGTCAAGTCGGTGATCGTAAAAAGAGTTTCGTTCAAGTCCTCGCTCAAAAACGGTTTCCTCCGTCGATCAATCTTCGGCTCCGTCGGATCTTTTACCTTTTTTACCCTCTTGACAGCGGCTTTAACCGGTTTCGTTTCTTTCTCCTTTCTTTTTCTAGTTTTCTTTGCCTTGCATTTTTCTAAAGGGAGACTGTCGTCTGAAGAATAATTATCTTTATCAGATAACACGTATTCTTTCTCGGAAATGTCATCTTTGTCGTTAAAGACATCCGTAATTCCGTCATCGTCAATTCCGTGATCGTCAATTCCGTGATCGTCAATCCCGTGATCGTCAATTCCGTGATCATTAAGTCCGTGATCGTTAAGTCCGTCGTCGTTTTTGTCAGTGATGTCTTCTGTTAAGAAAATTTCGTTTTTTCCTTTGAAGTCGACATTGCAAGTGGAGGAGGTATCTTCGTCCAGAATTGGTTCTGATTCATCCTCGTATTTAATGTAGGCATCGTAATGGTTGACTTGAAAATGTTTCGGTGATAATGGCGACGATAGTTGGTTATTGGAGCGATTGATTGATTTTAGATTTTGAACGGTTAACTGAAACAATAATAATAATATTACTATCTCATTAATAAAATAAATTAAGAATTATTTGTAAAAGATCACCATAATGGTGATCTTTTACAAACAATGCTTAGCTTTTTTCGCAGCTATGTTGGGGTCAGCTTCCAGTCTAACCAGTGTGGCTACCATGAGTTTTTATTACGAGACTCAATCATACGCATCGACCATGTTTGGCGCACTTTGCCAATTGCAATCCTTACTATTGCAATTACTTTGCAATTTGCCAGCGGCGGTGTTTCCGTCAGACTACAATTTGAGTGTCTTCAAGGCTAGAGTGAATAGGCTCATAATAAACTAGTGCGCTTTACCATCAACGATTGCGTCACTGCTTACCATCAGGGAGGATTGCGGTCAAGCGCTGGTTTATAATATGTAAAAAAAAACTTATTGGTTGAGAGTTCTTACAACCTTGAAGCGGGCCAATCGATGAGTCGAACGCGCTCGATATCGATGATCGAGTCTTCGTAATGAAAACTCATGGTAGTCACACAGCACCCTAATGGGGAAGAAAACGTAAAGCTATTTGCAGATGTCGCTGATGGCGTTTGACTCATAACAATATTAGCTGTCAGTCGTATCACGTTTTATGTTGAGTTTTTTATTGTTTGACGAGTTTTTTTAGGTAAAGCAGAGCAATTTATTGTACATGGACTGTTTCAAGTTAAAAAAAGGAGTTAAAAGTCTAGAGGAGCTTCAGTAAAAGGACGAAAAGCTGATCTAATTACCAGGCAAATAACAATGCCCAGACTTTAAACTAAATGCAGACTTATTAGTGTTTTAAGTTACATTAATTTTGTATTAGGTTTAATGTTTCTTTAGTTATATTTCAGTAAATATTAATGTACTTATTATTGCAATATTTTGAAAGTTTCAACCCTATTAACCTAAAATTATTTTCCAGACTTAAATCGTATGATCGATTTTTTAACTTCGAGGTTCATCAAGAACAAGAAATTTAAGAGAAAAAAATTGATTTACCGCCCCCAGAAAGCTATAGAGACATCAACATAATCTTTACTGAAATCTATTTATACATACATATATTCTGTTCTAAATTGAAATGCATATCTTTAGGGAAAGAGTGATCTCCATTATTATTACAAGAAATTGCTACACAACGCGGCATATTTTTAAATTTTTTTTAAACAACGTAAATTCGTACAAATTACTATGGGTTTTGACAGTTTATTTGGGTCAAACGATATCAGCGCCTCTAGTGGCGAGATTTGTCAGTTTTCTTCCCCATTGCGTAACACACTATTACAATCAGTTGGAAAAATTTCGAAGCTTATTGCTAATCCATTGCTCCATGTCTTTGAAAACGTGTTTACTCAACAACGTAAATAACGCAATTTTGAATGTTGTTGTACCTACTGTCAAAATGAAACCCATTGCTACTGGTAGCAATGGGTTCCGTCCGTTAGGTCTAATTTAAATGAGTGCGTGCGAAATGAAGGCGCGCTGTTCGGTGGGCTCGCGTTAGTTTGGGCCCATTAGCTGGCTTGTGTGGAACAGTTCGAGCGGTTACAGATACTCCGTGGAAGTCGCGAAGTTCGTTTTGTATCTCAATGGAGGTAAGGTGACGATTTCTCAAGCTGGTCGTCACGATGAATCGATCCTGCCTTTCAGTTGTGACCCTAGATCGCGGCCTTCCTTGGCGACGAACAAAGCCGCCAGTCTCTAGGTCATCATCATCATCATCCCAGCGTTAATCCCAGTCGCATCCGAAGCCTTTTTCAGCTTTGGAGTCTGGGGTCCGCTTTTACCAGTCCAACTGCTGATATGGCTAAACTTCGACATTTTCCGTGAAGCGACTGCCGTCTGACCTCCACAACCCGAAGGCGATATCGAAGCATTGCAGTTAGACCAATTGTTGGACTTTTTGAGGTAACTCTAGGTATCTCCGATAAACATTTCGAACCGCAGATCGACTTAACTCTTTCAGATTACTTTAATTATAATGCACGTCATGTAGCGATAAACGGTTGAATTATTATGAAAGTTTGAACTGTTCTTTAAAACAATCAAAACAAATGACAGATTCCCGGTCAATTGAATGAATGACAGTTCATAGAAGTTGAATTACATATGGCGCTAACGTACTTTTCCAATGTAGTTCAAAAATCACCTAAAAGGTTACAAAAGTAACCTTCTGGCAAGACTGTTCAAGACAAATGACAGATTCCCGGTCAATTGAATGAATGACAGTTCATACAAGTTGAATTACATATGGCGCTAACGTACTTTTTCTCGAGTGTCGGTTAGCTTACAAACCACCATGACAGTGGCTGGTTAGCTTATGGATGGCACTTTATTTGTTTTTCTCACATTCTTTACAGTATGTCGCGACGCACGAGCCGCTTAGGAGATAAAAAATAAATAATACTTGTTCGGAGACATCCCTTCAGTTAACGAGAGCGTTTGTAGCTATGAAGATGACTAAGAAGAGGCAGTAAATCAGCCAAATCCGATGGTTTTAGGTGATTTGATTGGAGTTCAAAGTGCTTATGACCACATTTATGATTCTGATGATGACCTCCCTTTGTGTAGCTAGTTTCAACGGAATCCTGATTCTACAGAGTCTAATAATGTTAGTTCAAATATTATTTATGATTGCTCGGAAATTGAAGAATAATTATAGCGTTTGTCAGATCAAATTCTAAGCACGGAGAAAGTGACACCTCTTTTACTATTTCGCCTTTTTGGGACAGAGCATTTACAAGACCTCTCATGTCTCCAAAGTACAGATCAAAGGAGCTTTGCTATCGACAGCAAAACCCATAAGTGGTGGTATAGGATTCTTTGATTTATAAAGAACTGCAGTCCTCTTCACGTCCAGACCTAGACAGGCTGATTCTGAAAGAATTCAGGCGAGAAATATATCGGGGCCTACTGGCACCAGCATATGTCAGAGACAAACACAGGCCGGATTCAGTGAACAGCAGCCGTAGTTCTGCGGCCTCTTCTCCAGGATCTGCATTTATAAAATGCCACAAACCTACAGTCCCTCAGGAAATTCGTCTAGAATCCAGTCGCCATCAACCTGAAAGAAGCACATCAAGAAGATGCTGCAATGGTAGCACTAAAATATCTCCAGTGCGTACTGTGTGGCAGTGTAGTACATGTAAAATGCCTCTTTGTTTACGCAAAGGTAAAACATGTTTTGCAGATTTTCATACAAAATAGTTTTTTTTGTTATTTTTGTACTTTTGTAAGATAAGATAAGATTTTATTTGCATAAACATGTGTGTGTACATACATAAAAAGTGCATACAAGGTAGTAAATAATGTTAAGCTCAACATGTTTGTCACTATATGACGTGCAAAATAATAGAGTTATACAATTTAAGAAAAAAAATATTATCACGATATTAAAAATTGTCATAGGTACTTATTTACTAATGTATTATAAAATTATCAATTAAATCAATATTATTATTATATTAGTCAGTCAAAATGAATCCAATTAGTATTTATGTAAAAGAAAATTTTTTTTCATTAAGGAACTCATTAATACTATAATATGCTCTGGCGGTCAAAAAAGTACGAAGTTTGTTCTTATACATTGATAGAGGTAGTTCTCTCCAACTTTTGGGTACCTTATTATAGATGACTGGACCCATACAATATATGCTTTTGCGCATGAGGCTCGTCTTAGCGGATTGGAGACAAAGTTGGGCATTGTCACGTCTATTACGTGGGAATATAATGTAATGATGTAATGACGTGTAATGATTCATCTAATAAATAACATTCACAATCATCCTAGTTTTATTTATCGCAATTGTCATGGTGGTTAGCGTTAGTGACCACCTCATTCCTTGAAAGCCTTAATACCTATTTTCTTATTCTTCTATTTTCTGTGATATTTTAGTTGTAAAAATTGCTTAAATAAACAGAAATTGATAATTATGTTCCTATTGTAAAAGTGTGACTGAAAGCATTGATAAAATATTAAACTAAGGTAGATAAGTCACTAGCGCACTGAAAATGAAGCGTACAAAAGGAGGTAAGTCCAGTATCTCGCTTTAGTCACTCTCGATACACTCGTAAAAACAAACGACAAACACTAACAGCGCAAATGACAAACAGTAGCCATCTTTTTCTTCTTTATGCTTTAGATTGCGCCCCATCTCACTCACACTGTACCAACGTGTGAAATGTACGCAGAATAAAAAATTTGCATGTGTGTGCTGCTGCTCCGATCGGCACATTTATTTTGGTTAATTTTTTAGAGCATATCATATTTGTTTAATATTATATCAATGACTGAAAGAGTTAAATTAAGTTGAGCACTCACATTTCTTTGGCTGTGTCCGACCTGAATAAGTGCCACAGCTTGGGCGGCGTCTTCAGGTGAAGTATCCATAGATTATTGATAGAACCTCACCTTAATGTTAAGAATAAGAAATGTTTGTTGCAAAACCAAAGATATCAATCACTTGTTCAAGAACTAAATTCAAGTAAACCAATAAAATCAAGTTTTCTTGGTATTCGATTGTTTGTTAACAACAAAAAGGCTCCAAATCGTCTTTTGTCTCTTTAAATTCTGTGTTCGAAATTCAAAAAAAGACTATTGAATGAAATTGTGAATGTGCCAGGTTCAAAACTGCTTAAAAACTTTTTGCTCGACCTAATATAAAATTTTAGCTAGAACCAAACGAAACTGAAAATGCAAGGTGGGTGAAGTGTCCAGAAGTGTATAAACGAGGACTTATCTCTAACTTTTAAATAAACTAAGCTGTAGACACTAACAAAATGTACGGTGTAATTGCTATAAAGCGCTTTCAAATGATACCAAACACGGCATATTTATCCTAACTTTATTTTTTTACTCTGTATGTTTTGTCCGCTAGAGGGCGCCACAGTAGATTTTGTGAAACCCATATAGCCTATAACCAGCGGACAATTAAGACGCTTCTAATGATATATCATTTGTCGAATTCTGATAAGTAGTTTAGAAGTTACGAGGGAACAGATGAACATACATACATACATAGTCTGTCAAAATCATAACCCTCCTTTTGCGTTGCCGTAGTCGGGTAAAAATAACCGCGTGCGACTATAGCGCACACAGATTACCCACTCTAAAAATTTAACTTGCCCTAGGCCGGACTTGCCCACCTCTAGGCCTGACTTGCAATCAGCAATTAGATTGGTAAAGCGGACCCCAGACTCCAAAGCTGAAAAGCTTTGGATGCGACTGGGATTATCGCTGAGAAGGTGATGATGATAACTGTCCCTAAACGCTTCAATCAGAAAAATAATAATAAATAACCGTTGGTCTGATTTCAAAGAAAATAATACATTTTGATACTTACACTATCCTGTTTCTTAATGACTTCCAACATCAAAGAGTTAGCTCTTAAACTCTTTAGTCTAAATCGACTGCAATTCATCAACCTGTGAACACACTCCACACAGAGCTTCTGCGGCAGTCTGTCCTCTTCACGTAGCTGGAAAATCAATTAAACATAAAGCAAATATTTTCATTATTAAAGAAACAACAAAATAATTGAAAAAAATCCGTATAGAGGTATGAGAGGCAGCAAGTAAAGTCCAGATGGGTGTTGTATCTGTGCTGTCGTCTGGACATACCATACAATTCAAAATATAAAAATAAAGAAAATGTTTCATTTTGGGCCACCACTATGTACGCTATTAAAAGATCTTCATAAAAAATACTACTAAATTAATTTGAATAAAAATACAAGTATATATAATTAATTATTTGAAACGTTTTTTAATGAGATAACCCTTTGTTAAGGTAGCCATGACAGTGTTTATGACGTTTGATTGGCGACTTTGACAGTTCTATTTTCCCGTTGTGTTCGTGTCGAGTGTTGATTGTGTTTATTTAATGGGCCGTATGTTCGGAACACATGTTTTGTTTTTTCGCAGTCATATGGTAATAATATAGATATGATAGCCTTAGATACATGACACGTCAATCAAATGTAACTGTCAAAGTCTTATTTCGCTTATTGCTGACCACCATATTTATTAGTAGTTGTGTTGCATTCCTTGGGCTAGTTAATTTGAATCTGTATAAAAACTATATAATAATATAGGAAATTAACATTAAAAACAGTTAACTATAGCGTAACTATACCTAGCATTAAGTGTACAATGTGCTGGCCCAGGCTCCATACATTTCTGAAACATCTCCTTTAGTTAAACTGACTTATTAGAACAAACAACACTAGCTTTTGCCATTGTGGAAGTCGGGTAATTTTTTAAGGGAGGAGGGTGGCGGGATCGTGGGACAAATTGCATGAAATAGGCTGAAGGTGATGTTGATGATGAATATATAAATAATGCTTACTGATATTCCTGTGAGATTCTCATATGCTTGTTCCAGTTTGAAAATTCTTATATGAATTAACTTCACATCCATTACTAGACAAATTCTGCAGGCCTGAAACACCAAACAACCCGATTAGTTTTTTTTATACATATACAAAATTATTTTTTGTTTATGCGAACCCCGAACCATGCGTCCAGTATTTTTAAGTAAAGAAACTACGTACAAAATTTTAAAAAGATATCATAGAAAACCACAAAGTTATGAGCTTGCTATTCTACTTGGTTGCCCCAACAAAAATAAGGTCAAAGCTCCGATCGGGCGGGCAAGCAGTGCGTTGCCCTCTGACGTCAGCTGTTGCGCGGGCGTGCGCAGTACTATGATTTATCGTAAGCTCGGTAACCACACTGCAACAATCTCTGAATGTATTTGGTAAAAAATATAACATGATGTGAAACTGATTGGAATCGATTCAGTTGCTTATTCTGAACAAACTATATTCAGGGTTCGCATAAACAAAAAATAACGTTGTTTATCTTCCATTTTGGTTTTGTTTTAAGTGTACAGCAAAAGTGCGACATTGTTCCTGTTTCTTTTTACTGTAGAAATGAATTGTTTTATTAAAATATTTACCTTCAAACTGGCTGGTTCAGCATACTCGCAGCTCGGGGAATCCTATAAAATAAATAACAAATCCATCAGGGCACAGTCTATAGATAGAAATAAAAGATCACAAACCTAAATAGACATACACACATTCGCACACACACACACACGCGCGCGCGCACACGTACCGTCACACACAAACACACACACGCCCCCCCCACACGCACGCACACGACCCCCCCCCCCACCCCTCCCTCCACACACACCCACACACGCACCCGATAGCAAGCAACGTAGTAGAGTGTAAAAAAGTGCTTCCTCTCTCCTAATTTCACTTATTTTGTTGTGCCCGACAGGGTCCACATGAACTAATTTTAAGTAATTACCATTTAAGAATACATGTGGAAAACAATAAAAGTATTGAGTCTGTTGGGGAGTTTGTTGATCCAATTCTTCCCAATAAATCACTAGGAAGGGGTGAAGGAGCCACCCTTCACATTTAAATAAACATCTGAACGTCCATGCAGCTACACTAACACCTACCACGAAGGGAAAAGTTTGACGGCTTGCCTTTATTTGCTGCCGTCATCATGTGACACTGGCAGAATAGTCGAAACCGGCTCAGTTGCCAAAGAAGAAAAAAAAACATCTGAACAACAGCCGTCTGTGCAGAGCTTGCATGGAGGCTGATGGGACAGTTGCGCATGTACTCTTCGAAGGTACAGGCGTCTGTCACCCAAATTAGAAGTAAAACCATAGGGCACCAAGATCTTGCACAAATGTTCTCAACAAACCAGGAGACGTAATGGGCTTTCGAAGTCGTGGTGGCCTAGTGGTTAAAACACCAGCCTCTCAAGTATGAGTGTGTGGGTTCGATCCCAGGTCAGGCAAGTACCAATGTAACTTTTCTAAAATCACATGTACTTTCTAAGTATATCTTGGACATTAATGACTGAAGGTGAAGGAAAACATCTTGAGGAAACCTGGACTTTATAAGTCTGAAATCTCCAACTCGCATTGAGCAAGCGTGGTGATTACGCTCAATCCTTCTTTGTGTGAGAGAAGACCTGTGCCCAGCAGTGGGACGATAAAATGTTGATGATGATGAAGAGAGGTAGGCTGGTTGGAATAACAATAATTTTGTTTTTGCTTTGCTGGTATTTTGGCGTGGCTAGCTGGCATATGATAAATTTCACAGTAGGTACCTACATAGTATTGTTTTTTTTTTTTTTTAAATGAACAGATAGCTGTGCTGCTGGGGAGTTTGTTCCCGCTTCTTCTTCCCAGCGAAAGCACTAGGAAGTGGCAAAGGGGTTGTTGGTGGGGAACTGTCTTATGTAATATTGACGTTTAAAAAGTGCTGATTCTCAGCCTAATTTGAACAAATGACTTGATGAATTTAATATTTCATGTAAAGTGTGCTGCCCTTCACATCCTATAATGCTGATTTATTTCTGAATCTATAATTTTAGAAAAATTTAAAATACTGCTTAGACAGAATGATATTATATTTCAGATTATAGTCGTATCGAACCTCGCACCAAGATCTTACACAGATGTTCTCAACAGGCTAGGAGACCTGATGGGCTTCTGGAGGGAGGTGGGCTGGTTGGAATAACCGCCAAAGGCCGCCATGGTCCAAGCACAATGGTCCGCTGGAGGGACTGAGTGCGGAAACCAAACCAATAACATAGAACATAGTCGTATCGAAAAATTAAAATCAACCATATACAAGACCAGCTGTGCCCCGCGGTTTCACCCGCGTAACCTTCTAGCCGAATAAGGTCAGTTGATATAAAATAAGCGCCTGTTAAAATAATGGGAGCAATATGTAGTACATCCGCGTTTGCTCCCGTTTCCGCAATATTTTTTGTTCCTGCTCTGCTCCTATTGGTCATAGCGGGATGTTTTATAGCCTATGACCTATCTCAGGCTCTAGACTATCTTTGTACCAAATTTCATTACAATCGGTTCAGTAGTTTTGGCGTGAAAGCCAAACAGACAGACAGACAGAGATACTTTCGCATTTATAATATTACTTTGGATAACAGCATTATAGCTTGTGAATGACCGTATGTTTGTGGTATCCATATTATAATACCTGAATAATTAAAGGCACAGCCCCAGTCCTAACCCTCCGTAGTCCTTGTTTAGTCTCGTACAAGTCTTCACACAGAAAATGTTCAGAGCACACCGCACTCCTTTCCCTTGGTTCCCAAGATTCTTTTCCAAGGGCCTTGACCCAGGATTTACGGAGGGATGCCTCATTGGGGAAGCTGGAAGTAAGATACATTTTCATTAAGATTTATTTTAATTTTAATTTGTCTTCTCTCTCTTTTTCTATGAATATGATACATATATCTTGATGTTAGAAGCATTAGGTCATAAGTATAGATGATGCGACCTGCACACATGACCTCTTGCTTCTCACGTCAAGGTATAGATACGACCTAATGCTTCTAAGGTTGATATATTTCGTAAATTTATTTATTTGGAAGAAGACCTCTTTATTGTAGCCTCAGAAATCATACCAACCAACACTATGTATGAATCTACCTACATAATAATCTTGATAGACGAAGGAGACTAGTCTCCACAACACAGGGAATCCTAGTATGGAGGCTAATGTTTTTCAGAACAATATTTTTTTTTTATTATTATGTTACTTAGACCTATGTCTAACAGGAACCAATGAAATAAGTTGACTACAAAAAATATTTAGTACAATATTCCTTGTTGTAATATAATGGCATATAGGATTATTGTGACTATAATTAGTTAAATTCAGTCAAATATTTATATCGAAATGCAATTTTTAAGATATAAATGCGCGTAAACGAAGAACAAGACTAATGAAATAAATGTAAAAGAAATCGCTTAAACTTACACATGGAAGGTGATTCCTTGAGACTTAGATAAGTGTTTCGAATCATTCTTACAGTTCGGCACACAACACCTCATTTTGAAAATGTATTTATCACATTAAACACAATTATTTGGCAAGTGAAATCATAACAGTGCGATCCAATCAAAGACATAATATTTTCGTAGGAAAACACATTACTTGAAAAGGTTTTATGAAGAATATTTGCGGTTCAGAATTATTAATCACATCTAGTAATAGGATTTTGTTTATTTCAGGATGATTAGATAATATTTAGCAAAAAATCGTAAAATAATTGACTGTCATAACTCAAGCCGACAAATAGTGAATTGACCAATTTAGATGTAAATGTCATGGAGAACATATTATACATTGCACTCTTCCAACTTGTTGTAACCTTGGCGTTGAAGAAAGTGATGGAAAACATCAATTGTCATTGAATCCCATTCTGAATTTAGGTGTGTAACAATAACAATGAATGTAAACATAACTATGCATCGTTGCTTTTCTTCATTCGCACCTAGACTAGCTTAGGTCAACTGGAAAGAGATGGATGCTACCAAGCTTTAGTAGTTTTATAGAGTTGCCCTTAAAAAATATTATTAAACATATGACTTCATTTTTACATAAAGTTGACAAAATAATCGATTATGGAAATAATCAACATATTCTAAGAGAAATCCAATTTAATACATTATTTTATTTTTAGTGAATAACCGTTTTTTTTTATTATAATCATTCATTCAAGAATACCGATTTTTGATCTATATTCCCTAACGTTAAGTTTGGTCTTCTGGCCCAGAACGTAGCTCCGAACACGAACCACCAGAGAATACTATCTAGGTCCATAATATTACATTAACAACGAATAAATCAAGATCAATCGTGCTGCCCCCCTGGAAACCTTGCTGAACATGTACCTATCAACCCTAATTACTAATCAAAGTATAAACGGGGACATATACGGGAACATTTGCGTCTACCCTACTTGTGACCCTAAAATGTGACTTGCCCCCTTAGCCCTGACTTGAACCAGGACCAGAAGTACGCCTATGGATGATCAGTCCTCACTGCCGGCGCCCGTTCACGTACATGATGCATGAATTAGCACCATTTTTGTTTTTCGCGTTGGAAATCCTCTGATGTCCGCCGCTCTGGGGTGGGCGACGGGGTCTGACTTTTACCGACTAAAACCACCCCCGGCGTCTCTTCTATCACGAGCGCGCGTGGGGCCGCGGGAGTCTAAATTCTTCCACGGCGCACGGCATTCTTCAGAGGCGCGCGTCGACATCCGCGCGCGCCTCCGCCTCGGGGTCCATCGAATAGGGGGCGGGGACTTCCCCATGTCCCTCGCCCCTGGACCCAAGCACCAATTAGCTCAACCATTTTGAAAGGAACCTAATGACCCAACACACACGCTAACATGAGCCAGACACTAGAGTGTGCATTGCATACTCTCAACCGCCAGAGAACAGTCTTCTTCTTCAGCCTATAGAGGTCCACTGCTGGACAGAGGCCTCCATCATCATCATCTCAGCGTTAATCCCAGTCGCATCCGAACCTTTTTTCAGCTTTGGAGTCTGGGGTCCGCTTTACCAGTATAGCTGCCGATTTTGGCGAAACTTCGATATGTTCCGTGAAGCGACTGCCGTCTGACCTCCACACCCCAAAGGTGATATCGAAGCATTCCAGTTAGACCAATTGTTGGACTTTTGAGGACAAAGGCCTCCCCCAAGGCTTTTATTAGATTCGGTGGTTTGCCATTCCCACGCTTGGCAGGCGGGTTAAGGATCGCAGTAGTTTGATATTTCACAGGAAAAGTGCTGCTGCCCGCTTACCTGGAGTGAGTTCCCTTAATCTTCTCTTACGATACCTACGGGAGGATATGGGTTGGTACTATTCTAAGCCCGGTACCACACGCGGCGAGCTCATAGTACTCAATTGTTGTTGATCACAATCAAGTCAATGAAATACATAAATCATCATCAACAACCTTCTTATCGTCCCAGTGCTGGGGCACAGGTCTCCTCTCACACAGAGAAGGATTGAGCGTAAGCACCACGCTTTCTCAATGCGGGTTGGCGATTTCAGACTTACCTATAAAAGTCCAGGTTTCCTCAAGATGTTTTCCTTCACCTTCAGTCATTCGTGTCCAAGATATACTTAGAAAGTACATTAGTAACTTGCATTGGTACTTTTCTAACCTGGGATTGAACCCGCGCAATCATACTTGAGAGGCTGCTGCTTTAATCGCTAGGCCACCATGACATTGAAATACGTACCCAATAAATGGCATTGGATAAAGTAGTGGGTTGCAATCATGGAGGTTGCAATACTGGTATATTATAATGTTATGCTATTGTTTGTAAATATTTTATATTGTAGCTTTTTATCGTCCCATAATAAATAAAATAAATATCAAGTACGGACGACAGCAGGTCAAGTTACCCGAAACTGTCTAATATGTCAGACTTGAGAAGTTTAGCAATAAGGTTGAAAATCTAATAAAGAAATTTGAGAGTTTTAGCAGCTCTTAATAAACTTACTATCAGGCGGGATTGCGGCCAAGCAGTAGTTAATAATCATTTTAAAAAACTTAGGGATTATATTGCTGAAAAAATGCTTGGCTCAACGCTGGTCCGGCTCCACAGGGGAGTATAGAGATAGTGTACTCCACGAAGACACGCCTCATTATTTTTCCTACCTGTTGATAATATACATATGTGTGCAAGCTTTTGTCAATGTTTGAATGTTATTGGTAAACATTAATTACCTATGAGTGCACACGCACACCCAGAGTCTAAAAATCATACAGTCGTCCGACGAATACGTCTAGCTCTAGACAGAGCAACCGTGCCGGGTGTGAGGGACGAGACGCGGGTAAGCGGCACCCGAGCTGCGAACAAAACGATGTTCGTAGCTCGGTATCTATCATTAGGGGCTAATACGTGTTTGTTTTTTTATTTGTTTATTTTATAATTTGATATGAGTATCAATTTTGAGTATAATTGGGGTGCTTGTAACGAAGAAGCCATCCTTTTTGACATCCAAAATCGCGGACGTCATTTTTTTATAATTTAATATGGGATTTAATTAAGTAAATATATTTGTGGTGCTTGTTACGAAAAAGCTATCCTTTCTGAAATCCAAGATGGCGGACGCCAATTTAAATGTAAGTACATATTTACAATATGATATGGGGGTTAATTCCGAGGTGGATTGCGGTGCTGGTTACGAAAATGCCATCTAAATAACTTAAATCTGTTTCGGGTTGTTCCCTTAGTAAAAATAGCAAATTAATTAAATATAATACAGCTATCGACGTTGATCTGCAATAAATAAATAATTTCATAAATATTGTTTATTTGTGACAACCCTGGCCGACGCGTTACTGTCTAGACGATGTCGGCATTTAACACGAGATCAAAGGAGTCGACCTACTGTATGATTTTTATATCAAATCAAATCAAATCATCTTTATTGTGGATTATAGGTATACATAACATAAATACAGCCCTCTAATCGGCGAACACATTTTTGTCAAATGATTGCGATTAGTTGGGATCGTTCGGTCCGCCCATTGGTCGGTTCGGTCCAAACGATCCCAACTAGTAGCAATCCTTTGACAAAAATGTGTTCGCCGATTAGGGGGCAGGTCATAGATAATTACAATAAGTTCAGCTATGTCCCGCCGTTGAGGCATACAATAATAAAATACAAATTAGAAGTCAAAATACAATTTGGTCATATAAGTCACGATACATTATTAAAATATTCCAAATTATAAATCCAAATAAAAATTCAATTCCAAGTCATCTTAGTCATAACTCATTAAGTATTATCTACAATATTGCAAAGTATTCTTACACAGATATTAGAAGAGGAAAGACACAGCAATTTAAATGGTATTCAAATCAATTCACAACATTATCATACATATAAAAAAAAAGAAGAAAAACTATTTATCCTTTCTTTTTATTGGAATACTAGCTTTCCGCCCGCGGCTCCGCCCGCGTGGAGTTCGGTTATATCGCGCTTTTTAGATTGCCCTCGGGAACATCAAATTTTTCCGGGATAAAAGGTAGCCTATGTTCTTTCTCAGGGTCTAAAGATTGATTGTGCCAAATTTCATCAAAATCGGTTGAGAGGTTTAAGCGGGAAAGCGTAACAGACAGACAGACAGACAGACAGAGTTACTTTCGCATTTATAATATTAGTATGGATAATATTATTGTCATACAAGTAATCTCTGACATCATAATAACATTTGTCTATTAATAATTTATGTAGTTTCTTTTTAAACTGGATTATTGGTAATTCTTTAATATCATCAGGCAATTTATTATAGATTAATGATGTCATGCATAATATACTTTTATTTAATAGTGCCGTTTTACCATAAGGTATTTGTACCTCTAACCTTTTTTTATCCCTTAATTGTCGATAATAGCTCTTAAAAGCAGTCCTATAGTAGCTTAGATTTAATTTCACAAAAATATTTGTTTCGTAAATGTATAGGGAAGGCAAAGTTAGAATTTTTAGATTTTTAAAGGTTGACAGCTAATTGTACTACTTATTTGGCACATCGCTCTAATGCACTTCTTTTGAGCCCTAAATATAAATTCCTTGTCTACCGAATTTCCCCAAAATAAAATACCGTATCTCAGTAATTGGAGTGGCGACCACGCACCGGAAGACGCAGCGTGGGTAGGCCCCCAACAAGGTGGACCGACGACCTGGTGAAGGTCGCGGGAAACCGCTGGATGCGAGAGACGCAGGACTGGTCGTCGTAGAGAACCTTGGGGGAGGCCTATGTCCAGCAGTGGACGTCTCTCGGCTAAAATGGATGGATGGATGGAATAAGCCTCTTAAGATACAGGCCCAGTCTAGTTTAGGATACAGGGTTAAACCTATCATAAAGACGACATCACATCAAGCTACTACAATCGGTCAGATAACTTTATCCGATTTTCAACTTTATCTCTAAAGCATTAAGGCTCAGGGTTGATTGGGAATATTTGACAGCTTAGGGTAGCTTGACCTGCTGTTGTCTGTAATGCAGTATTAATGTACGCAAAAAATTAAAAACGTATTTTTTGCTCCAATAAATATTTGTATTTGTATAAAACGGTAAATAATACTTTAAACTATTACTTTAAACGATAAATATAATATTCAGATACCTAAAAAAAAAAAAAAAAAACTGTACTGTATCCATTAGACTAACCATTTTTTGACAGCTGACTTAGAACGTAGGTACATATTCCAGATTGTGTAAAAGATAACTTTAAAAATTAGTAAATATGTATGACGGCGCGTGACTGGTTAATTTTGAATATTGTGATCTATATTATCGTATCAGTATCAATTGACCGTAAATTAACCTACTATTTTTTGAAGTCGATTAATCGGTCGGTATTCGGATAAATTATGATTTTTATTAAGAGCGGTAACACCATGGAGCGAATGGTAACCCCGACTGGAGTTGCGTTTGACATGGCGATCGATGGTTGGCGGTGGGCATTCTTTGCTCAAGCTTCGATCGAGTGGGTTGGTCTTGTTAAAACTCAGTGCCTCTTATCTGTTTTAACCTCAGAATATCATAGTAATCCCTTAATATTAAAGTGATCTAAGTGTCTGTACAGTTAAATAATAAGAATCGAACATCACACTATAGTTATTGTTCAACGTTTTCTCAAAATACCGCCCACGATGGATGCTCATGCGGATGAGAAGACACCTCAGCTATCCGGAACTGCGGCCTCGTCTTCTTGACGGCTTTCCCGCGTCATGTATAATAATAAATTGAAGCAAATCCCGTGTCGATATTAACCGCGTTTGACTCATCGATTGGCCTGCTTCAAGGTTGTAAGTAGGGTTGTAAAGGAACTTCGTCTCAGCTTCCGTTACTGCGGAAGTTCCGCAAGAAATCGTAACTTCGCTTCCGCCTCCGACACCGCACAATTTTTGCGGAGTTGTAACGGAGGTTTATTTACGTATTTATAAAATACATAACGCGCAAGTTGCGACGCTCAACAACCGTCCGGCCGCGTTTGAGCGCAAAATGGTCAAGAATGAACTAGTGCGAGACGGGAATGCGGCAAATATCATTTGTTTCTCCTTAATTTTCATTACTAGAAGGTAATATTTTGTTACTAAGTGTACTACTGTTAATGTACGTATTTAAAATAAAAATAAAAATTAATTAACAATAAATTTCAAATTTGCTATATCAATTTTCACCTCTGCATCCGCCTCCGCTAACAAGGCCTCCATTACAACCCTAGATGTAAGAACTCTAAACCAATGAGAGCACCAAACGCGATCGAGTCTCGTAATAAAAACTCATGGTAGCCACACAGGTCTGGACTTCTCGCTGGCCACAGCCGATAGGATGCATTTTGGTGTGTGTGCGAGGGAATTGCATGATTTAATTTCCCATCTCCGTTTCACTATCGGACGACCCGTCGTACGGCGAGTTTCCACCCTTACGTTATTAACACCACTACGATCCGGACGAAGCGTTTCGCCTCCTCTTTTATACCGCGTACATCGACGGACTGGAACAATTTGGCAGCGTAGGTGTTTCTGTCTGACCAATCTGACTATAATTTGAATGTTTTCAAGGCTAGAGCGAATAGGCTCTTAATAAACTAGTGCGCTTTACGATCAACGATTGCGTCATTGTTTGCTATCCAAAAAAAAATGATGAAGGGAAACATCTTGAGGAAACCTGGACTTCCCAGTAACCATCAGATGTTCGAGGTTGTCTCCACGTTGGAGCCAACTTTATTGAATAAATATCATCTTCGTCTCCTCCTTAATACTCTAAGGTGCGTATTACAGAACGTCACTCAAACTCAAGCTGTACTTAAGTCTCGTTTCAAGCCTTTTGATTGGTTGAAACTAGTTTTAAGTAATGCTTAAGCAGAGATCAATGCTTGAGTGACGTTCTGTAATACGGACCTAAGTTGTTCAAGTCACATTTCTTCCCCTTCGTGCGCACGCGCTTGGGGCGTGGCTTCTTCAGATGCACGTGATCCACGTGGGAGCGGAGCTCACCTGATGTACGGAATGTCTTCTCACAAGCGTCGCATTTGAAAGGTCTTAGACCCGTGTGGAGCTGGAGAAAAAAGAAGTAAGCTATAAGAAAGAAGACGAATAGAGAAATTGATTTTTTTACACTATTCAAATAAGAAAAATAAAATAAGAAAAATATGGCGTGGTGGCCTAGTGGTTAAAACACCAGCCTCTCAAGTATGAGTGTCCGGGCAGGCAAGTAACAATGTAACTTTTCTAAGTATGTACTTTCTAAGTATATCTTGGACACCAAAGACTGATTTAAAGGTGAAGGAAAACATCTTGAGGATACTTGGACTTTCAAGTCTGAAATCGCCAACCCGCATTGAGCAAGCGTGGTGATTACGCTCAATCCTTCTCTGTATAAGAGGAGAACTGTGCCCAGCAGTGGCATGATAAAAAAAGGTTGATAAGTTGATGATGATGATGAAATAAGAAAATAACTGCTGACTGTCTGCTGAGCGACAGCCATTTGACATTTGTGGTATCGTTAGATTTGTATTAATAGCCCAAGTGTTCTTAAATATATGATTGATATCACATATTTAAGAATACTTGTTTAACTAGCTAAGAGGTCCCCCAACTGATCGCAGTTGGGGGACCTCTTAGCTAGATAAACAAGTGTTCCATAGAACAGTCCCCCAACTGCGATTGTTCAACTTGTTTCCGCCTTTTCAGTTCGTTTGATTTTTATAAAGGAGGGTTTTTTGTATATAAATATTATTTTTTTATGATCCGCAGAAGAACCAAAGTCACCGACATAGCTCTTCAAGTCGCTAAAATTAAGTGGTAGTGGGCAGGGCACAATGCTCGTAGAACCCATGGCCGATGGGGCAGTAAGGTTTTGGAGTGGCGGCCACGTACCGGAAGACGCAGCGTAGGGAGGCCCCCAACAAGGTGGACCGATGACCTGGTGAGGGTCGCGGGAAGCACAAGACCGGTCATCGTGGTAAGCCTTGGGGGAGGTCTTTTTCCAGCAGTGGCCCTATAGAGGCTGAAAAAGAGGAAGAAGAAGAAGAGGATGCACTGATATACTTACAAACATATGCCTGGTCAGGTTGTAACTCAAGGTAAAATGTTTTCCACACACGCCGCAGTCGTACGTACGTCGTACGGGCGCATGCTGACCTGCGAGGTTGGCCTTCATACTGAATGCCTTATTGCAGTGGTCGCAATGGAAATGCTTCTGAGCCGTATGGACCCACATGTGACCCGCTAGAGTGGTTGTGTTCTGGAAAAGGAAAAAGCCATAATTATTATTAGAAACCGTTCAATAGCGCCGTTTTTTTTTATTGTTATAATGTAAGCGGAAAAAATGTAATTATTTACGACATCACATTAGAAACCTCAAAAATAACAGCATTTCTCCACTATTTAATGGATGTTATTATACATATAACCTTTAATCTTTAATCACTCTATCTATTAAAAAAAATAGAGTTTAAAAACTGAAATATAAAAAATCAGATATGGAGCAAACTCTTAAAATTATAAAGATGGCAGGGGTGAATACTTCTCCTGAAAAACTTTTCCGTCTCGGTAAATACCACCCCAGCAAAAATCGTCCTTTGAAAGTATGCTTCAAGTCATGGGAAACTGCAACATCTATATTACGTAGCAAAAATGATGTCAACTGTGACAATATTAAAATATTTTCAGATAAGACACCCCAACAGCAACAATTTCTGAAAAATCTCAAGGACGAAATAAAATGTCGATTTGATAATGGTGACAAAAATCTAACAATTAAATATATCAGAGGGGTGCCAAAAATAGTTGAAATACCTGCAAAAAACCAACTTCAAAACTCACCTTTAGTGAAAACTCTAACCCAATAAACGACATAACTTACCAATTAAGTGACAACTACAACGACATCATCACGAGCAACAAATCTATAAAATTCTTGTATGCAAATGTACGCAGCATTGCTAAACCTGGAAAATTGGATGAACTAAAGTGTGTAGTTGAATCTTTTCGCAGTACCATAAATATAATTATGCTTACTGAAACATGGATAAAAACCGATGATGAAGCTAAGAGACTTCAAATACCTGGTTATACACACTATTACAACTACAGGAACGGTGCAAGGGGTGGTGGAGTATCAATTTTTGCTCACAATAATATGAAACACCACTTGATTGAGGAACTATCCCTGAATGACAACCACTATTTATGGATACATCTTGATAAATATTCTCTCGATATAGCTGGCATCTACCGAAAACCAGACGCATCTAACATCAAAAACTTCCTTGGAACTTACACCAGACAATTGCATGGGCGGAAAAGAGCCATCATATTGGGAGATTTTAATATTAACCTACTGAGTTTGGATCAGACTACCATCAAATACAAAGAAGAACTACAAACTGGTGGTTATAAAGTTATAAACAAAGTCGAGGATAAATACTGTACCCGTGAAACTGCTACAACGAAAACTATAATAGACCACGTATGCACAAACCTTCCTGATACCAAGTTTCATCTTGCCGTAATTGCAACTACCATGTCAGATCATAATCAAATATATTTAGAAGTTAAGAAATATCAACCAGAACCACCTAGAAAAGTAAAATATGAAGCTATAAATTATGAAAAACTGTTCAATACTGTAAGAGAGTGGAAGTACACTAATGAAGAAAATCTGTACCAAAAATTTGAGGAAAAGTTACTAAATAGTATCACTAGCAGTAAAATAACTAAAACTAAAATACTGAATCCGCCTAGACAAGATTGGATAAATAAAACGATCATAAGTATGATAAATAAAAGAAATGCATTATGGAGATTGCACAAAAGAAACAAAAATGACAAATTTATGCTGCAAAAATTTGTGAATAAAAGAAATGAAGTCGGTCAAGTTATAAAACAAACAAAAAGTACTTATTACCTAAATGCTTTTGACAAATCCAAGAGAAACCCAAAAAAAATGTGGAGTCTTATAAATGATCTCTCTAGGAACAAGATTAGAGAGTCACCAACACCGAGTAAACTCCTAACGCAATCTGGAGTTTTGACTAATCAGACTGACATTTGTGAGTGTTTTAATGACTTCTTTTCTAATATTGGATCAGTTCTGGCTAGTCAAATACCCAAACAATACCAAAGCAATCTCACACACACTAAAGGAACTCAGGCAACTCAAAACTTGACCCAGCTTTCACAAATAGACCCATGCACCTCTGATGAAATTGCAAAAATAATTGATAACCTAAAGGTAAACACTAGCTCCGGCTTAAACGGTATAAACACAAAATCAATAAAATGCTTAAAAGAATTAATACTTAGCGAACTCACTTTTTGTATAAATAAAAACCTACAGCTAGGAACTTTCCCAGACAGTCTCAAAATTGCCAAAGTAAACCCCATCTACAAAAATGGAAGTAAATCGGATCCAGGAAATTATCGTCCTATTTCAGTCTTGCCGGTTTTGTCAAAAATCTTTGAACGTGTTTTATACAACCGCCTCGATAAACATCTAAGAGAACAAAACTTTCTCTTCGACAAACAATACGGTTTTAGACCAAACTCCAACACGCTCTCTGCTACAATAGATCTAATAACAAAAATCAAACTAAGTATTGACAAAAAGCAGATAGCGTTAGGAATTTTCATAGACCTAAAAAAGGCCTTTGACACAATAAGTCACGAGCTATTATTAAGGAAACTAAATGACATTGGCGTCACTGGTACCGCATTTGATATCTTCAAATCTTACCTAACAAATCGTTATCAAGTCGATAAGATCAACGAAACACAAAGCCGTCCTAAAATCGTAAATTTTGGCATTCCACAGGGATCAATATTAGGGCCGCTATTATTCCTGATCTACATTAATAATATATATGCAATTGGACTGAAGGGCGATGTATCGTTGTACGCAGACGATACAGCTTTATTCTACTTTGGACACTCCGTGGACGCTGTCATGTGCGACGCTCAGGATGACTTACAACTTTTAAATATGTGGTTTCAGTGCAATCTACTCACCATAAATATAGCCAAAACCAACTACATAATCTTTGCTGCAAAGAATAAAAAAACGTTATATAATTCACAATTAACGATAAATAACCAACCAATCAAAAAAGTTGACCATGAAAAGTATCTTGGATTAATTTTGGATAAGAACTTAAGCTGGAAGCCGCATATAGAAAAGGTTAGGACTAAATTGACGTCTCTCACGGGAGCCCTACGAAGTGTCGTCCAGTGTCTTCCACGTCAAGTACGATATAATGTATATAACACTCTTATAAAACCTCACCTGGACTATCTGATAGAAGTATGGGGGACATCAGCCAAGACAAATATTCAAGCATTACAAACGGCACAAAATAAGTTAATAAAAACACTCTTCCAATATGATTATAGTACACCCACACAAAAAATATACAATGAAACCAAGCTAATGAATATATCACAAACATACATATACAATAACTGCATATTAATTAGAAAGATACTCAATAAAAACATTCACACACAAATACATTTCACAAAAAAAAAACACCAAAAACACAACATTGGGCTTAGAAACGCTAATGATATACAGTTATACTCACCGCGCACTAACTATGGCAAAAAAAGTGTAATGTACGAAGGTGCAGCATTGTACAACAAATTACCAAAAAAAATTAAAAACGCAAAGTCTATGTTAATATTTAAAAAGCATTTAAAATTGCATATATTTAATCAAGCGAGCGCACCTTAGTACATGCCACATCTAGTTGTGCGTGGTCCATGTTGTGCTAACAATCTACCCTACATATTTTTATTTTCTTTATTTTTTTTTTGTATAATGTCTTACTGTACTGTACGTCTTAAATATTTGTTTAATATGTATTTTAAAATTTCTCATGTAAGTGATTAATTTCTTATGGGAAATAAAGATATCTCAAACCTTAAAAAACATGCTTTTAAAAAATATCAGACTAAAAAGTTAAAAATAATTTTAAAAAAAGCGTGAGGCGTTTAATATACAAAAATTAGGGCACAAAGCGCCTCACGCTTTTATTTAAATTATTTTTAACTTTTATATTTACTTTTAGCATTTTAATAAGAAATTCTTTAAAAAAACGAACGAATGTATTGAAAACGGTGGGACATTTTACAGTATTGAGCCGCTCACTCGTAGTCCAAATAGTTAGAGACGGACAAACAAACAAACAATTTTTTTTTTTTTTTGTTATGGCATCTCGTAGGTGGCCATTAGAGGCCGTAACTACTTAACCGGACTTTCCTGTGGATACCTTAATTAAAAATTAAAGCCTCCAGCCAGGGGCACTTAAAACTAACTTGAAATTAGGTGACTACGCACTAAGGGCACCCCCTGTGGGGTACGAACCTCGGCTTAGGGCGTCGCTTGAGAGGACAGCAGGGGACGGCTGGATCGAAAGTTATACTTAATGGTTTGATGACCGCGGCGTTTCCTAATACTAGCTCTGAGAAGAAACGCCGAAACAAACTCAGAGGTTATTGTTGGAACATTATGATATTACTGGCTCAGCTGCGGCGCGGGCTGGCCCTGACCTTCATCGGACAAGGGACGGGGGAGGGGATTACTACGTGGAGCGCGTCGCGGTGGACCTCGGCGGCGAGGTCGGTAGGTCGGTCTGTGTTTGTGTAATGTGCTGGTGGCCCTATTGGCCTCTTGGAGGAGGGTAATGGGGTCATCGGGGTCTGAGAGAGCATGCCGAGGGCGGCGAAGTCGGGAGATGGTGGAGGGAGTGTAATTGGCGGCCGCTGCTATAAGAGGATTGCGGTGCTTGGCAGCAGTGTCAAAGAAACGCTTGGAAAGGCGTTTCATGAACTGCTGGATGGTGGGGATTTTGAGATCAAGATGGAGGATCTCATTTCGGACGAACCAAGGGGCGTTTGTGGCTTTACGGAGGAATCGGTTTTGGACTACTTGCCTCCTATGGATATGACGTGGCTTGGCATGTGCGAAGACTGGACAAGAGTAGGTCATAATCGGGCGTATGCAAGCTTTGTACAAGCGCATTTTGCACCTGAGCGATAGCTTGCTACGCAGGTTGAGGACGGGATGGAGTCGACCTAGAGCGAAGGGCGGTGCGAGCGCGGACCGTCTCAATGTGCTCTGAGAAGGTGAGGTTTTGATCGAGAATCACACCTAGGTACTTGGCTTGTTTCTCCCAAGGGATCGGCTTGCCGTCCAAGGTGATGGGTCGTGGAAGGGTGACACTGACCCGCGGTTTCCTGTAGAGTACCGCTTGGCTTTTTAGGGGGTTGACTTCAATCCTCCATTTCATAAACCAGTCAGCGAGCTTGTTGACCGCGGATTGAAGATGGAGGCGAATCCAGTCTGGACTGCGTCCCGAGCAGTAGATGGCTGTGTCGTCTGCGAACAGAGCGAGTTGAGCCTTACTGCTTTTCGGGATATCGCTAGTGAAAAGCGTGAAAATGAGGCGGGCTAATACAGAGCCCTGGGGAACACCTGCACGGATGGGGCGGGGGGAGGAGAGCGCTCCTTCGAATTTATAGCGAAAGAAGCGGTTTGATAGAAAGTCCCGTAAGATGAGGACGAGACGATCAGGCACACCGAGTTGGTACAGCTTATAAATTAAGCCGTTGTGCCAGACTTTGTCAAACACCTTCGCTATATCGAAGTAAACTACGCCTGTGTACATACCACGCAGGAACCCTGCGTGAATATGTTCAGTGATGCGTAAGATCTGTTGCGGACAAGAGAGTTGGGTACGGAACCCGAATTATTCTAATGGGATAAGGCCCTTGTTCTCGGCGTAGGCTCTGAGACGCTTATATATAAACCTCTCATAGATCTTACCGAGAACTTTGAGTAAGCTGATGGGACGGTAACTGGATGGTTCGGCTTTAGGCTTACCGGGCTTGGGAATGCCTATGACTGTGGCTTCTTTCCACGTTTGTGGGAAAATGTTATTCCCCAGTGCACCATTGAAGATGGTGGTCAAGAGGATGATTAGGTGGGCAGGGAAGAGGCGGATCACTCTGTTGGTGATGCCGTCAGAGCCGGGCACTTTCCTGGGTTGTAGACCTTTGACGATGTCCTGCACTTAATCAGGGGTGATGGGAGGCAGGGGATCCTCAGGGTCGTCAACGGATGGGAGGGAGGTTCTACGTTCGACTTCAGCGTCAACCTCAAGGAGATGAGCTTGGTCTACTGGTAGAAGGCTGGGAGAGCACTGGGCTTCCAGGCAGGAGGCGAGGCATTCAGCCTTGTCATCGTCATCGAAGGCGATGGAATTGTCAGGACGAACTAGGGGAGGCATGGTCACAACTTCATTGGATTTTAGTTTCCTCTGAAGGCTCCAGAAGGCTTGATGGGTGGGCTCTAACTCATCCAGCATCTTATCCCAGCCAGCCTCACGCCACTCCGATATGCGTCTTTTTACAGTTCTCTGTAAATAGCGCATATGGGTTTTGTTAGCCGCGCAGGGGAAGTTGCTGTAGGCACGGACTGCCGCGTTCTTCTCGGTCAATAGTTCACGCAAGTCAGCAGGGAGTTTCCAGCGGCAGTCTTCTGTCACTATAACCTCCCTTGAACATTCGTTCAGGACTGACTGTACGTGATCCGTGAACGAGTCGATCGCGGCTGTCGTGTCAGCGATAGATTCGAGGCGTGCAGGTATGGAGTCCAAGTGGGGGGATGTGGTGGATTTCAGCCGATCGCTTACTTTCCTCCAGTCCGTTACCACTTTCGTCTGGGGTGCTTGACCTGGGTCAGAGAGGCCAGTACGGGGAACCAGTCGAATGATGACTGGGCGATGGTCAGACGAAAGCTCTGATAGCGCTTCTATAGAGTCTAACCGTAGGTTGACGTTCTTTAGGAGCGCTACGTCGAGGACGTCTGGGGTGTGGTCGGGTTCATAGGGGAAGTGAGTGGGGGTCATGGGGCCCACGACATCGAAGTTTAAGTGGGTGGAGAGGTCAAACAGGAGTCTGCCTCTGGAATTGATCCTGGTGCTATTCCAGGCAGTGTGTTTGGCATTGAGGTCGCCCGCTATTATAACGGAGTCACTCAACCCAAGAAGTAGGGCAATGTCGTCTGCTAAGAGTTGATGATTCTCTGCAGCGGAGATGGGTGGGATATAGGCCAACACTATATAGTAATAGGTCGGTGGCCTGTCATGCCGAGACGCATATTGAAACTTCGAGTCGTGAGAGAGGTGGGGGGTCCATTGGGATGCAATGAAGAGCCCTTTTGAAATAAATAAGGGTACCGCCTTTGTCGCACCGCAGCCTGTCGTTGCGAACTACACGATAGTTAGCAATTAAGGGTGTGCGGTGACTAGGCTTGAGAAAGGTCTCTTGAGCGAGGAAGATCTGGTGCTCTCGAAGGAAGGTTGAGATCTCGAACTTCTGATCTCTAATGCCGTCTGGGGAGCGGACGCCACGAGGGCCGGGAAATCCCTCTGGTGGTTTAGTTGATTCCAGGGACTGGACCAACTACTACTACTAGGACTATGCGTGAGCGGCTCATTACTGTAAAGTGTCCCACCGTTTTCAATACGTTCGTTCTTTTTAAAAAAAAGGAATATCGAACTAAAAAGTTGACAATAAATATAGTTTAAAAAACTAAAAAAAACATGCTTTTAAAAAATATCAAACTAAAAATAAAACATAATTTAAAAAAAAAAGCTTAAGGCGCTTTGTGCCATAAGTTTTGTATATTAAGCGCCTCACGCTTTTTTTTTAATTATTTTTTACTTTTTAGTTTGATGTATTTTAAAAGCATGTTTATTTAGTTTTTTAAACTATATTTATTGTCAACTTTTTAGTTCGATATTCCTTTTTTTTAAAAAGAACGAACGTATTGAAAACGGTGGGACACTTTACAGTAATGAGCCGCTCACGCATAGTTCAAAGAGTTAGAGACGGACAAACAAACAAGCAAGCAAGCAAACATACAAGTGAAGCTAATGAAAAGCATGTAAAAACCGCATCAAAATCCGTTGCGTAGTTTTAAAGATTTAAAAACAACCAAATTCCCCAAAAAAAAAAAAAAACAATACAAAGTGAAAAATAACTAATTTCGGAAGTTGGTGGCAAAAATGAATATACAAAAACTAAGGACACCATTATTATGAACATGTATATTCATATTTGCCACCGACTTCCGTAATTAATTATTTTTCACTTTGTAGTGTTGATAGCAATGATACCACCGCCGCCAATGAAAACCAGTAGTACTGCAGCGGTGCAGGGTGCGGTGCGTGCGGGGCGCGCGTTCGTCCATCAAGACAGTTGCGAGTTGCTTGATTCGACCCACAGAGTACTATAATAAATGAAGGAAAAGGGTGCCCACTCTCGTTACTTTTAGCCATGACAAGTTTGAAGCGCTATCTGTATTTCTGAACAAGGAACTATCGGTCTATCATACACTCACTTACACACGCACAGGTTTACTCACACACACTATGTCATATTGATATTAGATTTATTTATAACTAGCTTTCCGCCCGCGTGGAGTTCGGTTATATCGCGCTTTTTAGATTTCCCTCGGGAACATCATATTTTTCCGGGATAAAAGGTAGCCTATGTTCTTTCTCAGGGTCCAAAGATTGCCTGTGCCAAATTTCATCAAAATCGGTTGAGACTTGAGAGGTTTAAGCGGGAAAGCGTAACAGACAGACAGACAGACAGACAGACAGACAGAGTTACTTTCGCATTTATAATATTAGTATGGATTAAAAGCCTTTTATTTCCCATAACCGGAACTTTTTTGTTCCAATTTTCTTGTGGAACATTATTTTGTAATAATACCAATATTTAGGAAATCAAATATTCACATTAAGAAAGTAAGAACAAAATTCGGTACCGGAAAATACTGGTTAAATGCAAAATTGGGTTTTAATGAAACAATTGATTAGTTTAAGTTCATTTTCCATTTTAACAATTGTTGTGCTTAATATAATAATTAACAGCAGCTAATTTTGTTTCATCATCGCCTCAATGTTTTATTTTCCCGCACAAAGAACAACATTCACTGCAGTCACAACACAACACAAAATAGTCTATAGCGCATATTATAACTATCTTGGTACCGAAACAGAGGAGTAATCTCGACTCGACATTAATAACGAAGATATTATCTCAAAAACTAGGATAGACACAGAGAACAATCGAAAAACAGTCAAGCGTGTGCGCAGACCATAGACTTCTAGTATATAGACGTGAAATACCTACAAAAAAAACGTGCCATCGTTTGACATTTGTTTGGAACATAATATGGCCGCCTCTTTCTAGGGCTGTCACTGTTTATTGTTTCCAAAGATTTTAATATATTATTATTTTTTATTATTATAATTTTTTATTTAATTTATTAATATAGTCTGTTTGTTATATAATTATTTTAATTCTCTCGTTTTCTGTCGGCTTCTTAGATAAAGTACTGTGGGAATGGAATGTATCCGAATGTTTGATAGATTGATTGAATGATGTTTTAGGTGTGTATCCAAACGACGCGAGTGAGAGGACGGATGTGAGAGTGAGAAAGGAGACGAATGGCGGATTTGGCACGACGAGGAGCACGACTAGAAGACGTACCTATTTTTAAAATTTTCCAAAGTAATTGTGTGTTGAGTTTTTTTTATTTTAATAAACCGCTCAAAGTTGTTTTGCTGTATTCTTTAAACCCCCCCCCACAACTTGGGGGCTCGTCCGGGATCAGAAAATCAGCAAACGACGACGGGCGGGAGCTGCACGTGCCCGCGGCGGTTAGACGAAACGAAAAAAGCCGGTTACAGGACAACGCGACCGCAGCACCTGTGTGGCGCGGCAGTGAATGTGGATAAGACGTTGCTGGTTACAACGATTACACGGTTTTACGACGGTTACGATGGCTAAAAGACGGACTCAATCGTGTGACGAAGAAGATGGCGGACACGACTGGCCAACGCGTTCCACATTCCACTACGCGCAAGATGTCATAAAGAAGTTCGACGGTAGGGACAAGGCATACCCTGTAACAAAGTGGATACAAGATATCGATGACAACGCTGATATATTTGAATGGACGCAGACGCAGCGATTGTTGGTTGCGCGGCGTTCACTGGCGGGAACAGCGGCTTTGTGGCTGAGCTCTGAAAAGGCTTTTAAGTGCTGGGAATCGCTGAAGCAAGCTATCTCAAAAGAATTTCCAGACGCGGCCGATGCAAAAACTATCCACGAGATGATGAGTGCCAGGAAAAAGAGGTCAAACGAGTCATGTATCGACTATATGTTTGCTATGAAGGAGCTGGGAAAAAGAGGCAAAATGGCGGACTACGTAGCCATCAAATATATCATCGACGGAATTCAAGACCAAGAAATCAATAAGATAATGCTATATGGCATTACGAGCTACTCAGAGTTAAAAGAAAAAATAAAAATTTATGAGATGATTAAAGACAAGAGCCGGAGTCATGAAAAAGGAAAAGATATTAATCGTAATATTCGGAAGAAAGAAGGGTTTTCATCATACAGGTGCTACAATTGTGGGGAGGAAAATCATAGGAGTGAAGATTGCCCGCACAAGAATCAAGGAAAGAAGTGCTTCAGATGCAACGGGTTTGGACATATTTCCCCAAATTGCCCTGTGAGATCAAAGTCATCATCATCATCATCATCGGCGGCGCCGGCAGTTCCAAGTTCTTCCGGAAGGAGTACGGAAACCCAGCGGCAACAACCAAAGCGGACATTTGTCACAACGGCGCTAGGGGGCGCGACGAGCGACAATCGAATTTGTAAGGTTGGCCACTCTGCGCTTGCTACGATTGGCTCGGAACCCAATATGGAGAACGACGAGTGTCATGGCGGCGACGTTGACGTTTTGGACGTAAACAAACCCGGTAATTCTACAAAACCGATAAAGTGTGTGAAGTTATTGTGCGGAAATATAACTGACGCGTTAATAGATTCGGGAAGCGACGTGAATCTGATCAGATTGGACTTCTACGAGGAAATAGGGTCTCCTGTGTGTAACAGCGAATGTGTTATAACTCTTACCGGGCTAGGACTTACAAAAATTACTCCAATCGGACAAATTTGTACTAATATTGAAATCGATGGATATACGTATCGTGATGTTGTGTTTCACGTTATCCCTAGAGACACTATTCCATTCAAAGTGTTAATTGGTCACGAATTTTTACAAAATGTAACTACGGTTATGAAAGGTGGATCTGTGTGGATGAAACCGAATGATTGGTTACGTGATGTGGATTGTTGTGCATGTTCTGTTGATGTTGTAGGTCATGTGATGGACTGGAACGTGCGAGAAGAAGTAATCAGGTTGGTAGGCACATACCACCCACAGCAGATCAAAGAGGCTCCCATCGAGTTGAAGATCATACTGAAAGATGATATACCTGTGGCTCAGCGCCCACGGCGTATAGCGCCTAGGGAACAGGCCGAGGTAGATAAGCAGATCCAAGAGTGGTTGGATCAAGGAATAATACGGGTAAGTTTCTCCGAATATGCAAGCCCACTTGTCCTAGTAAGAAAGAAGGATGGTAGTTTACGGGTATGTGTTGATTATAGGTTGATCAATAAGAAGATGGTTAAAGACGAGTACCCGCTGCCCGTTATTGACGAACACATTGACAAGTTGGCAGATGCAAGGGTGTTTAGCGCCCTGGACCTCAAAAATGGTTTTTTTCATTTAAGAGTTAGCGAGGAATCAATTAAGTATACCTCTTTTGTTACAATGACAGCTCAGTACGAATTTCTAAAAGCTCCGTTTGGTTTATCCATCTGTCCCAAGGTTTTCACCCGTTTTATCTCTATAATATTTAGAGATTTTATTACACGGGGTGTGGTTATTATATTCATAGACGATATATTGATTCCAGCTGTAACAGAAGCCCAAGGTGTTGAGAGGTTACGAGAGGTGTTGCAAGTTGCTAAGGAGTATGGACTACAAATCAATTGGTCGAAGTCGCAGCTGTTGGTGCGGAAAGTGGAGTATCTTGGACATGTGATTGAAGGTGGAGCAGTTTCGCCATCGCCAGGAAAGACCGATGCGGTCCTGAAATTTTCTGAGCCTGGAAATGAAAAGCAACTGCTCAGTTTCCTGGGACTCTGTTCTTATTTTAGAAAGTATATTCAAAATTTTGCTACTATAGCTAAACCCCTTACAGATATGTTAAGAAAAGATAAGAAATTTGAGTTTTGTGAAGAACATAGATTAGCATTCAACATACTGAAAAATAAGTTGGCAAGTAAACCTGTTTTAAATATTTATGATGCAAAAGCACACACCGAACTCCATACTGATGCATCCAGTGCGGCATATGCAGCTATACTACTCCAGAAAGATGATAAAGGTGATCTTCATCCTGTATATTATATGAGCAAGCGGACTACAGATTCTGAAAGCCGATATACAAGTTATGAGTTAGAAGCTTTGGCTATCATTGAAGGGATAAAAAAGTTTAGACACTATCTTTATGGAAAACATTTTAAGATAGTTACGGACTGCAAGGCATTCCAGATGACATTGAATAAAAAGGATCTGGCTACATCTCTAAGGGTGGCGAGATGGATTTTGTTCCTGCAAGATTATGATTTTACTGTTGAGCATCGGGATGGATCAAGAATGAAACATGCAGATGCTATGAGTCGAAATCCATATGTTGCAGCCATATTTTCAGACTTGCATAGTTCTCTGAGACGCGCCCAAGAGACTGACAGTGGACTCAAGGCAATCATGGATATTCTGAAAGAGGAAAAACCTTATAATGATTTTTATTTGCATGATGGATTGTTATGTAAAGGACGAGAACGATGCTTAGTTGTACCACAAAAGATGGAGGTGGAAATAATCAAGAGAGCGCATGATAATGGTCATTTTGCGAAGAAGAAAACCATTGAATTAATAAGTAAGGACTCTTTCATAATTCAGTTGGATAAAAAGGTTGAAGAGTATATATCTACATGTATTCCATGTCTACTTGCTTCACGCAAAGAAGGTAAACAAGAAGGATTCCTGAACCCCATAGAAAAGGGTGATACGCCCCTACATACACTGCACATAGATCATATAGGACCACTCACTGAAACCCGCAAGCAATATAATTATATACTCACAGTTGTTGATGGATTTACTAAGTTTGTGTGGTTGTTTCCTACCAAGAGTACATCTACTCAAGAAGTATTGAGAAAGCTGGAAATACATCAGCAAGTATTTGGTAACCCTGCAAGGATAATCTCAGACAGAGGTACCGCCTTTACAAGCAACGATTTCGCTGAGTATTGTAAGCAAGAGGGAATAGAGCATGTGAAAATAACCACCGGAGTTCCAAGAAGTAATGGTCAAGTGGAGAGGGTGCATCGGACAATAATCTATGTCCTGACTAAACTGTCAGTGGAGCAGCCCATTTTATGGTACAAGTTGGTGAATAGGGTTCAAAGGGCACTTAACAGCACATACCACAGAAGTATAAAGAATACTCCTTTCCAGTTGCTCCTTGGAACCACAATGAGAAGGAAGGAGGATGTTGAAATACTAGATTTATTAATGCAGGAAGAAAGAGACAGTTTCATGGAAGAGAGGGAAGAACTTAGGAAGAGTGCTAAAAGACAAATATTAAAGATTCAGGAGGAAAATAAAAGAAGCTTCAATAAGAAGAGAAAGCGAAGTAGGAAGTATAAAGAGGGTGAACTTGTTGCAGTGAAGAGGACTCAATTTGGTCCAGGCCTCAAGCTCAAGCCGAAGTTCTTGGGACCTTACAAGGTGGCAAAGGTGAAAAGAAATGATAGGTATGATGTTGAGAAGGCTGACTCACAAGCGGAAGGTCCTCACAGAACTACAGCATCAGCAGACCATATGAAACCATGGCCTGACTATTCAAGTGAGACAGAGTGAATAATGAATTGGTATGTTTAATTTTAAAACATTATATTTTAAGTATAGAAGGATGAATGATCGATAACCGTAATGTTCCTATTTTCAGTATGTTTAACATTTAAGTTATGTTGATTTTTGTAAACACTAGTGTTAAGTGTACTAAGTGTAAGGTAACCAATATTGTTAAAGATGTACCACGTTTGTATTTTTATGTACTTACTATATTGTTACCATTCTCAAACATATCTCATAAGATCCACATTGTAGTTTTGTAGTATTTAGGATTTATTTTCATGTGTTTAGTCTGAGGACAGACTAAGAGCAGGACGGCCGAATGTGGGAATGGAATGTATCCGAATGTGTGATAGATTGAGTGAATGATGTTTTAGGTGTGTATCCAAACGACGCGAGTGAGAGGACGGATGTGAGAGTGAGAAAGGAGACGAATGGCGGATTTGGCACGACGAGAAGACGTACCTATTTTTAAAATTTTCCAAAGTAATTGTGTGTTGAGTTTTTTTTTATTTTAATAAACCGCTCAAAGTTGTTTTGCTGTAATCTTTAAACCCCCCCACAGTACTTATTCATTTATTCATAACGTCACGTCTTTATCCCTTACGGGGTAGACAGAGCTTGAGGTTATAAGAACAAAAGCCACGTTTAGCGCGTTGGTAGGTGCATAGACATAGATAGAAAATGGAATCAAAATAGTGATGGGTTGCTAACCTCATCGCTTAATGAAATGATTCTTAAACTTGGCCAATTCCCTCGACCGGTTTTTACAGTCTGCATGGGATGAGAAGCAGCATTAGAAAATTCATATTTTACATAATATGCACACATTTCCGCACCACCTATGATTAACTCATAAGTGGTGCGGAAATGTGTGTACTTGGCGCATTTTTATAACGTGGTTTCCCCCGTAGGTATACTCCACGATCTATTGTAATAAAGAAAGTTTGAATTTTGGCCAAGTCAAATGTCTATTTTGACTGGGTTACTAGATAAAAGGGTCCTCTCCCTCCCTCCTCTCAATTATGATCCTTGGTTGAAAGTATCTAAGTGTAATTATATTGTATAGACATTATTAAGTGCAAAAGGTGCAATAATAATAAAATACATTTATATTTTTAAATATATTCGTTCATTAAACTACTAGCTTCCATAAGCGGGTTCGCCCGCCTTTAAAAGGTGATCTATGACGTCATTTGTATCCCGTCGTCATCATCATCATCATCTCAGCGTTTATCCCAGTTGCATCCGCGGCTTTCGCGTTGGAGCCCGGAGTTTGCTTTCCTGCACATTCTCCTCCATTTCGCACGATCTTTAGCATCCTGTGGTAAGAGCTTGTTGGCACGCATGTCATCTCTTACAACGTCAAGCCAGCACTTCTTTGGTCTAACCCGCTTGTTTCGGCCCGGCGGAGGCGCCATGGCAAGACATTTGTTACTCACGTAACATGCCGCTTGCACAATGTTCTTGCATGTGGTAAACATGTATTATATGTTCTTCTTAGGTTCTTAGCCGCTCATTTTTAGGGAATCTATAAACAAAAGATAAAATCAATATCTATTATCAAAATAATTGAGTAGATCATTCATTTCATTCTCCTGCCCTTATCCCAATTTATTTGGGGTCGGCGCAACATGTCTTTTTCTTCCATGCATCCCTATCAGAAACCATCTCGGCAGTCACCCCCTTATTAGCTATATCATCCTTCACACATTCCATCCATCGTTTCTTTGGTCTTCCCCTACTCTTATAGCCATCAACATTCATAATTAAGACTCTCCTCACGACATTCTCCTCAGTTCTCCGTAACACATGCCCGTACCATGACAACCGATTTCCACACAACTTTTCAGCTACCGGTGCCGCTTTCAGACTTCCTCTTATGTACTCATTTCTTATTCTATCCATTCGTGTAACACCACACATCCCTCTTAGCATTCTCATCTCGGCTGCATGCAATTGCCTTTCATTCATCCCTTTCGTAGCCCAACATTCTGATCCATACAAGACAGCAGGTCGGATCATGGTTTTATATATTTTCCCCGTAAGTTTAAGGGGAATGCGGGAGTCGCAGATTGTTCCCGTGACCTGCCGCCATTTCATCCACCCAGTGTTAATTCTGTGCTTAACCGTCCGATCTATTTCGCCATCGCTTTGCACGAGTGAACCGAGATACCGAAAGTCAGAGCAGATTGGTAGGAGTGCGCCATCAAGGGCTATGGCTCCAGAAGTGGAGAGACCGCCGAAATCGCAGAACATATATTCGGTTTTGGTTCTGCTGATTTTCAAGCCAACATTCTCCAGCTTCTGTTGCCATTTCTCCAATCTGCTCTGGATCTCAGGTCCATCTTCACCGACGAGAACAACGTCATCGGCGAACAGCATGCACCAGGGTGCCTCCTCCTGGATGTCCGACGTAAGAGCGTCCATAATCAACAGGAAGAGGTACGGACTTAAAGCCGATCCCTGGTGCAAGCCTACCGCCACACTGAACTCGTCGGTATTGCCAGCAGCCGACCGGACGTAGGTACGAGATCGACTGTGTATAGCACGAATTAACTCTACATACTTCCCAGGCAAACCTTTCTCTTTCAGGGCCAACCACAGCACATCACGAGGTACCCTGAATCTAAATTGAGTAGATAGATAATTAAATTATTTTTATTTAAAATATCATATTTCTTCCTTTAAAGTGACAAATTAAAAAAAAAATTTAAATAAAAATAAAACCACCTTCAAAACACACCCAATAATAGATAATTGAAATCGGTGCTAAGCCAATTTCATATGTTGGTCCCCGCTACACCCTGCGCATCTAACATATTGGCACCGACTTTGAAAGCTGTTTTATTTTTATTTAAAATAATTTATTCTTCATTTTAAGCGAAATAGTTAAAATTCCCTATCTCAAAAACTACTGAACTGATTTTGTTGAAACTTGCAGTATTCACTAAGTTGAACAATGTCTAATATAAAAAAAGAATACCGAAATCGGACTAATAGTTCCAGAGATATGCGAACACAAACATAAAAACATACATACATATTTACATACTACACTTATACAATTCGGCACATTTGTTCAAACGCTAATATAGACTAACATATCCGAAAACAAGGCATTTTTGAAAATATTACATACATAACAGTTCGAAATGAAAACCTCCTTTTTATGAAGTCGGTTAAAAAAAAATTTTGGACAACCCTAACATATGTTAGCAAATTACGTAAACAAATAAACATTTACAATAAAGAGAAACGTGCTTATATAGTGTAAATAAGTGTGTATTTAGTAATTTAACGACTAATAAGTAATCATGGTTCATTTTAGTTTGAAAATTAGGTGCGTATTACAGAACGTCACTCAAACTCAAGCTCTACTTATATCTCGTTTCAAGCCTTTTGATTGGTTGAATCTAGTTTTAAGTAATGCTTAAGCAGAGATCAATGCTTGAGTTTCCTTCTGGAATACGGACCTTAGAATGATAAATGGTGATTTAGCTAGAAAAGAGGTAACTAACCTATGAAACGTCAATTGAGCTTGATTTCTGTTGTTTCTGGCACCACACATAACAATACAGCACGCAGGCATATTAAGTAATAGTTTTGTCACACGGTACACAACAAATCCACTTTAAAATGTCTTATAAATTATCAAAAAACTTAATTTTCGTTAAGTTACGTATCCCGTTGACAGCACAACTACCACGAAATTGTCACCTAAGATGGCCGGCGGTGGCACGCTGCCAACAACTGTCAGTTCATTTTAATAGTGTTACCATAATTCCGCAGTAACAAAAATATATTTGTCTCTTTTGCCAAATGCAAATGTACTGTTGAAAAAAAGAGACAAAATAATGTATTACGATTTTGTACCCTAAATTACATATTTAAGTATAATGAAAAATTGTATAGCTTGACAACAGCATCTCCTTATCCTCTCTTCTGTGGCGTGTCCGATTCTGGGACTTTACGACCTTGTGCGCATCTGTGGCGCGTCCCAGAATCGGACACGCTTCCCGCTCGCAACAGATGTTTATAAATACCACTTGTGAATAATGTAAACAGTTTTATATGATTCCCATTGAGGATTGGACTGAAAAAGAACGAAATAAGGTTCCATCTTCCTTAAACTTTTGTAGGCACGTGGTACAAAAAATTTGAAATTCATTCTTTTGAATATGTCACTCGAGAATCCGTCAGTGCCGCTCGTAAAATGAGGTCTAGTTCCTTAAAATTTTGTTTCTTTTTAAATTTGTGCAACATTACATATGGAAAGATATATAACCTTTCATTATAATTCCTAACATTGACATATTCTTTACATTTTATATCAAAAAACGGTATTGCACACAACGGATATCTCATTTTACGAAGGGTACTTATGATTTTGTGTTCTCATATATGATAGAAAAATGATTAGAACCCAAAGGAATATGTGTAATCTGATCAGTATTTTATTGTACTTCAATCTGAATATTACAGAATACGTGTATTTTATTTGCAAATGCAAAATTTTAACTTCAAAGATGTGATTACTGTTGAAATAATTAGATAGAATCGATATGATGCAAAAATTAATCTATTGATTTAAATAGTTCATGTCATATTTATTTTTGTTGGCAACTCCCTCTTCCCTTTCGATACTGACAGCTACCGGCGCAAGGCGACTCTCTGTGCTAAACTAAAAGAAAAATATTATATTGAAGATATCATTAAGTATTCCTTTCTTTTATTTTAATACCCATAACCCAATAGGTTATGGGCCCAGTCCGCAAACATAAAGTCGAAACCTGTGCGTAAGTACTTAAAATTATTCGTACGAAAATTGGCTGTGAAAAAAATCCAAAATGGAGACCCAAAAATCAAAACGCAATATAAAAGCTTTTGATGGCGAGAAGTATAGCATTTGGAAATTTCGTGTCCGTGCACTTTTAAACGAAATGGAGGTTTTAAATGTAATTGACGAAGATCCAAAAATAAGTTGCAGTCAGTGGCAGAAAAACAACAGAACTGCAAAGGGCATTATTGTTGAGTACTTGTCGGATTCTTACCTTGGATTTGCACGAGACGAAACTACAGCTAAAGAGATATTTCGGAATTTAGATGCTCTGTACGAACGTAAAAGTATAGCTACGCAGTTAGCACTAAGAAAAAAATTACTTGTGCTGAAATTACAGGGTGACACAACTTTAGTGCGACACTTTGCAATTTTTGATGACTTGATCACAGAACTGCTTGCAGCTGGAGCAAAATTGGAAGAGACGGATAAGATAGCCCACTTATTACTTACGTTACCTACATCATATGATGGCATAATAACTGCTATTGAGACATTGTCGGAGGATAGTCTGACTTTAGCTTTTGTAAAAACTAGATTACTAGACCATGAGGTTAAATTGAGAAATGATTGTGCTGACACAAGTTCAAAAGTATTACATGTCAATGTGGATAACAAAACACAGAGTTTCAAGAAGAATAATAACAACATTTTAAAGCAAAACAATTTCAAGAACAATCATTACCGGAATAAACTGTGGAAAAATACTCATTTTATAAAATGTCATCATTGTGGACGAAAAGGACATTTGAAGAAAAATTGTTTTCATTATAAGAAATCAACAAATCAGCAAAAATATAACATTGAAAATAAAACCCGAACAATTCAAAATGTCAATACTATTCAATCATCTAAGCCGGAAGAATTTTCTGGATTTGCCTTTATGACCGGCATGCATAAACATAAGGACCAATCAAATAAAATAACCTTTTTACTGGACTCAGGGGCATCAGATCATATCATAAACAGAGATGATCTATTTTCTACATATACAACTTTAACTGTTCCTTTAAAAATCTCTGTCGCTAAAAACAGTGAATTTATTTCAGCAACCAAAAGTGGTACTCTACAGGTTACCAGTAACATGGGCATTCAAGGTGAACTAGAGGATGTTCTATATTGTAGAGATGTGCCATACAATTTACTATCGGTGTCAAAAATGCAACAGGCTGGACTCAGCATTCTATTTGAAAAGGACAGTGCCCAAATTATCAAAGATGGTAATGTATTAATGTCTGGTAAGTTATCTAATAATTTAATTGTTTTGGACTTTGTTGCATCAGTTAATAAATGTCAGTCTGTTTCTCAGGTATGTAAAAATTATAATAATATTTATTCATTATGGCATCAACGATTAGGCCATATGAGTAAGAATAAATTTTTACAATTAAAGAATTATAACATGATTGAGGATATAAATCAAATATCTACTGTAACACCAACAAACGATTTATGTGAATCATGCATAAATGGGAAACAGAGTCGATTACCATTTAATAAAGGTAAGGACAAAAGTCATATTAAACGACCATTGTTTATTGTCCATTCAGATGTCTGTGGACCTATCACTCCTAGTACTGTTGACAATAAAAACTATTTTGTATTGTTTGTAGATCACTTCACTCATTATTGTGTTATAAGCCCCGCACGATGATATTGCGATGGAACCTTGTCACAATAACAGCGTTGTGACGTCATCTGTCACACAAAAGGACAGCTAGTAAAAGAATGTTAAATGCAAAATTAATATTAGGGTTAAGGGTTTATTTGTATTTTATAATTTTATTACACTCTTTATAAAGAGTGTATGTATAAATTAATATTAGGGTTAAGGGTTTATTTGTATTTTATTATTTTATTACACTCTTTATAAAGAGTATGTATAATAAAATTCATATTAATTTTGCATTTAGCATTCTTTCGTAGGTATACCTACTCACCCATATTCTGACAAATAAACTTTCATTATTAAAAATTTCAAGGAAATAATTTTTGTAGACGTAAGAAAAATATACTTATTCGTATATCTTTCTTACATGTAAGTATACTATTTTTTTCTAACTACATTTCTGTTAATTTGCGAGCGGGAATTGAACCAGAGTCCACTGTGTAGTAGTCATGTTTTAATTACTACCTACATCTATCAGCTTATAAATAAAACCAGGATAATATGTAAAAAAATGTATATAGTCTTCCGAATCAGAACTGCTTTCTGTGTCTGTCGTTTCCGATTCACTGTCGTCGCCGTATTTATGACAAATAACTCGTCAGTTATTCGATCTTTTCCAATATTCCTCTTCAAGCCGTTTAACATGATTGACTTCCTTTCGCCAGTCATCGGGAGTTATTGACGCCAACGCCTCCAACGTCAGAGCTTCAATGCGACTTTCCAACTGCTCCACATTCTTTTCTGACACCCTCATCTTTACCAGGTTTACCGGGTTGAGGTCGCAGTTGTAAGGTGGTAATCATCATTCATGGCCATTGCCAGCTAATAAATTGTCAATTTTATAATTTTTCGGCGGTCTGTGCCGTTTAATTAATAAATACAGTTCAGGTTTTATACTGTCGTTGGGAAAGTCGATGTTGTGAGCTTGTAGCCACTCAACAATCAACTGTTTTTTATTGTTCATACTTGGTGGCCTATTCTCATCCCTACTGTGATAAGGGGCGTTGTCCATCACAATTTTGGAGTTGCGTGGTATGTTGGGTACTATTTTTTCTGTAAGCCACTTACTGAAATTCTCAGTATTCATTTGATCATAGTAATCCCCCGTTTTGGTGTCTGCTTTAAACATTAAAAGGGCATTGTCAACAAAACCGCTTTAACTTCCCGCGTGAACTATTATCCATCGGCGGCCGGGGCTGTCGTTCCGTCTCACTCCATCGGTTGTTGATTGCCAACATTTTTCTACCGTGTAGTGTGCGTGTATCCACGTTTCGTCGAGATAAATAACGGGTCTTTTGTTATTACCAAGCGAGTCATTTTCTTTCATACGTCGTAAATATTTAGCCCTCCACGCTTGAATTTGGGGTCTTTGAATTAGGGCCAGTCTTTTTTGGTAGCATCGTTTAAATTGGTAGCCTAAATCACATTTAATTATTTTTCTTAATGTAGTTTCACTACCAGTATAATTAAGGTCTACTTTTAAAGCCGCCAAGATTTTGCGCATTGTGGGTATTTCTCTCCTCACCGTACACATTGAATATATAATATTTCTTAAAGCTGTTAAGGAAAACCAGTCGAAATATTTCTTCTTTTGTCTTTTTCCTTTAGTAGGAGTTCTCATTTTGCTGCCACTGGCTGTTGCTGACTCATGCTCTCGTCTCAATTTCGTCACAGTATTTTTTGCAACGCCTGTGGCACATGCCACACACTCCGCGACTTTGATAGAACTTTACAAAATATTTTTAATAACTGTAAGCAGTTGCTTCGGAATTAAAATGTCCGAAGCACTTTTTAAAGCACGGTTTATACTTTCAAGAACTAACTTACAATCCTCTTTCTCTTTAACAAAATAATTGTCCACGTTAATTATAATTTCACGAGCACGACTATTAATTAATTTCTTACTCATTTTAACGAGTAACAGCTGACAAAACTAAACAACAAAACTCAAGAACAACAATAAAACAGGATAACAAAAACAAAAAGCTAACAAAAATATTCGATGTGCGTAAGTGGGTAAGCGCGGACTGAACTTGCGAACGGTACCGACGGTGCGAGTTCGACTACGTCACCAAGATGGCCGCCAATCGCAATATCATCGTGCGGGGCTTATACATATATAATTACTTACAAATCTGATGTATTTGCAACATTCAAAGATTTTATTGCTAAAAGTGAAGCTAAATTTAATACAAAATTGGTTAACCTATATTGTGATAATGGTGGAGAGTATTTATCTACAGAAATGAAATCTTATTGTGTTGAGAAAGGAATCACATATCATTTGACAGTCCCTCGAACTCCACAGTTAAATGGTGTCTCTGAACGGATGGTACGTACCATAACTGAAAAAGCTCGATCTATGATTAATGGTGCTAAGTTGGATAAACAGTTCTGGGGTGAGGCAGTTTTAACTGCAGTCTATTTAATTAACATAACACCAACAAGAGCATTAAAGCTTTCACAAACACCATATGAAATGTGGCATGGAGTAAAACCTAAAGTTAAATATTTAAAGGTTTTTGGTTCGACTGTTTATGTGCATATTAAAACCAATAAAAATAAGTTTGATGAAAAGTCATGGAAAGGTATTTTAGTTGGATATGAACCAAACGGTTATAAAGTTTGGAATCCTGAAATTAAAAAGTTTGTATTGGTCAGAGATGTTATCGTGGACGAGCTGGATTTTGTGAAATCCAGGCCTAAGATAAATCCTGAAGAGGATATTTTAAATTCTCATGGAAAAACTGATATTTGTAATAATTCTAAATCAGTATTAATAAAGTCCCGAAACTCTGATTGCAATAAATCAGATATGGCTAAATCTGATGGTGAGGCTGGACCTCACAAACCACAACATGACATTATTGAGATGAAAAAAAAGTAATTCTGAAAGTAACACAGAAAGTTTAAATAGTGAGCCTAGGAGGAGTGATAGATTAAAAGGTCGTGAATTACATTACAGGAAATATGGCGATGATTATTTAATGTGCGCTCAATCTGTTGTATCAAGTATTCCTAGTTCTTATGCTGAAATCAAATCATTGGATGATAGGGATCAATGGGAACATGCTGTTAAGGATGAATTAGATGCTCTTTATTCCAATAAAACTTGGACTCTGGTACCTATACCAGAAAACAAAAACATTGTTGACTGTAAGTGGATTTTTAATATTAAAACTAACGAATTTGGCAAACCTGTCAGATATAAGGCTCGTCTTGTAGCTAGAGGATTTAGTCAAGAATACTTAACAGACTATAATGAGACTTTTGCGCCTGTGGCTAGAATGTCTAGTTTTAGGTTTATAATTGCCTTTGCCAACCAATTCCATTTGTTAATTCATCACATGGATGTTAAGACCGCGTTTCTAAACGGCGACTTAAAGGAAGAAATATTTATGAAAATTCCTGAGGGTGTGAATGGCAAAGATAACTATGTCTGTAAACTAAATAAGGCTCTTTATGGGTTAAAGCAAGCAGCAAGGTGCTGGTTTGAAGTTTTTGATTGCTCACTAAAAGAAAAGGGTTTTCAGAATTCTGAAGTAGATAGATGTATATACTTTTTAGATAGAGGCAGTGTTTATAAAAATATATATGTTGTACTCTATGTTGATGATTTGGTTATAGCATGCGCTGACATTGATACACTAAGTGGTTTTAAAAATTATTTGATGAGCAAATTTAAAATGACTGATTTAAAAGACATAAATTACTTTCTTGGCATTAAAGTGACTAGATATAATGACAAAATATTACTAGATCAAAGTGCATACATAAAAATAGTACTGAATAAATTTAAAATGCATGATTGTAATCCTGTAAAAAAACCCCACTAGAAAATAAATTAAATTTTGAAGCATTAAACTCTAATGATAAATATGACGCACCATGTAGAAATGTAATAGGATGTTTGATGTACATAATGTTATGTACTAGGCCAGACCTAAGCACAAGTGTTAATATACTAAGTAGGTATACTAACAAAAGTAACATAGAATTGTGGCAGTGTCTGAAGAGAGTGTTAAGGTACTTAAAAGGTACTACTGAATTAAAATTATGCTATGAAAGGTGTGATACTTACAATGATATTTTATGTGGCTATGTAGACTCAGACTGGGGTGGAAATGATACTCAAGACAGAAAAAGTACAACTGGATTTTTATTTAAACTATTTGATGTGTGCACTATTACATGGAACACTAAGAAACAAATGTCTGTGGCAGCCTCTTCCACTGAAGCTGAATATATGGCTTTGTATGAAGCTGTTAGGGAGGCATTGTGGCTTAGATCTCTTGCAGTTAGTATTAATATAAAAATAGATAAACCAATTACAATCTATGAGGACAACAATGGTTGTATTAGTATTGCAAGTAATCCAACCAGCCACAAGAGATCTAAACACATTGATATTAAATATCATTTTTCAAGAGAGCAAGTTGAGAAAAATATAATAAAATTAAATTATATTCCCACAGGTAATCAGATTGCAGATGCCATGACAAAACCATTGCCTGCGACAACATTCCAGATCTTTAGGAGTAAAATGGGTCTAGAATAAGTTGTGACATTTTATTTATTAAATTGGTTTGATCAGGTTTTTCTGGGTTTCCCTGATCCTGTGCAGCAAATGCTGGACCAATCATTTTTGTATTTCCCAGGAGACACTTGAAAGTCGCTGTGTACCGTTTAGTTAGAACTTCTATTGTGATTGTATTGTGAGATTAATTTTTTGAGGGGGCGTGTTGAAATAATTAGATAGAATCGATATGATGCAAAAATTAATCTATTGATTTAAATAGTTCATGTCATATTTATTTTTGTTGGCAACTCCCTCTTCCCTTTCGATACTGACAGCTACCGGCGCAAGGCGACTCTCTGTGCTAAACTAAAAGAAAAATATTATATTGAAGATATCATTAAGTATTCCTTTGTTTTAATTTAATACCCATAACCCAATAATTACATACAAAAGTCCGATTCTGGGACTCGCCACAGACAGGCAAAATGGCGGATCGTAAAAATTTGGATAAGACTGTTGAATTTCATATCAATATTTCTTCTCATTATAGAATGTAATAAATTGTATTGTCATCAAGATTAAACAAACAAACAGGGCAAGCTAAGTAAAACCATTTAAAAACAAAAATAAGTTTGAAAAACAATCACTTTTCATAGTGTCTTATCCATACTATTTAGTGTTCCTGGGCCAAATACGTTAATTTTTTGACTATGTTTATGAACATGTTTTTTGATATTTTTCTTCCACATGTGTAACTTTTATTATTGGAATGGAAGTCTAGTTTTATGTAGGTAAATATTGAATAAATAATTATAATAACACCTGCAGGCACATATACTGCAAAATTTTTGTTTTTATGAGACACTGTTTTTTGTACCAGTTATGAGGCTCATATTTCAGACCTTCCTACTCAAGATCTATAGAACACACCACAACACTCATTAACAACAACTTACTATTGTTTAATATAGCTGGGCGATAAGCTTAAATTATTGTAAACAAAACATCACGTGTCGCTGGCCCCAAGAATGTTTAGATATCGAATGAAATATGAGAGCCACTTGACTGAAACTTGAAGAGCGCTATTTTTTGTCCACAGTTTAGAAACATGTACCGTATAAAAAAATTGTATTGGATCTGATGCTGTTTGCTTTTTATTTTATTATATATATGATATTCTTTAAAAAAAACATAACATAATCCCCAGCAAGTGTTTTATTTTTGAATTAATCAACAAATAAGGGTTAATTTTTAGGTAACCCATATTATTTCTCATAGAACAATTGCAATGCAATTAAAAGTCAAGTATAATGTAAGAATTTACATAGAGAAACTTATATTATTGCTTAAACTAAAAAGACTTTTACAAAATAGCGAGTAGATTTAGAGAAAAACAGGTTGTTCTAAATTCAAATTTCAAAATTTAGTGCTCAAACCCTGTCTGTTGAAAAGTCCGATTCTGGGATCCACAGATGGGCGTGGTCTCTCTTAGGTCTCTCCACAGATGAAAGGATTTCTATCTCAATGGCGCAGACTATGGCGACCATTTTACTAACAGCGTGTCATTGACATTAGAATCAGATGTTAATACGAGTGAATATAAAGCCTATTATTCCCATTATATTAAAAGAATTTAAGTTATTATAGATAATTATAATTAAATGTTTATATAAAGATTTTAATATTTATAAACAAACATTTTATTAGTTTAAAAATAAATCGTGTTGTTAGAATTTTATTATAGAGACATAGGCTATTTGACAGATTTATAATTTTTATCTTGAATTACTTGGTTGCGGTTGAGAAGTTCACCCAAAGTATTTTTTTTAATTTTAAATACGTATTTCGTAAGAAATATGCAAATAAAAATTCAAAATTCAAATAAGCCGCGAAAACGATATAATCAGCAATATGGCGTTGCGCCTGGTAAGTGACGTCACAAGCGGTTTTCGGTTCTCAGTGGTGTTTGTTTTTAATTATTATTTGTTGTTGTTATCTAATAAAATGGTTTACAAGTGGTGTGCTGTACTGGGTTGTACAAATAAATCGATAAAACCCCCGAAAAACAGTTTATAAGTTTGCCGAAAACAAGCGATGATGCGCGTATGACGTCATCGCGACATTAGCCAATCCGGATCGTTTCACAATGTGTGGCGCGAGAAACAAAAAGTCAAACATATTTTTGTGTTTTGGATATAATAATTGTTATTATTTTTTATTAAAACTCTTGTAAATGATATAAAGAACCCTCATTTTATGCAATTAAAGCAAAAAATCACAAATAATTGAATACTGTCAAATAGCCTATTATTGCGGACTGGACAAAACTAAACAAATTTTCATGTTTGGAAAGGCTTAGTCACACGTTACATATACCTACCTACCGTAGCACCTTGACAACGTGTGACTACGCCTTTCCAAACATGAAAATTTGTCTCCTAATAGTGAATATTGCATACTTCAGAATAGTATTGTATGACATTATTGTCAATTTACAACGAAGGCATCTTGGTAGAGTCTACTGTGTCCATTTACTTGCAACTACATTAGCAACTTTGTTCAGTTCAGTATTCTGAAAATCTTGTTATAAACTTTTTCAGCGTCGTTTTTTTATCGTAGTTGGGTATTAGTTTTTTTACTTTTTATTATTTGTACTATTTTGGTGTTAAAGTGTATTTGTGGCGCATAATATTATCAAAAGTTAAACTGATGAACTAGAAACTAGGTACTTGACATATTACATCTACACGCACATAGAACAACATAAGCCCGAAGGCATTTAGTGCAGAGGACATTTTTATGGGAGTTTTAGCCAGTTATCAAACTGTTTCCGCCTTCACCGCGTGGAGTTACTCCCAGCTTATGTCGTTTTCATTAGTGCATTACATATTGTTCTGGGTAGATAGGGTTCAGTTTACTTTGTAAGGATCTTGAATAACTTAAAAGAGGTGTTACTTCTAACGAATTTATTTTGATACTACTTGGTTACTTGTAATGGCATGCTTTAAAAGATAGATTTTTACACACATACATACACATGCGTACACACATACAAACAGCTCATTATTATTGAAATGGTTCGAACATGCCGCCCACCAAAGGGCTCATAAAGACCTTTACATTTACAAACATAAACAAGATAACTAATAAATTTAGGTTTCATCATCAAGCATCTAAGCACAAGTCATACATACTGCGAAGAAATACAAATAATTTACATTAAACTTTCACGTAGCTAGTATTTGTGAATATATTTACTCGAATTAAAGGTGTCACTAATCACTGAAGTGTCAGAAGGTTCATTTGCTTATCGGAATGAAAGTCAGTATCACAAAAACACGAATATATAATTTCAATAACAAATGTGCGCGATAGAACTCCAGCGCGCGGACGGGACGCAACTGGCTCAAGCGGCGGGGTTAGCTTACGCTGCAATACATAACCGCTACAACATTCCCCCTTTTACAAAAAAAAAAAAAATTGACAAATGATAATCTAAAAAATTAAAAATATTCTACGAGTGGAACCGCGGTACATACATTGTACTTCTCACACAATACCTGCCACTGCACACGACACCGTTGCTATTTGCTTATTCAGCTACTTGCTCGTGTGTGTGCTGTGGTGGTCTGATTACCTGCTAGTGCTATCGTTCTATGTTTCCATGCCCGTATTGCATTACGCGATAAGCGTGTTCAGCTGAATCGCGTAAGTCTCGGGCCTTGTTTTGACTTCGACAACGGAAACTGACTCCATGGCTTACAATTGAACGCTGTTTTACAGATACTTAGTTATTAAAAATACGATACATTACTTATTACATTTGAAATAACACATACATTATATAAAATTACTCAGGCAATAGCCAAACTCTGCTCAAATTAGATACAAACAATACACTACAATATTATATCCTCAATTAATCGGGCTACAGTCAAGCTCTACTTAACTTAACTTTAAGTATACAATTAACACACATATTTTTATTTAACACCATGATCACACTATGACGCACTAATCCACGTGTCATTTCCGAATTGCCGCCCTTAAACTGGTAGGTGATTCGTCATTTCACGAGGTGTCTCCTGGCCTTGCCATTAGTGCCGCTTCTTGCTGCGATGCCACCGTTCAACCATCCCATTACTTTCGTAAAAGAAAAATTTTTGCTACTCCCTCCGCAGTAGGTGTATACCTCTTGACCTTGCGGGGCTGGGGCGCCTCCATCGCCGCCATCTGTGCTGCCGGTGCCTATCCTCTGTCAAGGACCTTAGCGTTGCAGCTGTACTTCCTTCGCTGGCCTCATTACGTAGTGCTCTTCCAGCGCCAGCGTCTTCATATTCTTCATAAGGCCTCTGTCTAGGCCACTTCCGGCGACCACGTGCTGTGTTGCCACGTGCCATTATGTAACCTCTCGCCGCTCTTATGTTTCCTTTACTCTGCCTCCATCAACGGGAGGTTAAAGAGCCATCCTGTTATAAACATTTTGGAGTACCCGCGTGCCCTGTCGTCCTTCCGAGGCCGTCCCCGTCGGAAGGGAGTTGCGTCCTTATTCCTCTTCGTAAGATTGCTGTTTTATCGGGGTCACTACTTTCACGTAGCTAGTCTTTGTGTGAATATTTATTTGATTTAAAGGGTCACTAATCACTGAAGTGTCAGAAGGTTCATTTGCTTATCGGAATGAAAGTCAGTATCACAAAAACACGAATATATAATTTCAATAACAAATGTGCGCGATACAACTCCAGCGCGCGGACGGGACGCAAATGGCTCAAGCGGCGGGGTTAGCTTACGCTGCAATACATAACCGCTACAAAACAATGGTATGAATTAACATAGCTTCATTACATATTGGAACATAAACATAAATATTAATTATCAATATCTATTGGCAAAGGACAGAGCTTATTAAAACTTAACTTAACTCTAAGTATACAATTAACACACATTTTTTTATTTAACACCATGATCACACTATGACGCACTAATCCACGTGTCATTTCCGAATTGCCGCCCTTAAACCGGTAGGTGATTCGTCATTCCACGAGGTGTCTCCTGGCCTTGCCATTAGTGCCGCTTCTTGCTGCGATGCCACCGTTCAACCATCCCATTACTTTCGTAAAAAAATTTTTGCTACTCCCTCCGCAGTAGGTGTATATCTCTTGACCTTGCGGGGCTGGGGCGCCTCCATCGCCCACATCTGTGCTGCCATTGTCTATCCTCTATCAAGGACCTTAGCGTTGCAGCTGTACTTCCTTCGCTGGCCTCATTACGTAGTGCTCTTCCAGCGCCAGCGTCTTCATATTCTTCATAAGGCCTCTGTCTAGGCCACTTCCGGCGACCACGTGCTGTGTTGCCACGTGCCATTATGTAACCTCTCGGCGCTCTTATGTTTCCTTTACTCTGCCTCCATCAACGGGAGGTTAAAGAGCCATCCTGTTATAAACATTTTGGAGTACCCGCGTGCCCTGTCGTCCTTCCGAGGCCGTCCCCGTCGGAAGGGAGTTGCGTCCTTATTCCTCTTCGTAAGATTGCTGTTTTATCGGGGTCGCCACTTTCACGTAGTTTGTCTAGTGAATATATTTACTCGAATTAAAGGTGTCACTAATCACTGAAGTGTCAGAAGGTTCATTTGCTTATCGGAATGAAAGTCAGTATCACAAAAACACGAATATATAATTTCAATAACAAATGTGCGCGATACAACTCCAGCGCGCGGACGGGACGCAAATGGCTCAAGCGGCGGGGTTAGCTTACGCTGCAATACATAACCGCTACAAAACAATGGTATGAATTAACATAGCTTCATTACATATTGGAACATAAACATAAATATTAATTATCAATATCTATTGGCAAAGGACAGAGCTTATTAAAACTTCGCTTAATTATACTGTCACCACTCTTAACACTATACACTCTAGTGAGTCCATCGTCACCTGGGTGCTTAGCAATAATGCGACCTAACGCCCAAATGGGCTCATTGATCATTTTTGATGAGAACAATTTTGGCGACATCAAGCTCGTTGCATTGTTTAAGCCACTTGGGTCTCTGTTGGAGGCTGGTTAGGTATTCTGATTGCCATTTACGCCAGAAATCTCCCATCAACTTCTGCGTGTGCTTCCAGCGGGACAGGTGACTGATTGGAATGTCTCGAAGATCAGGTTGTGGTGTACTTATTGGTGATTCACCAATCAAAAAATGACCTGGTGTTAAGGGTGTCAGGTTATCTGTATCTTCGTCATCTATCGGGCTTAGCGGCCTAGAATTCAGGCACGCTTTGATTTGACAAAGCAGGGTACTCATTTCTTCATATGTTAGATGATGGTTCAGAATCCTTTTCATGTGGTGTTTCATGGACTTCACGCCCGCCTCCCACAAGCCACTAACATGAGGGCTATAGGCGGCAGGGATGAAGTGCCACTGCGTTCCATCCTGTGCAAAAGACTCTGCTATTGAGCCTTCAAGTTCAAATTTTGCCTCCTTCCAAGCTGCTGCCAGCTCTTTATTAGCACCCACGAAATTGCGCCCTTGGTCACTCCATATCTGTGAGCATCTTCCACGTCTGGCGATGAACCTTTTGAAGGCACCAATGAATGATTCGGTTGTGAGATCGCCGACCAATTCGAGGTGAATGGCTTTAGTGGACATGCAAACAAACACTGCGACGTAAGCCTTGTATGTTCTTACTCCTCGACCTTTGGATGCTAAAACTTGATAGGGTCCGGCGAAATCAACCCCACTGTTCAGAAAAGGTTTGGCTGGAGTTACCCTGACCTTAGGTAAATCACCCATGAGTTGATTCTTGGCTGCAGCGCTGTGTTTCGAACATATCAAGCATTTGCGGATTCTAAACTTGATCATACTTTTTGCTTTGATCAACCAAAATTTTGTTCTTACGTAGGCCATCATCATTTGTACCCCTCCATGTAATGACTTCAGGTGAGCATCTTTCACGATGAGTATTGACAAGTTGCTGTGATTATTCAATATAATCGGATTATTAGTTTCTTCAGAGATATTTGCGTGGCGCAACCTGCCGCCCACCCTGAGAATATTTTCATTGTCCAGGTATGGTTTTAATAATTTCAATTTACTATTTCCTTTTACTTCCTTTCCTTTGCTTAAACTCAAGATTTCTTCATAAAATGCATCTCTTTGTGAAATTTTAATGCAGGCTTTCAGTGATTCTTCTAGTTCTTCAGTGGTTATGACTGTGTCCTTGTTTTCTAACTTCTTCCCTTTGAGAAATCTTCTGCAATAAGTTATTGATTTTAGAAGTTCTTCTAAGTGATTAAATTGATCAAATTGTTTGTCTAGGCTTTCTTCCTTTTCTTCTAGTTTAAAGTTTGTTTGTATTACTTCTCTTCTTTCTAAACTTATCATTAGGTTATTTGGTCTATTGATGTTACTGTTATTGCTTTCTGTCTTAGCCATTCTGGGCCCTTCCACCATTGCTCATCTTTCTTCAACTCCAGAATATGTTCTCCTCGTGACGCAACATCAGCAGGATTATCGTTTGTGTGTACATGAAACCAATTGAATCCTGTATTATCCAATATTTCAACAACCCTGTTTCTCACGAAGGTTTGCCATCTTGTTGGGTCTCCCAGTAGCCAAGAAAGCACTATTGTGGAGTCACTCCATGCGAATATTTTGTCATCAGGAATTCTTAATGCTGTTTTAATTTGTTTGAGCAGTCTAGACAAGAGAAGGGCACCGCATAACTCTAATCGTGGAAGAGACAGTGGTTTAACAGGTGCTACTCGCGTCTTTGCAGCTATTATTTGTGTTTGGGTATCTTCATTTTCTTCTTGCACTCTGACATATGCAACAGCTGCGTATGCTTTGGTAGAAGCATCACAAAAACCGTGAACTTCTATGGTAGTTGCCTTATGGTTGGTGATTCCCAGCCATCTCTGTACTTCAATTTCATTAACATCTTGAAGACTATAATTATCTTAGTGCAGTCCATTCATGTTTGATATCAGAATCTACTTCTTCATCCCAGCTTATTCCTTGCAACCACAGCTTCTCTATCAATAGCTTTGTTGGTAGCATAGCTGGAGCTAACCAACCCAGTGGATCAAATAGCCTTTGCACGTCGGCGAGGATCGTGCGTTCGGTAATCTGGTTACTCATAGATGGCAAGGTTAGACTGTACTGAAGCATGTCTTTACCTATGTTCCAGCGTAGGCCCAAGGCGGTGATGGTGCCATGGACGGAGATGTCTAGACTGGCGTGCGTTGTTCGTTTTGCAGGATCAAATTGTCTCAAGAAGTCAATATCGTTTGAGCACCATTTCTGTAGTGTGAACCCTCCTTTCTGTAGTATAGCTTCTACGTTCTTTGCTATGTGTATTGCATTTTCTACATTGTCATTTGAAGCCATCAAGTCGTCGACGTAGAAGTCTTCTTTGATCATTTTAGCAGCATCAGGGCATACGGTTCCTTCATCATCAGAGATTTGATGTAAAGTTCGGACAGCCAAGTATGGAGCGGGTGCTGTACCGAACGTGACGCGTGTGAGTCTGTAGTCTTTGACTGGTTGATTAGGGTCACTCCTCCATACTATTCTTTGCAGGTCTCTGTCTTCTTTCGTCACTAAGACCATTCGATACATGCGTTGTATGTCCGCCACAAAACAAATCTTCTTCATACGCCATCTCATGATGAGGCTTCTCATATCAGTTTGTAGCTGGGGTCCAACTAGAAGTTCGTCATTTAAAGAAACATCAGTTTCCCTTTTGCGATGCGTTGAAAACTATTCTGACCTTTGTAGTTTCTTTAACTTCTTTTACCACTGCATGATGTGGCAGGTAGACACTTTCATTGTTTATTTCCTGTTGTGGGACCTCTTCCATGTGATTCATGTTAATATATTCATCCATGACCTTTGCATATTCTGTTTTTAGTGTAGGATTCTTCTCTAGTCTTTTCTCTAATTGATTAAGTCTCTTCATAGCTATTTCTCTTGTTCCTCCTTGTGTTGATAACAGCTTGTCGGTTTTAGTTGGTAGTTTGACGATATATCGTCCATCTTCTGTTCTTGTGTGAGTGGATTGGTAGATTTGTTCACATCTTCTTTCTTCTTGTGTTAGTGTAGTCTTGGCTTCAGTATCCAACTCCCACATTGATTTTAACATCTTGTCTAAGTCAAGGCTATGGTGCATCACAATGACTTCATTGGTAGTTCCATATTCGTTTATGTTTCCAAACAAGATCCACCCTAGGCTGGTATTTTGAGCACATTGAGAACCTGGGGGACCTTTGATTATATCGCTTCTTAGTATTTGGGCACATACTTCTACACCTAGTAGCAGATCTACTCTTCCTTGTTTATTAAAGCCTGGGTCGTCTAATAATAAACCTTCTAAATGGTACCAGGTGTTGGTTGGAATGGTTTGTGATGGTAATTGCGTGGTTATGCGTGTTGACATAATATAAGCCTTCACTCTTAACTTGAAACTGTTGTCGTATCTTGATTGCAGCTCGATATAGGCAGCTTGTTTGACAGCAGTTGTGGTCGAGCCAACTCCGTTAACTGTTGCGTGTGCAGGTATTCTCTTGAGTCGTAACAGTTGAGCAGCTCTCTCGCTAATGAATGTGGCCTGTGAGCCCTGGTCAATGAGCGCGCGCAGTACTGTCACTCGCCCTGATTCGTCACAAACTGGCACAAGTGCTGTGGCCAATAGTGCTGTACATGTGCTGGCGGTGAAGTGCGATGCAAGCTCAACTTCTTCATTAGCTTCCTTTGGTTTGCTTTGTACTTCATTTTGTTGTTGCTTGTTATCTGATTGATTAATGGTACTTGTTCGTGCATGTTGATGAACAAGAGAATGATGGCGTTTGTGGCATATGCGGCAGGACATGTTTAACCGACACTTCTTAGCTGAATGTCCTGGCGCCAAACAGTTGAAACATAGCTGGTACTTCTTCACATATTCACACCTCTCAGTTGGTTCCATTTTGTTAAAATCTTTACAATGGTATAGCGTATGATTATCCTTACAAAGTAGGCAACTTCTTTGTTTAGTCATAGAAGGTACTGTAGAAGAATGGACTGTATATTCTTTACCTCTTGATGGTTTCTCTCTTGACGGCGGAGCAATCAGTTCTAGTGTGCGAAATGTGGTTTGTAGGAATCTCACAGGTTCTTCCCATTTCGGTAATTCTTCTAAATTATCTTTGTACGCAAACTGTTCCCATTCTCGGTGTGAATCTGGGTCCAACTTTTGCACTGTCACAAATATAATGAACGGATCCCAAGAATCAGTTGACACGTTGAGGTTTCTTAGACTATTAATACACTCACTTGTGTCTAACAATGCCTTTATATTGTTAGCAGATTGAGTAGTAATCTTCTTCTGCATTATCAATTTTCGAATGAGTGAATTCACTATAATCCGTCGATTACCGTACCTATCTCCTAATAAGTTCCAAGCTTGCTCGTAATTACTTTCTGTTATTTGTATGTGCTTCAATAATGTTTCTGCTTCTCCTGTAATGCTACTTTTCAAGTAATGAAGCTTTTGAACCTTGGACAACGTGGAGTTGTTATGCACTAACGATGTGAAAAGATCCCGGAACGTGGTCCAGTCTTCATAATGTCCCGAAAAGGTAGGTAACTGTATTTGAGGCAGTTTAAGATTTCCTTCATAATGCGTGCCGGTATTGTATGCAACGTCACTTAATCTCGGGTTTTGGTTAACCGATAAAAGGTCCTTCAAATCACCTTGCAAACATAGGTACAAATCTTCAACCACAAAGTATTCTTTATTTGCGAAATACGGAACGTCTTTCTTCTTTTCCTTAGGTATCACTTTTAATAAGTTATGATGCGCCGTGCTAAACTTCTGCCAATATTCTTCAATGGATTGTAAACGTGTCTCGATGTATCCTTTTGTAAGTCTTTGTTTAGGACATTTCTTGAGGTTAGTTTGCGCCTTTCGCAGCAATATTGCAATATCTTCCAACTCTGTCAGCAATTGTTCCACTGCAGTAGACATTTTTCCAAAAAAAGATGCAATATAGGTCACGTATTTACTGAGATAATCCAATCGTAATATTCCGTAGCAGTCGTCTCAATTACTTTGTTCTTATATTGGCACAAATCACTCATAGAAAACCGGTTCCTTATCTAAGGAATGCGCTTCTTTTGTATTCGCACTATTCACTAGACCGCCCAAGTAGATTATTTATCCGGTTCGAAATTCGACCATGTTCTGGGTAGATAGGGTTCAGTTTACTTTGTAAGGATCTTGAGTAACTTAAAAGAGGTGTTGCTTCTAACGAATTTATTTTGATACTACTTGGTTACTTGTAATGGCATACTTTAAAAGATAGATTTTTACACACATACATACACATGCGTACACACATACAAACAGCTCATTATTATTGAAATGGTTCGAACACATATTCTATTAATGTTCACGCTGCTCTACATTGCATAAAGCGATTCACATTTCCCGTGATCAGCGCTTTACTCTTCTCGCTCATATTTAACATCATTAAAGCATTCTTGTAATTACGTACAAGCATAAAGTACTCGTGAAGCTCTTTCACGTGATACCAAACACGGTATATTTATTTTATTTTTATATTAACATAGAACTTTTTGACCGCTAGAGGGCGCAATACTAAATTTGGTGACAACCTTTATAGCTCATAACCAACAGAATATCAAGGCCCTTCTAATGGTACTGCAGTGGTCTTATTCTGATAAGTAGTAAAGAAGTCATGAACGAAAAGATGTGAATTATATGCAACCGGCCCATGAATACAGGTAAAGTCAGAAGCAAATGCTGGCAATATATATATTTTCAAAATGTACAAGTAAAGCGCTTTCATAGGATACCAAACACGGCATATTTATCTTAACTTTATTTTTTTACTCTGTATATTTTGTCCGCTAGAGGGCGCCACATTTGATTTTGTGAAACCCCATATAGCCTATAACCAGCGGACAATTAAGACGCTTCTAATGATATGTCATTTATCGAATTCTGATAAGTAGTTTAGAAGTTATGAGGGAACAGATGAACATACATACATACATACATTGCCTGTCAAAATCATAACCCTCCTTTTGCTTTGCCGTAGTCTGGTATAAATAAAATCGAACCAAAAAGGGTTCGATTTGTCAAAAATTGCTTCTTATGACACAAACAAGTTACAAGACATTAGTAATTCGGGAAATTGCGACGCCCCGTCTGGGGGCACGGCGAGCTGACGGGGACGTCACGATTTCCCAAATTACTAAAGTTTTGTTTGCGTCATAATAAGCAATATGTGACAAAGCGAACCCTTATTGGTTCGCTTTTATGTAGTATAATTGCTCGGATGTCCGAGTCTTATACTCAGCGCGGTAACGAAACCATAGCGAGATCTAATTCGACGCCAACGCCATCTATCGAGCTAGAGAGAAAACTTTATTTTTTCCAAGGTTAATTTAAAATTAATTATAAAGTTCCAATTCTAATACTTATATGAAAACAAATCGAACTTGTTTTCATTTATTAGAATTGGAACTTTATGCATAAGAAAAAAAGTACGATACAAAAGAAAAAAAAAGGGAAATCTTGCAGAACATGTATGAACTCCCTTATTTAGTAATTATACCAAAATTACGGGTAAAAGTTCAAAAAAAGGCGTCTTTTGCTTGTTAGCCTATTTCCAGTTAAGTTGGCAGCAGCGTCCAGTCTGACCGGATGCAGCTGAACAGTACTTTTTGCAACTAAAAATTGTAAAAAAAAAACTAAAAAAAAAACAAACGACTCCCAAAAAAAAAAAAACCACTTGTTTGCGATATTGTTCTGACTCCAAAATAATAAAATGCGTGTTCTTTTGAGTTTTGTAAGTAGTTTAATACTTTACAAATACAAGCTAACGGTAAAACAATACAATATGTAAAGAAAACCCTGTCCGACCCATAAGGATAATAAAGGTTAGGTAAACACATGACCAAATATAATATTGTTACGAATGGACCTTATGTCGATGGCATAAGGTTCAATATCGCGTGACATGCAGTGCGTAACATTTAAGCTCTATATTTCCAGATCTAGACATTTTAAAAGTGCAATATAAAAACGCATTGCTAGATTTAGAATGGCCTATCGAATGGTACAGGTTTCAACAATTTTGACAACAAAGAAATTTCCAGAAACCCGTTTCCGGGAATTACCGTAGGTACTTACTAAATGACCTCGAAGTTATGCGGTATTATTATTACGTCTAGACGAATCTGGAATGTTCGATCAGCTGACCTATATATAGCGCAGTGACGCCGGCGCAGAGTCACATCCTGCTGGCGCTCAGCAGGGGTCAGGACCCGGTGCCAGTTGTTCTCACCGGCATTACAGACTTGATCATGTTAAACAGACATGTCTAAGCCGGTGAGAATACTTCACTGGAATGCCCGCGGCCTCAGGGAGAAGGTCGTGCTCCTCCGTCCTCTCCTGCAGGAACAGGACATCGACGTGGCGCTCATCAGCGAGACGCTCCTGAGACCTGGGGACACGGTCAAGTTCCCAGGTTATCACGTCTACCAGAAGGATGGGCAATACAATGAGACCAACAGCCAGCGACACAGGATTTCCCAAGGCCTGGTGGTGCTGGTGAAGCGAAGGGTCGTCCACCAGGAGCTACCGCCCCCAACACTCAGCAGCATCTCAGCGCTGGGTGTGCAGCTGCATGTCGCCGGCAGGCACGTGTGTATGTACGCGGCATACAAGCAGCCACAGAAACCGCTCAACACAAGCGACATACACACGCTGCTAGCCTCACCACATCCTACCATCATCGCCGGCGACCTTAATTGTAAGCACCCGGCGTGGAACAGCGGTACCATTAACCAGGGGGGCCGACGACTCTTCGCCGACGCGGAGGCCAAAGGATACGACGTGTCCGGACCGGAGACGCCGACCCACTACCCAGACAACGTAGCACATACACCCGATGTGCTGGACATCGTCGTACACCAGGGCCTCACCTGCCAGATCGCGCAGGAGGTGCTGGACGACGAGCTGAAGTCCGACCACCAGCCAGTGCTCGTCCGCCTGACTGACCACACCACCAGAGTTGCCCATCCGGCGCCACGTCGACACACGGACTGGGACAAATTCAGGAAGGTAATGGAGGCCACCACGCCCACTCGGCCCGTCGCCGACGCCTTGGACGTGAACGAGTTGGCCGAGGGGCTCACCGCCTGCATCAAGAGCGCCTTGGAAGCGGCGACATGCACATCCACCGCGTCACAGGGGCGCTACCAGAGGCTCCCCGCTCACATCGCCAACATGATCGCCGACAAGAGGCGTCTGCGCAGGCGGTGGCAACAAACAAGATGCCCCACCACTAAGAACCAACTCAACCGTGTCACGGACAAGGTTTAGGCCGAGCTACACGCGCACGCATCGGAGAGCTGGGAGTACATTATAGACTCGGCAGACGGCGACTGGGCGTCGGTACACCGGCTGTGCCGACGCCTAAAGAATACCCCAGCCCCGGTGCGCCCGCTACGCAACAGCGACGGGGCGCTACGCTACACGGCGGCCGACCGGCCCGAAATATTCGCCGAGCATCTGGAGCGTCAGTACACGCCGAACCCGACAGACGCCCTGGACCATGTCGCAGCAGTGGAGCAACACCTTGGAGAGTACTTCAAGACGCCGGTAGCTCCAGACGAAGACCCCATAGTTTTCTCCCCGGGCCAAGTACTGGGGGCAATAAGGAGCACTAAGCCCAGAAAGGCACCCGGTGCGGACGGAATTACAAACACCGCCCTCCGACACCTGCCACCGAAATCGGTGGCGGCAATAGCGCGCCTATATAACGGCATACTCCGCACCGGAACCTTCCCCAACTGCTGGAAGCAGGGGAAGGTGATCATGTTGCCCAAGCCCGGGAAGAACGTCTCAAAGCCGGAAAGCTACCGGCCGATCACGCTCCTCCCCACAACCTCCAAGGTGTTTGAGGCACTACTGCTGCAACACCTGCTGCCGCACACCACGCCCCGCCCGGAACAATTTGGCTTCCGGGCGGAACACAGTACGACGCTCCAGTTGTCGAGGGTACTGCACACACTCACCGCGGCCATGAACAAGAGGGAGTACGCCGCTGCAGTATTCCTCGACATGGAAAAGGCATTCGACCGGGTCTGGCACGCCGGCCTTATTTACAAGCTGACCAAGACCACCGCGCCTCGTCGCTTGATACAGGTGGTCTCCTCCTTCCTGAAAGATAGGACATTCAAGGTATCGGTGGAGGACGTGTCATCGAGCGCGCGCCCCATTGGAGCGGGCGTGCCGCAGGGAAGCTGCGTCTCGCCTGCGTTGTACTCGGTATACACCGACGACATCCCCGCCACGCACACTGCAACCCTCGCGCTGTACGCAGATGACGCCGCGTACATCACCACGTCGCTGTCGGCTGACCACGCGGCCATCAAAATGCAGCGCGTTCTGGACGACCTCCCCGACTGGCTCAGCAAGTGGAGACTGTCGGTGAACGCAGGTAAGACGCAGGCTATAATCGTCACGGCACGAGGCGGACGTCATCCACCGAACCTTCAGCTCATGGGGACCGAGGTCGAGTGGACCAAGACCGCCAAATACCTGGGGGTCACACTCGACAGCCGGCTCACCATGGGCCCGCACGTCTGCGACACCGTCGCGCGGGTTAAGGTAAGCCGTAACTTATTGCGCCCGGTGCTCTCGTCACGCCTCTCCACGCGAGTCAAGCTGGGGATCTACAAAACCTACGTGCGGCCGCAGCTCACATACGCTGCCCCGGCTTGGCTCGCCCTCACGGCCGAGACACATAGAAAAAAGCTCCGGACGCAGCAGAACACCACGCTGCGTCAGATCGTCCAAGCTCCCCGGTACGTGAGGAACTCGGTCATTAGCAGGGACCTGCGGGTCGAGAGCATCGACGACTTCGTAATCCGCCTGGCGAAGGGGATGTTCTCGCGTGCCAGCACCTCCGAGCTCCATCACATCCAAGACATCGCGCCCTGGCACGCGAGGCCTCCCGATAAGAAGAGATACCCGCGCGACCTCATAGCAGACGTCGCGCTACCGGACATGACACCCGGGTAGGTCACAAACACAAATACACGTGACCTACTCAGACAAGGATAGACACTATTCATTCGCAACACGACGCCGCCGTGCGCATTTGCGGACTGTATTTATATAGGCGCTATGCGCACGACGAACACACATGCACTACTCCACATGCAGGTACACACTCGGAATACCGCACGAGCGGTGAATACACACCTACAAACCGCTCGTAACACACACTACCCCCCGTACCCTCGCAACCTACCGTACATAGCTGGTTGAGCTGTTAGGGGGTCGGGGTAATCACCGCTGTAGCGGAGCGCCAACCAAAGCCGACGCCCGGTCGCTGATCGACTCTTGCTGGGCCTTCACGGGGGCAACCCGTGATCCAACCTGGTAGGGGTCTGATCGCACGGGCGTCGTGAAACACTTCAGGCGCTCCTACAGCCACACACAACAAAGCACACCGTCCACCGCCGGAGGGAAGGCGCACCCTCGCGGCGTCGACTTAGGTGTGCGAAGACGGAAGAACAGCACCCCTAGGGTGCAACCCAATGACGGGTCTTCATTTCTGGAGGCCGAGAGACCGACTCCACGGTCATGGGGCCATCAAGGAGCCCCCAAACCGTCTCCTCGCGCCTCCAACTCGGGGTCGCAGAGAGGACCACGAACGAACGCAGAGTCAGTCTGAATTCGACTAGCGATACGAGAACAAGCGACAGTTAAGAAGCGGATTGGGATCGTCACGCGCGCATCTAATACACACGTTGTACCACCCACCGCAGAGCGAATTGTGTTTTAGTGTTTATCGAGTAGCCGTACCGCCTGGAGTAAAATTGTGAAAAAAAAAAGTGTAGAGGGAATCGTCGCACGGACCCGTATTATCAACACCCGGCGTTAAAAACGCCAGGGTCGCGACAACCGCGCGTTCCCAGCGGGATGCCCCAGCCGGGGATTCCGCCCAAACCCCCTCCCCGTGAACAACACCATAGCGGGGGGAAGAAGAGGGCAGAAGCAAGACCAGGCGAGCTACGGTGGCACACCTGGCCTCGCCCGCATCACCGCCGCCAAAGACCTTGAGCGACCCGAGAAAGGACAGCAGGCTACGAACACCGGGAGCCCTGCAAACGACAGCCCAAGCCGAGAGATACCCGACGGCATCGAGGGACCGAGTTTCATCGACCCTTGCTGGGCCTTCTCAGGGGCAACCTGAGATCCAACCTGGTAGGGGCCTGGTCGCCCGGGCATCGTGAAGCACTTCGGGCGCTCCTACAGTCACACACAACAAGGCACACCGACCACTGCCGGACGAAAGGCCCACCCTCGCGGCGTCAACTTAGGTGTGCGAAGAAGATGTCACCCCTAGGGTGCAACCCAATGACGGGTCCTCAATTTTGGGGACCGAGAGAACAAGGCCACGGTCATGGGGCCATAAAGGAGCACCCAAACCGTCTCCTCGCGCCCCCAACTCGGGGTCGCAGAGAAGGCTACGAACCGAGTTAAGAAGCGATCTTAAAGAAGACCTACTGCGACAATTAGAACGAGAACTTCGAGTACTACGTGAAGTAACATCTGTAGCGATATTGTGTGTACAACACGGACTTCGTGGACATAAGGGAAAACTTCGGTGCAACGTCAGCGACATTCTACTTGTCATTGCCTACAATCGACTGTACCTTCGTAACCCTTAACCAGCATTTTAGTACCCCTAGCCCGTAACAATATTAAATTTTTCGTAATCATCATAGTAACAATACTAATGAATTTTAAAATAATCTTTTTTTCCCCTGAATTAATTCCAACTTCCCCGAAATTTGGTAATTTTTAAAAAGTGACAACTACATTTTGACGGTACGCCGCGATTCGACCACGCGTCGCGTGCCCTGCCCCCCGTCGCCCGCGGAAGGGTGTCCTACCACACAGCTATTAAGTTACCTCTTTTTGCAAAATAATATTTATTTTTATAGGGGGATTTTTTTTTAAACTTTAGTCCGCTTTGTAGGCATTAGTAGAATCAGTTATCGATTCCTAACAATACCTTCACGGATCGGACAGGGTTTTCTTTACATATTGTATAGTTTTATGAATAGAACAACTGTATGACGCTAGTGTTCGTTAGAAGTCGAACCAAGCAACTGTCTTGATGGACGACCGCGCGCACCGCACCCTGCCCCGCTGCGGTACTACTGGTTTTCATTGGCGGCGGTGGTATCAGTGTTAACAACACTACAGAGTGAAAAATAACTAATTACGGAAGTCGGTGGCAAATATACATGTTCATGATCATGGTGTTAGTTAGTTTACCTTAGTTTTTGTATATTCATTTTTGCCACCGACTTCCGAAGTTAGTTATTTTTCACTTTGTAGTGTTTTTTTTTTTTTTGGGTAGTCGGTTGGTTTTAAATAATTACATAAAACTACACAACGGATTCTGATGCGGTTTTTTTAATAGATAGAGTGATTAAAGAGGAAGGGTTATATATATAATAACATCCAATAAGTTGTGGAGAAATGCTGTTATTTTTGGGGTTTCTAATGTGATGTCGTAAATAATTACATTTTTTCCGTTTACATTACAACAATAAAAAAAAAATTGGCACTATTGAACGGTTTTTAATAATAATTATGCCTTTTTCCTTTTCCAGAACACAACCACTCTAGCGGGTCACATGTGGGTCCATACGGGTCAGAAGCGTTTCCATTGCGACTACTGCAATAAGGCATTCAGTATTAAGGCCAACCTCGCAGGTCACATGCGACAGCATGCGCCCGTACGACGTACGTACGACTGCGGCGTGTGTGGAAAACACTTTACCTTGAGTTACAACCTGACCAGGCATATGTTTGTAAGTATATCAATGCATCCTCTTCTTCTTCTTCCTCTTCTTCAGCCTATAAAGGGCCACTGCTGGAAAAAGACCTCCCCCAAGGCTTACCACGATGACCGGTCTTGTGCTGCCCGCATCCAACGGCTTCCCGCGATCTTCACCAGGTCATCGGTCCACCTTGTTGGGGGCCTCCCTACGCTGCGTCTTCCGGTACGTGGCCGCCACTCCAGAACCTTACTGCCCCATCGGCCATGGGTTCTACGAGCAATGTGCCCCGCCCATTACCACTTAATTTTAGCGACTTGAAGAGCTATGTCGGTGACTTTGGTTCTTCTGCGGATCATAAAAAAAATTATATTTATATGTATACAAAAAACCCTCCTTTATAAAAATCAAACGAACTGAAAAGGCGGAAACAAGTTGAACAATCGCAGTTGGGGGACTGTTCTATGGAACACTTGTTTATCTAGCTAAGAGGTCCCCCAACTGCGATCAGTTGGGGGACCTCTTAGCTAGTTAAACAAGTATTCTTAAATATGTGATATCAATCATATATTTAAGAACACTTGGGCTATTAATACAAATCTAACGATACCACAAATGTCAAATGGCTGTCGCTCAGCAGACAGTCAGCAGTTATTTTCTTATTTCATCATCATCATCAACTTATCAACCTTTTTTTATCATGCCACTGCTGGGCACAGTTCTCCTCTTATACAGAGAAGGATTGAGCGTAATCACCACGCTTGCTCAATGCGGGTTGGCGATTTCAGACTTGAAAGTCCAAGTATCCTCAAGATGTTTTCCTTCACCTTTAAATCAGTCTTTGGTGTCCAAGATATACTTAGAAAGTACATACTTAGAAAAGTTACATTGTTACTTGCCTGCCCGGACACTCATACTTGAGAGGCTGGTGTTTTAACCACTAGGCCACCACGCCATCTTTTTCTTATTTTATTTTTCTTATTTGAATAGTGTAAAAAAATCAATTTCTCTATTCGTCATCTTTCTTATAGCTTACTTCTTTTTTCTCCAGCTGCACACGGGTCTAAGACCTTTCAAATGCGACGCTTGTGAGAAGACATTCCGTACATCAGGTGAGCTCCGCTCCCACGTGGATCACGTGCATCTGAAGAAGCCACGCCCCAAGCGCGTGCGCAGGAAGGGGAAGAAATGTGACTTGAACAACTTAGAGTATTAAGGAGGAGACGAATATGATATTTATTCAATAAAGTTGGCTGCAACGTGGAGACAACCTCGAACATCTGATGGTTACTGGGAAGTCCAGGTTTCCTCGAGATGTTTTCCTTCATCTTTTTTTTTGGATGGCAAACAATGACGCAATCGTTGATCGTAAAGCGCACTAGTTTATTAAGAGCCTATTCGCTCTAGCTTTAAAGACATTCAAATTATAGTCAGATTGGTCAGACGGAAACACCTGCGCTGCCAAATTGTTCCAGTCCCTCGATGTACGCGGTACAAAAGAGGAGGCGAAACGTTTCGTCCGGATCGTAGTGGTGTTAATTATAATGTAAGGGTGGAAACTCGCCGCCCGTGCGACGGGTCGTCCGATGGTGGAACGGAGATGGGGGAATTAAATCATGCAATTCCCTCGCATACACACCAAAATGCATCCTATCGGCTGTGGCCAGCGAGAAGTCCATTACGAGACTGGATCATACGCATCGAGCGCATTTGGCGCTCTCATTGGTTGAGAGTTCTTACGGTTCTTACGGGTGCTTCAAGGTTTTGAAGCAGGACAATCGATGAGTCGAACGCGGTCGATATCGACACGGGATTTGCTTCAATTTATTATTATACATATTTACTACTTTTAAAGTTTACTTTTACAAAATCTGGAATATGTACGTTCTTAGTCAGCTGTCAAAAAAGGTTAGGCTAATGTATACAGCATAGTTTTTTTTTTTTAAGAAACTGAATATTTTGTTTACAGTTTGTTTTTTTTTTTTATAGTTATAAACTAGTGCTTGACTGCAATCCCGCCTGATGGTAAGCAGTGATGCAATCGTTGATGGTAAAACACACTAGCTTATTAAGCCTATTCACTCAAAAAAACTGAGTGAATAGGAAGGAAGACGGCAGTTGAGCGAGGTGATGCAATGTTTAACCCAACAACACGACCAACGATGCTGCGCCAGAGGATGATCTGGAGAGCCTTCACGACCAAACTCCCGACACAACAACATTAGGCACATCGTACCCGGCACACATCGCAACACAACTGCTCAGACCCGTTCTCCGTACGGCTTCACCAGACATCATGCCGGAACACGACGAATCGCTTGGCGGCAAGACTTTGTCTGTTTTATTTATTAATACAAATATTTATTGGAACAAAAAATACGTTTTTCATTTTTTGTGTACATTAATACTGCATTATAAACCCTCAACCTACCGTAAGCTGTCAAATATTCCCAATCAACCTTGAGCCTTAATGCTTTAGAGATAAAGTTGAAAATCGGATAAAGATATCTGACAGATTGTAGTAGCTTGATGTGATGTCGTCTTTATGATAGGTTTAACCCTGTACCCTAAACTAGGCTGGGCCTGTATCTTAAGAGGCTTATTCCATCCATCCATCCATTTTAGCCGAGAGACGTCCACTGCTGGAAATAGGCCTCCCCCAAGGTTCTCCACGACAACCGATCCTGCGCCTCCCGCATCCAACGGTATCCCGTGACCTTCACCAGGTCGTCGGTCCACCTTGTTGGGGGCCTACCCACGCTGCGTCTTCCGGTGCGTGGTCGCCACTCCAAAACCCGTCGGCCCCATCGGGCATCCGATGTGTGCCGGGTACGATGCACCAAATGTTGCTGTGTCGGGAGTTTGGTCGTGAAGGGTCTCCAGATCAATCTCCCTTTGGTGCAGCAACATTCATCCGCAGCAACGATGCTGCGTCAGAGGGAGATTGATCTGTAGACCCTGGAGGCACACATCGCAACACAACTGCTCAGCCCCGTCCTCCGTATGGCTTCACCAGACAACATGCCGCCGGAACACGACGAATCGCTTGGCGGCAAGACTTTGTCTGGTGGGTGGTAACTTATGCCGGCGGCTGATGTTGTTGCCTACCACCGAGAAAACGTACTTTCAAAGTTGATGCCTAAACTACCTACTGACGCCGATTCTCTTGTTCATAAATTAAGTTAATTTACGTTCAGTGCACCTTTATCTTAAAATAAAAGAAGATATAATCCTGGTTTATTTTTTTTTTTTCTTGAGATTCCCTCCATCGGTGTCCGATGATTCTGCCAACGTCAAGGTGGAGAGAAAAAGAGTAATATAATATTATACGTAGTAGATATCGACTGCTGATCGGTAGTATTAGCGATTTAAATATTCCATAGACAGTTTTAACGTGATTATATACATGGCGACCAAAAATACACAAAGGACTACGTCAGGAGCAGATTAATTTGACAGAACTAAACTAATTGTTGTTTGTTCAATTTGCCAGGTGCATTACACTGAGCAGGCAAAGGTATCTCAGACCATGATAGCCTCGTCTTGAATTATATATTGTCTTCTTTTGTAACTTATCCTAAACTAATCCTAACTAATCTAACTCCTATCCTATCTCCTTTCGTTTCCCGCGTCAGACCGACAAGGAGGAAGTTTGGGAAAAGTCATGATGTGGCCACTATGCTACAATATTTCACTGTTCTTTATAAATTATTCACTGAATCTAATAGTTTTTGGCGGGAAAGTCAAGCCGAGTGTCACGCTCATTTTTCATTGAACTTTTGAAATTATTTATTGTGTTGTTTACTAAATAAAAGTGCGTGATTTATGTAGTAAAAAGTGCATTCAGTAAATAATTCATAAAGAAGCCTCAAAGCTCCCTCGTAAGACGGTTCACGCGGCCGTCCTTTTCAACATGAGTAATTCATTACGTGACATCATGGATATAATATAAAACAGATATGATATGCTCTAATAAATTAACCAAAATAAAGGTGCCGATCGGAGCAGCAGCACACACATGCAATTTTTTTATTCTGCGTACATTTCACACGTTGGTACAGTGTGAGTGAGATGGGGCGCAATCTAAAGCATAGAGAAGAAAAAGATGGCTAGTGGCTGGTGGTAGTAACTAGTTCGCAAAATGATTCCAACTGAAATTATAATGTGTGATTTGAAGGGAGGACTGTCGCCGGAAAATTGTTCCAGTCCAGCTACGCGGTATAAACGTCGAGGCAAAACGCTTCGTACAGAAATTCGTGCCTCAGGTGTAGGTGATGTGAAAAAAATGTTTTTCGACGACCATTTCGTAATTTGCTTAATATTTTTTTTTTTTTTTTATAGTTATAAACTAGTGCTTGACTGCAATCCCGCCTGATGGTAAGCAGTGATGCAATCGTTGATGGTAAAGCACACTAGCTTATTAAGCCTATTCACTCAAAAAAACTGCCCAAAAAAAATATACCCATAACCTTAAGTTATATCTCAATAATACTCATTCCTGCCAAGTCGTATTACAATGACCATTTCCACACGCGTAAACCGTACTACAATCATCATCATCATCATCATCATCAACCTTTTATCGTCCCACTGCTGGGCACAGGTCTCCTCTCATATGCAGGTTGGGGATTTCGTACTACAATGAAACATTTTAATTTTTTTTTATGGCTATGGCATCTAAAAATAAACATGATTATGCCAAACAGCGCGCGTAAGTATACTTAAATAAATACATTATACTAAAATATTTATATATGTATAAATAATAAACAAATTCTTACAGTATAGACACAGTAGACAGAGAACAGTAGATTATCTAAGGCCGCCAGCACAGTTATTTGCCTACTCTTGCGTTGAACCCTAGGGTTGTCACTTTGATCTAAATTTATGAAATAAAAAGCATATTATGATTGAATATTTTACCAATTTATAAATTTAGTAAAAATAAGAAGCCTTTATTCACATAACATTTATTATATTAAGTTACAAATTTGATACCGACAAAATTTTTTAGACTACTTAAGTGTAACACTAAATTATATTCTAAAGCTCGTAAATAATGATAAATTTTAAGTGATGTGTGATATGGGAAATCGATATAACTGGTTCTTATCAGAGAAGATTGTAAGTGATGAGTACTTAAATGTAACACTAACACAATAATATTCACAAGCTAATAACTAATGCTTAAATGATATAAAACATGAGAACGTAAACAATAAATATGTAGTTCTTATGAAAAAGTAGACATTAGTAAAGCTAAGATTATGTATGGGTAGCGAATATTTAACAAATGATACCTTACTTTAATAAAACCGCAAAACCTTTTTAGCCTCATTAGTTTCTGAGGTTCAATTATAATGATTGTTTATATGGGTACTGTGTAATGTTTGTTTATATAATCGGATAGCAACAGCTAGCTCAAATGCAACAAAGGCGCCGCTCGCTTACTCGCTATTAAGAGCACTTCGCGTTGCTGTTGTCGGCGCGCGCGTCGGAGGGATTAAAGGTTATAATGTTATAAATAAAATTCTACGCAACCCTAAGCGTTAGTCGGTCACATTTTACTATAATTTTATTAACTTAATATTATGATTAAGACGCCATATTTGGATCAAACAACACATAAGACAATAGAAAAAAAAATAATAGTAATTTGCAATATTGATTATTGTGAAATTGTCCTTATTACACTATACTCGACAAATACGTTTACATAAACGATATTTCGTACTCAATCCTCTGTTTTATAGTAAAATTGGGCTTCTTAAAATAAACTTAACTTTAAACATAGTAGTCAGGAAGTAAATCTGGGAATACAATTATATGGAAAAATGCGACTCGGGTACGCTCTTAATAAAGCAAATAAACTGTGAAACAAACAATACATATATCACATTTTCTAATAAGATTTAAGTTGTACTTACATTTCTGGTTCAGTAGGAAGTATGAAGAATGATAAGTCCAGATTTGCGAAATCATTATTGAGGCACCCGAAAACACTACAATATTTTTTCCCCCTTTTGAAGTCATGATACTCGTAATAATTAATATTATGGTAAGTGGCCGGCAAGAATTGACGAACGCGAGCGGTCATGTAATTTACGCGCGTGCTCACAGTCACGCGGCACAGCCCGTATTGCCGCCATCCTATACCATCCTATATTATGCCAGCGTGTGCGTGAAATCGCGTACCGACACGGCGCTCGGCGCGCACGCATTCATTCAAACCGAGAGCGGCTCGTTTATATGAAGATGTTTTACTGTTCTCTGTCTATTGTGGTATAGACTTATATTTGTACATTCATTATTGTTCTATGTTTTTTTTAATAAATTTCATTTTCATTTTTTCATTATAGAGGAAAGGTCTTTTTGTCAAAAACTTATCACATTTGTGTAATAGTCGTCTGAACATATTTTCTTTTATAGGTTTTGGAAAAAATCAAATGACAGGGGCACGTATAATCAAGGTGTAAAATTGTAAAAAAAAAGTGCTCTAGAAGCGTTATCCACGATGAAAACAGCTGAATACGTTTGTATGGAGAAAGCGCCACTAGAGCCTTCTTAAGCAGTGATGCAATCGTTGATGGTGAAGCGCACTAGTTTTAGTCTATTCACTGTAGCCTTGAAGACACTTAAATTGTAGTCAGACGGGAAAACCTTTGCTGGAAAATTGGTCCAGTCTTTCGATGTTCGCGGTGTAAAAGACTAGCGGCCGCCAGCGACTTCGTTCGCTCCACTCCTATTGACCGCAGCTTGATGTTATATAACCTAAAGCCTTCTTGGATTAATGGCCTATCCAACGCAAAAAGAATTTTTCAAATCGGACCAGTAGTTCCCGAGATTAGCACGTTCAAACAAACAAACTTTTCATTTTTATATATTAGTATAGAGTATAGATAGTAGCACTAGCTGCGCTCCACGGTTTCACCCACGTAGGTTTCGATATTGTTTTATATGCACTGCTCCTTTTGGTCGTAACGTGATGTTATATAGCCTAAACGCTTCCTGGATTAAAAGGCTATCCAACGAAAAAGAATTTTTCAAATCGGACCCGTAGTTCCTGAGATTAGCACGTTCAAACAAACAAACGTTCGTGGTCCTCTCTGCGACCCCGAGTTGGGGGCGCGAGGAGACGGTTTGGGCATAGAATAAAGAGAGGGAAGTACGTTATCTTCATACAAACGGACCGCGCGCGGCTTGTATGTGTGCGCCATAGTATCTATGCGTCGCCGCACGCACACCTAAACACAATATTAGAGTGCCTATGACTGCGCTAGTCGCGGCTAGCACGGAACGAGGTTCGCGCGTCACGGCTTTTCGGCACATTAGCTTTTAAAAAATGATCACATAAACTGCAAAGTTGGTATGTCTATTTATGAACAAATAAAAGACTTATATTTTTCAAATTATATTTCTAAAAGTTATTTACAAGGATATGGATATATTACACATTAAAGTTTAATAACAACGCGTTTCGTAATAGTCGAAACCGAAGAAAGTAGGTATTTTTCTGTAGCTAATTTGTAATTTTGTATTAAATGTGTGATTCAATAGATGTTATGTTTGTATTATTTATATTTGTATTAATTAAAAATAAAAATAAATATGGTTCTAAATGTGTACAAAACTAAAAATAAAAATTACAAAAAAAAACTGACTAGTATATGTAAACTAAATACTAAGCAAATTATTTAAACATAAGCTCTTAGTCTATAAATATTTGTTAGCGATTTGGGCGACAACCGTAACCGACGAAGCGCGGACAGTCGTCAACCCTAAGACAGTAGGCAATTAAATCGCGGATTGGGTCGTAGATAACCTACTTCCCCTCTTTATTCTATGGTTTGGGGGCTCCTTAATGGCCCCATGACCGTGGGGTCGGTCTCTCGGCCTCCAAAAATGGAGACCCGTCCTTGGGTTGCACCCTAGGGGTGCTGTTCTTTAATCTTCGCACACCTAAGTCGACGCCGCGAGGGTGTGCCTTCCCTCCGGCGGTAGACGGTGTGCTTTGTTGTGTGTGACTGTAGGAGCGCCCGAAGTGTTTCACGACGCCCGTGCGATCAGACCCCTACCAGCTTGGATCACGGGTTGCCCCCGTGAAGGCCCAGCAAGAGTCGATCAGCGACCGGGCGTCGGCTTTGGTTGGCGCTCCGCTACAGTGGGTGATTACCCCGACCCCCTAACAGCACAACCAGCTATGTACAGTAGGCTGCGAGGGTACGGGGGGTAGTGTGTGTTACGAGCGGTTTGTAGGTGTGTGTTCCCCGCTCGTGTGGTATTCTGAGTGTGTGCCTGCCTGTGGAGTAGTGTATGTGTGTTCGTCGCGCGCATAGCGCCTGTATAAATACAGTCCAGTGTCTATTTTTGTCTGAGTAGGTCACGTGTATTTGTGTTTGTGACCTATCCGGGTGTCAAGTCCGGTGGCGCGACGTCTGCTATGAGGTCGCGCGGGAATCTCCTCTTATCGGGAGGCCTCGCGTGCCAGGGCGCAATGTCTTTAATGTGATGGAGCTCGGAGGTGCTGGCATGCGAGAACATCCCCTTCGCCAGGCGGATAACGAAGTCATCGATGCTCTCGACTCGCAGGTCCCTGCTAATGACCGAGTTCCTCACGTACCGGGGAGCTTGGACGATCTGACGCAGCGTGATGTTCTGCTGCGTCCGGAGCTTCTTCCTGTGTGTCTCGGCCGTGAGGGCGAGCCAAGCCGGGGCAGCGTATGTAAGCTGCGGCCGCACGTAAGTCTTGTAGATCCCCAGCTTGACTCGCGTGGAGAGGCGTGACGAGAGCACTGGGCGCAATAAGTTTCTGCTTACCTTAACCCGCGCGACGGTGTCGCAGACGTGCGGGCCCATGGTGAGCCGGCTGTCGAGTGTGACCCCCAGGTATTTGGCGGTCCTGGTCCACTCGACCTTGGTCCCCATGAGCTGAAGGTTCGGTGGATGACGTCCGCCTCGTGCCGTGACGATTATAGCCTGCGTCTTACCTGCGTTCACCGACAGTCTCCACTTGCTGAGCCAGTCGGGGAGGTCGTCCAGAACGCGCTGCATCTTGATGGCCGCGTGGTCGGCTGACAACGACGTGGTGATGTACGCGGCGTCGTCTGCGTACAGCGCGAGGGTTGCAGTGTGCGTGGCGGGGATGTCGTTTGTGTATATCGAGTATAACGCAGGCGAGACGCAGCTTCCCTGCGGCACGCCCGCTCCAATGGGGCGCGCGCTCGATGACACGTTCTCCACCGAAACCTTGAATGTCCTGTCCTGCAGGAAGGAGGAGACCACCTGTATCAAGCGACGAGGCGCGGTGGTCCTGGTCAGCTTGTAAATAAAGCCGGCGTGCCAGACCCGGTCGAATGCCTTTTCCATGTCGAGGAATACTGCAGCGGCGTACTCCCTCTTGTTCATTGCCGCGGTGAGTGTGTGCGTCGTACTGTGTTCCGCCCGGAAGCCAAATTGTTCCGGGCGGGGCGTGGTGTGCGGCAGCAGGTGTTGCAGCAGGAGTGCCTCGAACACCTTGGAGGTTGTGGAGAGGAGCGTGATCGGCCGGTAGCTTTCCGGCTTTGCCACGTTCTTCCCGGGCTTGGGCAACATGATCGCCTTCCCCTGCTTCCAGCAGTTGGCGAAGGTTCCGGTGCGGAGTATACCGTTATATAGGCGCGAATTAAGTGATGGAACTCGGATTTAAATAAAAAAATACTTTATTTAATTACGACAGCGTAACATAGTAATCACTTATAACTAGACTTACATCGATATTTATAATAAATAAATGCTTATTTGACAATAAGGCTATTTAGGGCATTTGGTGGTGGCAGGTGTGCTGGCGAAGCTAATATTGCTGGGTTCAGCACACTTAACTCCTCCCTCCCTAGGTGAGAAATTATCTAGAGGCAGCTGTGTTGGCTCTAGAGAATTTCGATGACAAATTACCTTAGTATGAAAACCACACTTATATAGAACAAGTCCTATTATTACAACTATTAACACTATGTATATTCCTAGAGTCCATACACTGATCTGGTCACTGACAATATAATTTTGTTGTTCACTAACACTTGCACTATATTTCGCTCTTGTTAATAAGTCTCTGATGTCACCGAGGTCCACTCCCCGAAGGTCCATCTGCTTGGCTGGTGTGACAGCATCCTCACGTAGTTCAGGCAACTGTACTGGGGGTAGGCTGAAGAACACTGAGCTGCCGTTGGTGGGTGTAGTAATATATGTGTCAACAATCTGCAACGAACAATGCTGGCTTGGCAATAAAATATATGTTCCTCGCAAGTTGTACTTTCGTGTCTCGTCGTTGCAGTACTCTGTTGCTGTGATTTCCTTCTCGGAATAGGTCAGCCAATGGTTGTTTGATACAGGCTGCACCTTTGTTTCTTCAATCTGTACCTCGTATTGCTGGCACTCGCTGAAGTTGCTTTTCAACAACATTAATTGCTCGATGCATGTTTCAGTGTGGTACTGTACTATGTCTTCCTCTGAACATAGATATTGGAGATCATCTATTTCCTTGCAGGTGTCTACTACGGACCTGTATTTCATTCTGTTCACTATAAGGTATGGGTACTTAGGAATTATAGCAAAGGTTTTATGAGTGGAAGGGTTGTATATTGGAATTGGGATAACTTTATAGTAAATATATGTGTTTTTGTGTACTAAAGGGACTTCTAATATAAAAACTACTTTATTACTATCTATATACCCTTTTATTTCTATAGTACCTTCTAATTTTATTAAATTATTATTATTTACTGGATATATCAATTGACTATGCTTCTCAACTTCTCATAAAATATCGAAAAGTTCTGTTGTATTTACTATGGATTGATGTAATATATGCATTTTACTAAAAGCTATAGCAGTTTCAATTTCGTATATAATTGTATAGATGGTACGAAAATTGTTAAATACCTGATTTAAACTATTCATTACCGAGATCAAATTCGAATACTTGGTCTGATTCTGAATAAGTGCCTGTAATTGTTTTATTTTAATGTTTAAATGTTTAGTATTGAAATTAATATCATCTGATACATTAACTAATTTATCAAAAGCTCTTCGCATCAGAGAAACCTTTCGTTCAACTGAATGTTCTCTATTATTTAATTTATTTATTTCTAAGTCATATTTTCTAGCATCTTCTGAGTCTAAATTTCCCGTAATTACCTTAATAACTGATCCCAAAGGGTTAAGAATACCTCTTTTAGCTCTAGTTGTTGGTATTATTTGATGTAATCTATCTCTAGTTAATTCTACAAATGATTCTATTTGAACCGTTAATCCCATAAGTTCCCTATAAGTTTCACTATTACTATTACTAATTAACTTTAACTTATTATACTCTTCTATATTGTTATCTATTTGTAAAAGTAATGAATTTAAATCTATAGTCTTAATAATACTCCAGTGACTACTCTTCATCAGAGCCGTCCCAATCTTCATCGGAGCTATCCCGGGATTCTGATCGATCCTCTGGATATTCAAAGTTGTCCCTTGATCCGCTAGGACGAGCAGGATCAGCCACCATCTGTGGAGGGCGTTTTACGTTTTTTATTGCCACTCTGGTGTTTCTATTTTTAAGCTTTACCGGAACAATATTCCTATTTACATTGCCTATTGCTTCAGCTTTCTCATAACGTGGTAATTCCTTAGCTTTTCTAATCCTAGTGTTTTTCATAAAGACCGTTTCACCTTGTTTTATTGACGGGGGTTCCTCACCACCTTTCTTTTCCCTAACTTGCGACTTACTACCTATCATTTGAGAGCTTAAATGTTCGTAACCGGCTTTCTGGCGTTTACGATGATCCTGTAAAGCTGTCTGCATTAAGTTCTTGTCCCTATCAATGTCGAAAGTATTTAAGAGGCTTTTTGTAAATTCTAATTGTTCTACCAAATTACTATATTGTTCTGATAATGATAAGTTTACTAACTTAAGTTCATTGAGTTCGGAATCTTTCATCATAATTTCTTTAGTAACATTCAAGTATTTGATGTTTAAATGTTCATTTTCAATTTTTAATTCGTTAAGCTTTTGGTTCTGTTTTTTGTAATCATTGACTACTAGACCATGCTGTTGCTCTAGTTGATCAAATTTAGTCTGTAAATGTTGTACTTGCAATTCTAGTTTTCTCTGATTTGAAATCAAAATATCTGTTATGTTTACATCTGCTTCTGGAATGACTGTAATTGAACTATCTTCTATAACTTCACTACCTTTTAAATAATTTGTATTGCTTACAGTTACAGGCGATGTCATATCGCCTGACGCCTGAATGAAATAATTTTGTAGCGAACTACACTCGGTTAAAGTACTCGGTTGCAGTTCCGAATCGGTTTCATTGTTATTATAAATAATGTATTGATCATTATTTGTGTAATTAACACGTCTAGAACTCGCAGTACGCATAGTAACATCGGTGTTTGACCCTGTTTTTGCAAACTGTTCGTTATGCGCCGGCGACGGAATGTGCTGACTCCGCGACTGTGCTGACCTAGTTTCTTGCTGTCCACGATTTACATTATTTGGTGAATTATTATCTCTTAATTGCGACGAGTTATTACGCGAATTGTAACTTGAATCGGTTTGTGAATGCAAATGATTATCGTTTACTGTGGGCTTATTAGGTGCATATGTACCGGATAACGGGCTCGGTTGACTGTTCGGCTGTACTGAGTTGTTATGGGGCGACCTTTTAAATGGGTTTCTTATGTCATAAACAGTCTGGAAGTTTTCCTCCTCCAATACAGTTCTCAAGGCACCTTCTAAAGTATTAACATTTCTTAAACGTACTAATCTAACTAAATGGGCCGGTAAATTATAAAGAAAAACATTTAGTGATGAGTTATTATAAATGTGTTGTTTGGCCTGACGTACACTGGCATCGCTTATTGTCTCATTTACTTTCGCGATCAGTATACTGCGAATGTTTTGGATCCTATGGCAAAAATCTAAATAGCTTTCCTTGAATTTTATTTTCATTGATTCTAATTCCGATACTAAACATTCTTCCGTTCTCGGGTCTCCAAAATGTTCGGAAATTAGCGTCTTTAACTCATGCCAAGTACCGATTTGTTCCCTTTCTCCTACTAAGTTAGCTGCTTCACCTGTGAGCCTACTGGTGATCACGTGAAACAGATACTCGTTTTGTGCTTCACTGCCCTGGAAGTTATTTAAAACGTATTCACATTTCTTAATAAATAGTGGGAGCTGTCTGGCATCTCCACTAAATATTGGAATGATTTGAACAATTTCAGACGGAACCCTGACGATATGCTCCATTTTAAATATATATTGAACACACAATATAACACACAACAGTAACAATTATATCCTAAAAGATCTTACCACGAAAAGTATATCGTAATAGACCAAATGTTATCAGAGCGTTTTCCAATCCCTAATAACACACGTACACATATATTTCAAACAAAGAGGATAAGTTATAAAGGAAAACTGGAAGGATAGTGAAAAGTTTTACTCACAGTCCCGTAGTTACTCCCATCTCCTTGCTGGATTACTACTCACACACACACTGCGTCAGCCTCTCGAGTTTTTACTTAATAAATTTATTTGTTCGGCGATCTCTGCTAAACTGTAGAAACAGACGTTAAACTGCCCTTGTAGATCTGGATACGGTACAGAGTAACTGCAGAGATCCTACCGGCTGCGCCAATTAAGTGATGGAACTCGGATTTAAATAAAAAAATACTTTATTTAATTACGACAGCGTAACAGTATGATTAGAGTTAACAATAGTAATCACTTATAACTAGACTTACATCGATATTTATAATAAATAAATGCTTATTTGACAATAAGGCTATTTAGGGCATTTGGTGGTGGCAGGTGTGCTGGCGAAGCTAATATTGCTGGGTTCAGCACACTTAACTCGCGCTATTGCCGCCACCGATTTCGGTGGCAGGTATCGGAGGGCGGTGTTTGTGATGCCGTCCGCACCGGGTGCCTTTCTGGGCTTGGTGCGCCTTATTGCCCCCAGTACTTGGCCCGGGGAGAAAAATATGGGGTCTTCGTCTGGAGCTACCGGCGTCTTGAAGTACTCTCCAAGGTGTTGCTCCACTGCTGCGACATGGTCCAGGGCGTCTGTCGGGTTCGGCGTGAACTGACGCTCCAGGTGCTCGGCGAATATTTCGGCCCGGTCGGCCGCCGTGTAGCGTAGCGCCCCGTCGCTGTTGCGTAGCGGGCGCACCGGGGCTGGGGTATTCCTTAGGCGTCGGCACAGCCGGTGTACCGACGCCCAGTCGCCGTCTGCCGAGTCTTTAATGTACTCCCAGCTCTCCGATGCGTGCGCGTGTAGCTCGGCCTTAACCTTGTCCGTGACACGGTTGAGCTGGTTTTTAGTGGTGGGGCATCTTGTTTGTTGCCACCGCCTGCGCAGCGCCTCTTGTCGGCGATCATGTTTGCGATGTGTGCGGGGAGCTTCTGGTAGCGCCCCTGTGACACGGTGGATGTGCATGTCGCCGCTTCCAAGGCGCTCTTGATGCTGGCGGTGAGCCCCTCAGCCAACTCGTTCACGTCCAAGGCGTCGGCGACGGGCCGAGTGGGCGTGGTGGCCTCCATTACCTTCCTGAATTTGTCCCAATCTGTGTGTCGACGTGGCGCCGGATGGGCAACTCTGGTGGTGTGGTCAGTCAGGCGGACGAGCACTGGCTGGTGGTCGGACTTCAGCTCGTCGTCCAGCACCTCCTGCGCGATCTGGCAGGTGAGGCCCTGGTGTATGACGATGTCCAGCACATCGGGTGTGTGTGCTATGTTGTCTGGGTAGTGGGTCGGCGTCTCCGGTCCGGACACGTCGTACCCTTTGGCCTCCGCGTCGGCGAAGAGTCGTCGGCCCCCCTGGTTGATGGTTCCGCTGTTCCACGCCGGGTGCTTACAGTTAAGGTCGCCGGCGATGATGGTAGGATGTGGTGAGGCTAGCAGCGTGTGTATGTCCTTTGTGTTGAGCGGTTTCTGCGGCTGCTTGTATGCTGCGTACATACACACGTGCCTACCGGCGACATGCAGCTGCACACCCAGCGCTGAGATGCTGCTGAGTGTTGGGGGCGGTAGCTCCTGGTGGACGACTCTTCGCTTCACCAGCACCACCAGGCCTTGGTAAATCCGGTGTCGCTGGCTGTTGGTCTCATTGTATTGCCCATCCTTCTGGTAGACGTGATAACCTGGGAACTTGACCGTGTCCCCAGGTCTCAGGAGCGTCTCGTTGATGAGCGCCACGTCGATGTCCTGTTCCTGCAGGAGAGGACGGAGGAGCACGACCTTCTCCCTGAGGCCGCGGGCATTCCAGTGAAGGATTCTCACCGGCTTAGACATGTCTGTTTAACATGATCAGGTCTGTTATGCCCGTGAGAACAACTGGCATCGGGTCCTGACCCCTGCTGAGCGCCAGCAGGATGTCCTGGAGGACCCGGAGAGCGGCCTCTATTATTGTAGACCCGGGGTTTCTTTCCCCGGGTGCGCCCGCCGACAAGGCGGTTTGTTGTTGAGTTTGTTTTTGTTGTTTTGGTGGCGGCGGCCGACTACGCCACTCCTGAGCGGAGCTGCTCGGAGCGGGGCCGCAGATCATCCGACTCACATTGATTTGTGAGCTTTTGGTCGGCGGGTGGGAGAGGTCGTCGGTTCTTGTATGTTTAGGCCCCGCCCCCTTCTGTGGTATATTCACTGTCGCATTGACAGTAGCGGGGTTAGCAGCGGCGTTGGTCGTATTGGCCTTCCCTCTTTTGCCGCCGCGTCCTTTCCTCCTCCGTCCTGAGGAGGTGGTGGCCGCGTTGCGCGCTGGTGGGTCGTTGGCGGCCGCCATCAGAGTCACCGATTGGGTTTCCCCTAACGGCGTCGGCTGTAACGGCCTCTCTGCGGCCGTATTAGACCGGCGCGTGTTGCCGGTGATGGCGACCGTGCCCGCTCGCTTGTTGCGCACCTCCTTGCGCATTACGGGGCATTTAGTGTGGTTTGCGGGGTGCGCCCCCCCGCAGTTGATGCAGGTGGCGGGCTCCTCCCTCGGCCGCGGGCACTCTCTGGCCACGTGACTCCCGCCGCACCTGACGCAAGCGAGCGGTCTGTGGCATTGTTCGGAGGAGTGCCTGAACTGCTGGCATCTGTGGCATTGTGCAGGCCCCCTCTTGCCACGCCACGCCTCAATCCTTACGCCGGGCATGCAGAGGATCTCCCTTACCTCATAGATGCCCGGCAGAAGGTTCGGTGTCTTCTTAAGTACGGCATGGAAAATACAGCCGGGTCGTCCTTGTCGCGCCTTGATGACGCGAACGTACTCCGGCTGGAACCCCAGCGCGCGTAGGTCCTCCTCTATGTCTGCCGGCGCCGTGTCCGCAGGCAGTCCCCTTATGGCCACCTTGTGGCTCCGCTCCGCTGGCAGCGAATATGAAAACCATGGGATGTTTTCCTCTTTTTCGAGTACCGGCAGATACTTTTGTATCAGACGGTACTCGGTGTCTGTCTGTGGGGTGAATTTGACCCCCTCCCCGAAAGGTCTGGCACTGGGGGCACGCCCCAGTTTCCCCTTCAGGACGCGGAAGTGGTGCGCCCACTGCGGGAGTTTCTCCACCACCAGTGGAGGGTAGCGCAACTTTTTCTCCGTTCCGTCGGTAGATTTTACGTCTACCGTCGGATTATTTTTTTCCTCCGCTCGGCCAGGAGGGGCTGTGGGAGGGGGGGCTGCGGCGCCTGTTGGTCCTGCAGGATTGCGCGTCGCGTCCGCGAAGATCTGGAGGGGCGACTCACCTTTGCATTGTCGCTTCGGCGCTTCTTCCTGCTCGTCCGGGCTGCGCTGTCTGCGTTGAGCTGCGCGGGCAGGGGGGGCGACTTTTGGTGGCAAAGTTCTTGGCAAAGTTCTTACCTCGTGGCATCCGGCTGTGGACAGGTCCGGTAGCGACGCGCTGGGTGCTCGGCGTTCGAGGCTTGCTCGGGTTGTCCGGGGAATGATGGCACCTTTTACCTCGTGGTTGGCGTTGTCGTTGTCGTCGTCGTCGCTGCTCCCGTCCGACGACGCCTCCGATTCGCTCGCTCCGGGTGAAACCAGCGACCTCGACGACGGTGACGCTGGTGCTGAGCTCCGAGGGGCGAGGGGAGATGCGTAAGACAGCGGTGAGGGTGGTGGCGTCCGCTGTACGGGCCCGCTCTGCGGATGTGCTGTTTTTTTTGAAGTACCCGCACTTGATGTCGTCGGGTACCTCACAGCCTGGGCTGTGGTCTGCGGGGCTCCTGGTGTTTGGAGCTTGGTCGCAGATGTTTTCGGTGGCGGTGATGCGGGTGAGGCCAGGTGTGCCACCGTAGCTCGCCTGGGTCTGATTTTTTCATCCCCCCCGCTATGGTGTTGTTCACGGGGAGGGGGAGGGGGTTTGGGCGGAATCCCCGGCTGGGGCATCCCGCTGGGAACGCGCGGTAGTCGCGACCCTGGCGTTAACAACGCCGGGTGCAGGTATGAGGGTCCGTGCGACTGCTTCCCACTTCACTAATGCACTTTCACTATTATTTTTTTTAAACTGTGTTGGTGTTCGGTAAAAATATTCGTAAGACGTGAGCGTGTGATAACAATAGATGCGCGCGTGACGATCCACAAACAAACGAACTCTTCAACTTTATATATATTAGTATAGATAAGGCGCAAAGCTTCGTACAGATAAGCAAGTGGTGTGAAAAATATGTTTGCTCTGCTTCAATGGGCCGTAGAGTGGAATATAGAAAATACAGTTATTTAGCACATACTAAAAGATATACCATTCACATTAATCCATACTAATATTATAAATGCGAAAGTAACTCTGTCTGTCTGTTACGCTGTCCCGCTTAAACCTCTCAACCGATTTTGATGAAATTTGGCACAAACAAGTATTCTATTCTACTACTCGACTACTTCTACGACTCTTAATTTTATTTTATTTTTTTATTTCAATTGTTAAGTCGGGGCTAGGGGAGCGCAAGTCAGATTTTTTGGGTCGAATCACCCCCGGCTATTTTGTATTACAAACTACAGAAGCACATCTACATGAAGCATTAGGTATCTGTAGTGTAGTGTGTAGGGCAAATAGACGCAAATAGTCCTGTATAAGACCCCGTTTATACTTTAATTACTAATTAGGGGAGTTCATATATGTTCTGCAAGATTTCCCTTTTTTTTCTTTTGTATCGTACTTTTTTCTTTTGCATAAAGTTCCAATTCTAATACATAAATGAAAACAACTCGAACTCCTTGGAAAAAATAAAGTTTTCCCCGTAGGTCGATAGATGGCGGTGGCGTCGAATTAGATCTCGCTATGGTTTCGTTACCGCGCTGAGTATAAGACTCGGACATCCGAGCAAACTAATGGTTGCTATGTACACAGACGTGCGTGAGTTGCGCACATCTGTGTACATAGCAGCCATTTACACAGACGTGCGCAACTCACGCACGTAACCGACACTACCGAGTACAGGCCATTGTCGCCAACCCGACAAGAGGCCCGTATTAACGGGCCACCTAAATGGACTCCGCGGTAGAGGTGGGCAAAACAGTACTCTATAAACTATAAAGTACTGCCATATGGCATGACATTTCGTCCCGCGTACTGTAGCACTTAAGCAGTACACATTACCCTAAACATGACCTGATGCATGAGGTACGCAACGCAAGGTATAATATTCGACAAAGTTGATTTACTTTCATACTTAACCCTTATATGGTATACTATACTAAAAAATGCGAATAAGGGCTTCCAGGCATAGGACTGGCACTATTCGTGACCACAGCAACTTCAAAAACATTTTTTAAAATGTCGTTGTATAAATACGTATTTAAAAATCAACTATGTACAATGATTCTTTTTGTATCTTTATACAATGATTCTTTTTGTATCTTTATACAACGATTCTTTCTTTTTTTTTTTTGCTTTTTGTTTTTAAATTTTTAAACCGATAAACCAACCGCCGTCGCTGACCCGTTCGTTACCTCTGCGTACTGTTTTGTCAGGTGTCATGCAGGTCATGCTAAATTTTGCCGGGTAATACGTACTGTTTCAGTACGCGGTCATGCCATATTACGCGCCATACATTACTTACAGTACTTACCCATCTCTACTCCGCGGCCGGGGGGCATAGCCCTGGATCCGCTCGCCACGCCCCCTGACGGGGGCGTCGCGATTTCCCGAAAAACTACTAATCTTTAATCCAAAAATTATTGTTATATTCTAATTTTTGACAAATTGGACCCTTTTTTGGTTCGATTTTATTTTATTTAGTACTATCTTACCGCCCGCGGCCCGCGTCACGCGTGGAGTTCGGTTTTATAGCGCTTTTTAGATTTCACTCGGGAATATCAATTTTTCCAGGATAAAAGGTAGCCTATGTTCTTTCTCAGGGTCTAAAGATTGTCTGTGCCAAATTTCATCAAAATCGGTTGAGAGGTTTAAGCGGGAAAGCGTAACAGACAGACAGAGTTACTTTCGCATTTATAATATTAGTATGGATAATTAGGGACACGGTATCAAATAGAAAGTATCGATCATTGGGCAGTTGCCTACATCGGGCTTGGCGCCTACGCTCACAAAATTTCATGAGAATCGATCAAGCCGTTTCGGAGGAGTATGGGTACGAAAACTGTGACACGAGAATTTTATATATAAGATAATAATATCATTACAATAATTTATAAGGCAAAGAATTTATGTAATTTTCACAGTTTCAATCGCATTGTTTTTTGGCCAAGTTCTAGTTGTAATGAGATGAATAATTTGTTAACTCCTGGCGTAATAATAGTAGTAATAAAAATTTATAAAAAATATTCATGTTTACACTAATTCAGCAAATACAGTTTTTCTATACTACAATTTAAGTGTCTTCAAGGCTAGAGTGAATAGGCTCCTAATTTAAATAATGAAAATAACAAACCGTTCAATGTCCCCGATTCCCCTACAAAGGAGATGTGTCAGAAATATAAGGAGTCTGGGCCAGCACATTTAACTGTTTTTAATGTTAATTTTCTATATTTTGCCTTAGTTTTTATACAGATTTAATTTAATTCGGCCAAGGAGTGCAACACAACTATTAATAAATAGGGTGATACGCAATAAGCGAAATACTACTTTGACAGTGTCATTTGCTTGACGTGTCATGTATCTAAGGCTATTCCTATTCGTATCTATATTATCTACCTTTTTTTTTTTTGATATGGCTTCTCGTAGTTGGCCATTAGAGGCCGTAACTACTTAACTGGACTTTCCTGTGGATGCCATAATCAAAAATTAAAGCCTCCAGCCAGGGGCACTTAAAACTAACTTAAAATTAGGCGACTACGCACTAAGGGCACCCCCTGTGGGGTACGAACCTCGGCTTAGGGCGTCGCTAGAGAGGACAGCAGGGGACAGCTGGATCGAAAGTTATACTTAATGGTTTGATGACCGCGGCGTTTCCTAGTAGGTACTAGCTCTGAGAAGAAACGCCGAAACAAACTCAGAGGTTATTGTTGGGACATTATGATATTACTGGCCCAGCTGCGGCGCGGGCTGGCCTTCATCGGACAAGGGACGTGGGAGGGGATTACTACGTGGAGCGCGTCGCGATGGACCTCGGCGGCGAGGTCCGTAGGTCGGTCTGTGTTTGTGTAATGTGCTGGTGGCCCTATTGGCCTCTTGGAGGAGGGTAATGGGGTCATCGGGGTCTGAGAGAGCATGCCGAGGGCGGCGAAGTCGGGAGATGGTGGAGGGAGTGTAATTGGCGGCCGCTGCTATAAGAGGATTGCGGTGCTTGGCAGCAGTGTCAAAGAAACGCTTGGAAAGGCGTTTCATGAACTGCTGGATGGTGGGGATTTTGAGATCAAGATGAAGGATTTCATTTCGGACGAACCAAGGGGCGTTTGTGGCTTTACGGAGGAATCGGTTTTGGACTACTTGCATCCTATGGATATGACGTGGCTTGGCATGTGCGAAGACTGGACAAGCGTAGGTCATAATCGGGCGTATGCAAGCTTTGTACAAGCGGATTTTGCACCTGAGCGATAGCTTGCTACGCGGGTTGAGGACGGGGTGGAGTCGACCTAGAGTGAAGGCGGCGCGAGCGCAGGCCGTCTCAATGTGCTCCGAGAAGTTGAGGTTTTGATCGAGAATCACACCTAGGTACTTGGCTTGTTTCTCCCAAGGGATCGGCTTGCCGTATATTATCTACCATATGACTGCAAAAAACAAAAACAAAACATGAATTCCGAACATACGGCCCATTAAATGAACACAATCAGCTCAAATCAACACTCGACAGGAACACAACGAGAAAATAGAACTGTCAAAGTCGCCAATTAAACGTCATAAAAAAGTGTCATGGCTACCTTAATAAAGGGTGTTGTAAAACTACTTGGTCTTTTCAGTACTAAGTAGGTACTTTTTGATATGTTGTTCTAATGTCAATATTAAAAGAAAAAAAAAATGACTCACTTTCGAATATAGCAACCATCTTAAACTGTTTTTACTGTTTTTATTCTTTTCAACATTTATTCAACAATACCAGAAATTACACAGATTCCAACATACGTTATCAGCACGAAGCTCTGTATATTTTACAATCAAATTTAAAAGGAGATTGGTGGTGGAAAATATACCTAGTAACCATGTCTGCTGCAGTTTCTGGTATGCCCCTAAATGGTATTCCGATGCTTTGTAATAGAGAAGGATACACAGTGTGGAAATTTAAAATGCGAATGTTGTTAATACATGAAGGATTATTGGAAACAGTAAGCGGAACATTTGAAGGGAATAAGACGCCCGACGATGTACGTAAGGATGAAAAGGCTCTTTCTAAGATATGCCTTACTGTAGATGGTGCTGCTATTTCGATTGTTCGACCAGTTAAGACCGCAAAAGAAGCGTGGGATGCTCTTCAAAAATCCTACGAGGATCGCAGTTTGGGTCGTAAATTGTCACTGGAACGCAAGTTGTACAGGTACTCCTTATCTGACTTTTCTGACGTAGAGGCTTACTTAACCGCAATAACTACAACAGCACTAGACCTGGTCGATATTGGCAAGACCATAGAAGATAGTTCTCTGGCAGCAATTATATTGGGAGGTCTGACGTCTCGTTTCGAGCCCATGATCATGGCGCTTGAGAATGGGAGCGTCGAAGTCACAACAGATTTGGTGAGGACTAAGTTGTTGAGCGAAATGACGAAGGAGACTAAAGATGATGTGACTGCGTTGCAAACAAAACAAGTTATTTGCTTTAGGTGTAACAAGCCTGGGCACAAGAGCCCTAATTGCCCTCTCAAAAAGAAGGAGAAAAAGGCAAAGGCGAGTTGCTCTATAGAAAGTTGTTCTAAGGATAAGGGATTATTTGTTTCAAGTTCAGGAAATGTCACGAAATTGGTTTTGGATGGTGTCACGGAACTGGCTTTGTCTGCACCTAATGTTCAGATATCTGAGAAATGGATTATCGACTCTGGTGCGACTACTCACATGACTCCACATGCTGAATGGTTTAATAGTTATCAACCCCATAGTGGGAAGATAACTGTCGCAAATGGTAAAAGTTTGCGGGCTGTGGGCTTAGGAGACGTTGCGATTGACACAAATACCAATTACAAGAAGATTTCTAATGTTTTACATGTTCCTGATCTAGACTGTAATTTACTGTCGGTTAAAAAACAGTAGAGAAAGGTCTCTCAGTTGTTTTTGATAGTAATGGCTGTAATTTTTATAATTCTAATGATGTTTCTTTTACAAATGGTCCTGTTTTACATGATTCTATTTGTGGTGGATTGGACTATCAGCTGTAGAAGTCCATTTCCACCTTAAAGACTACTGTCGCCTGCGCTAAACCGGCCACGCACACTACCGCATTATTTTTTTTATCGCAGTCTCCGTCTTTCTTTAAAGTAATGCAAAATTTCGTTACTTCATTTGAAGTTAAGTTAGCGGCTGCACTTAACAATGGTGCTATCATAAGCGAGCGATTGTGGGTTCGATCCTTAATAAAGGCAAATCTTTTTGTTGTTTCATATAATTTAAAATTATGATAATTGATTTGTATTTTAAAGTAAAAATGTTTGCAAATAATATTTAAACGAATAGCAAAATTTATTGAATATTTATCCCAAAAAAGGTTTTTATTATATGTTTTAGTTTACTATAGAGGTAATATAATAAAAAAATATATAAAAATAAAACAATAAGCATATTATAATGCAATATACTATAAAGTTATATATTATTCACAAATGAAACAAACGTTGAAACGGCAGCATTGTAATATTTTATATAAAAGTAATCCTTGACAAACTTATGATATTGTTATGGTAAAAAATACAAAAAACATTTTTGGTTGTTAGATATGAAAATTATAATATTATACATATATTATGATTAAAGAGGTTATAGCTTAATTATTCATTTTCTTAAAGAAAAGAGGATTGAAGCTTAACCTGAATATTATTGCGATCATAAAATAATCTATACTAAAACACCAAATAGTGCTTATTACATTTACAATTTTTTTGCGTGTATAGCATGTTACTAATGCTGTCATCCTGCAGTGACTTTTTTCGGAGTTTGATGGCATGAGATTATAATCTTCAAGCGCTTTCTTAGTTCAAAAGTAAACGAACTTATTTCTTATCGAATTCCGAAATTATTGTTTTTATAATTTACCAAAAGTAATTTGTATTGAAATTGCAAAAGGCGCCATCTGTTAGCCATTAAGCCAACCGAACATATTACTGTCACTTAGCTAAATTACTTTAGAGATGGTTTAGAGTCCGTTATTAAGATATATAATGGTATATATTTAAAACACTCTGTAGGACACTTCTGCACTGTGATTGTTATAAATAGTTTTTTTTTTTTGTTTAGCTCGATAAGACTCCACCAGTCGCGCCAGTTTATTTTTAAACCACAAATGCAACCTCCCTTCTTCGCAAGATTTAAAAGTTTATTCAACGGTAAATATTGTCGTTTCGTTTCACTTGTCTCGACAGCTACCTTCGTCCTCTAACCTCTTGACCTTGACCTCCAACGGCTTACAGTATTTCTCTAAAACAATAACAATTTTATTACAGACTTGCATAGTACAAATAATAATAAAATCAACTTACACAAAAGCCGGTTTCATATGATATTTGAGATATATTGCTGCATATCCCTGCATATTGATTAAAAAAGTAAAACTAATAACACAAACTGGTAACTATATGTTCACCAACTAACAACAGCTAAGTAATATTATTTGAGTTATTGTAGCTAATAATAGTTATTGTAGGTAGCGGAATATTTTTTGTGAAGGAGTGATTCAGATTCTTTCAAGTCTGCCGTCATTTTTTTACAATGACTCTAATATAGTGAAGCAGAAGGGCATAAATGAATAACTATTTTGATTATAATAACACTGATTTAATAAAAGTTTCAATACAATCGAGCAGAGTTATCAGGAGAACGGCTTGGTCGTGTGATCGCGGCGATAATGGTAGCGACAAGTGGGCTCGCAAGGCTTTTATGGCATTTTCCCATACCGGAGGCGTCCAGTGGTTTTGGCGGCAGTGGCGTGGCTGGCTGGTGGCTCGGCTTGGCTGTGATTGGCTGGCTGGAGTGGCGCGATCTGATCGGCTATGATATCGGCTAGCCATGGTGGCGCCGTGGCGCGCTGTGAGCGGCAAAGGCGGTGTGGCGTTACATTCGGCCGTCCTGAAACAAGATTGCTCCCGCAACGGGAGAAGGCTGCGTTAACTTTCAAGTAGATCATCGGAACTACTGGCACTGTCAGATATAGGCATTGTACTCCAATAAGGCCTTAAGGAATCAGCTGCAACCAGGGCTATAAAGGCTTTGTAACCTCTGAGTCCCTTAATACTACGGATTCTATATCTGTCATTGCCCACCACCTTGATTACAACATATGGACCTGAGTAAATGTCGTCTAGCTTAGTGTTAACTTTTGTGGCACAGCTTGTCGGTGCTTGCCGCCAAAGAACTAAATCACCCTTTTTATAGACATGGCTTGTTTTTCGTTTCTTATCAAAGTTGCGTTTCATCCTATCACCTGCTATCCTTAACTGAGCACTAGCTTTGTTGCGTCTAACCTCCACTGGCTCACTATTACTTTTGTCAGTAGTAATATCGCAACGTGGCCTAGAGCTTTTGGCAAACATTAAATCATAGGGCCTATAGGATGTACTTGCATTTATAGTATTGTTGATACCCCAGAGAATGTCAGGTAAGCTGCTGGTCCAATTATTAGCGGCTTCGCTAGGATCAGTGGCACGCAACGCATTCAATATAGTTCTGCTGGTGCGTTCCACTTGCCCATTGGCTCGTGGGCATGCAACAGAGGTCAAGATATGCCTGAATTGTCTGTCAGTTGAAATTTTTTTTAAATATCTACTCGTGAACGCCTTCCCATGATCACTCACAAGTTTATCAGGGTATCCAAATAAGCTAAATATTGATTTATTTAAGTATCCTAATGGTTCTTACCGAATAGACTGTTCGAGTGGGCTCCGCAATAACAAATTTAGAAAAAGCATCTGTCAGAACTAACATATACTGATGACCTTTTACAGTTTTGCAAAAGGGACCTAAATGGTCAACATGCACCATAACCATAGGCTCTGTGGGTTTGGAAATAGGGAATAATTTGCCTTGTTTCTTTCCATGTTCTCCCTTACCATAAGCACAATGAAGGCAGGCATTTACATACTTTTGAATAAAGCGAGTCATTTTTGGAAACCAATAATCTTTTTTTATTACATCCATACATTTTTGGATACCCACATGCCCTACATCATCATGGTGCATTTGGACCAGTCTCCATCGCGCTAAAGCTGGCACTACAAGGCGATTACCATGCAATGTTTTTCTATACAACCTATCATTAATAAACACATAATTGTTGGTTATCTCGGTAGCCGCTGATCTATCCTTAAGCTGATCAATGACTCGCTTTAACTTGTCATCCTGGTACTGGACCGTATAGAACCAGTCCGACACTTGCAAGGACATACGCGTATATTGCGTGGATTGACACTCACAGTATCAACTTGGTTACTACTTAAAGCATCTACATGTTTACCTACGATGTACACCCTGAATCGACGCAATGATTCGACCACAGTGAGCGTTTAAAGTTGTAAATATGATAGGCGCTTTCTTCCTTACTAGTTACCCTAGTAAAATATCTAACAGCGTAGTGAATACCCGATCTGCACGCATGCGGGGTCATATAAAGCAAGTATGTGTTTTGTACACAAACACTTAATTGTTGAAAACTATTAGATTGTTCGTTGCCCTGATTCACACACAATGATTTAAAATTTTTAAATCCTTTAACCAATTATATAACAAACTGCCAAATGAAATCAAGGAGTGCAAGAGTATGAATAAGTATTTTTAAAACAAAAGTAAAGGATTATGTTATGCAGAATGTAAGTTATACATAACCCTAACAACACAATCCATACTAATATTATAAATGCGAAAGTAACTCTGTCCGTCAGTCTGTCTGTCTGTCTGTTACGCTTTCCCGCTTAAATCTCTCAACCGATTTTGATGAAATTTGGCACAGATAATCTTTAGGCCCTGAGAAAGAACATAGGCTACCTTTTATCCCGGAAAAATTTGATGTTCCCGAGGGAAATCTAAAAAGCGCGATATTACCGAACTACACGCGGGCGAAGCCGCGGGCGGGAAACTAGTATGAAATATTAAGTAAACTTATAAAGTATAAAATACGACTACTACTTATAAATCAAGAAAACATAAGCATAACTGAACAAGTATTTAAATATATTTTATAATAACTACGCCTTAGTAGTACTTACAACATAAAACAAATACGTTATAACCAAAATTATAAAATGAAAAACAAAACTATCACCGGTCTGAGACTATACTTGTTGCATACCTAAGCAGGTCTGCAAAATAATTTGTCAAAAAGTAGATAATCAGTACATAAGAGGGTACCTTGGTTTCTAACTGGCCAGCCGTATTAACTTGTTTTTAAATGTACGGATGGCAGCAGGTCAAGCAACCTCGAGCCTTTATGCTTTAGAGATAAAGTTGAAAATCTAATAAAGAAATCTGACCGATTGTAGTAGCTTTGTGGGAGTCGTCTGTACATTAGAAGTTCTTTCCGGTTGTTTTGTGAATTTAATTATTAAGAGACGGTTGAACTTTATTTTTCAAAACCTCCTTTCTTTACTATGCAATTAATGTAGCACGCAAATCCCGTACTATCAGAGAGTAGCTCTGACCAAGCACACGATAAGTCCAGCTACACTGTACTATATTTTTATACTACCAGAGTGTAGTCCTAGCCACCCACACACAATATTATACACAACCTACACAAAATATCACAGAGTTGCAAATTGAAAATACAATCGATATTAATAGATACTGTCCCTTGATAAGTTTTACAAATGTTATTTTTAAGCTATAGTGTTTTACATTGACGTTATTCGTTATTTGAATCATCGTACCCATGGAGATCGTAACATACGATTTTTTTTATATTACCCTATTTCATTTGGTTTACATAAACATGAAAAGAATTTTTAAGGACCATACTCACTTCAGATAATTCTTTACTTACGAATAACTTCTACATGTTCGCACAGCAGGTAGAGGTTCTGGGGCTCTGTATGTTTGAAGTACAGACAGGATTATACCAGGTATAGGACTCAAGTTACAGGATTATTGATGCTTATGCAGCGCAGCAGTTCCAACGTCAGAGAAGACTGCCTGATGTCATCATTATGGCTCGCGTGAAGTCAGCGACTCTGACCAACGGCTTCCGATATATCGTCACAAGCTCCAACGTGGATCATGAAAATTACAACAAAAAAAAAATTAGTTTTATAAAACCTGAGCGCTGATGAAGAAGCGAAACATGCCTCGGACTCTCGGATTATACTTGCGTCTAATGGTTTTGGACCTGACTATGGCCTGCTCACTATGAGACATACGGTAAGGTTAGCGGTACATGGGCTAATGTTATTTTTATTTGTAATAAATCTGTACATCCCAAGGCTTGTGTTTTATGCGCAACCACTGCAATTTGTCAATAAAGTTATTAAACTGTCATGATCATATATGTTTAATTTACCCGTCTTGATATCATTGACATAAACTACTTCTCCCAATATTGCTTACATTAGCTAGGCTAGTGTGCAATAGACACGCAATAGGATGGCTATGATCATTATTGGCTTATTATGATATTGGCATTGGTTGCGGAAGTTGATGGCAAAGTGTAATTTTTTTTGGCTAACCTGAACGTCCGGTAGTGGTGAAATGATGCAGCTGTCTGCTGTGGTCAATACATCGGCAGGCTCCCAGTTGATGTTTTCAGCGCTATTGTTGATTATCTTGATATACCCGAAGGTCCCGTAGCTGGGTAGCAGGAATCGAATAGGTTGACTCGCAGTTCATAATGTTGTAGCGTAGTGACGACGTTGTTGTCTTCATCACGCCCAGCAAGTTAACTTGGATGATGGGATGTCCGGGCAGTAGGCACTCTTTTCTTGTTGATGGAGGGTATTTCTTCGTTTAACTCACGCATGGTTTTTTGTGTATCGGTTTTTAAGTCGTAAGGATTTTTCTGGTTGGAGGTGCGTCTGCTGATGTGACGTTATCTTCATCGCCGCTTGTTTGAGATGATTCTTTCTTCACATAGAGATTCACGCCTTACGTCCTACTCTCGTTGTACCGGAATGATTACGCTTCATAACTTTTATTTTTTATTCAGCCCACTTCTGAGATGTAACAGAAGGGCATAAATGAATAACTATTTTGATTATAATAACACTGATTTAATAAAAGATTCAATACAATCGAGCAGAGTTATCAGGAGAACGGCTTGGTCGTGTGATCGCAGCGATAATAGTGGCCATAAGTTTTTTGTTTTTTTTTTGTTTTTTAATATGGCATCTCCTAGTTGACCTTGAGAGGTCGGTACTAGTTAACCGGACTATCCTGTGGCTGCCTTAAGTGAATTTAAAGCCTCCAGCCAGGGCTACTAAAAGCTAAGCGACTACACGCTAAGGGCACCCCCTGTGGGGTACGAACCTCGGCTTAGGGTGTCGCTAGAAGAACAGCAAGGGACGGCTGGATCGAATTTTTATTTTTATTTCGGTTTGATGACCGCGGCGTTTCCTAGTACTAGCTCTGAGAAGAAACGTCCGAAACAAACTCAGAGGTCATAGTTGGGAATTTATATTTACTGGCTCAGCTGCGGCGCGGGCTGGCCTACATCGGACAAGGGACGGGGGGGGCGATTACTACGTTGAACGCGTCGCGTCGGACCTCGGCGGCGAGGTCGGTAGGTCGGTTTTTTGTGCTTTGTACTAGTGGCCCTATTGGCCTCTTGGAGGAGGGTAATGGGGTCATCAGGGTCGGTGAGAGCATGCCTAGGTCGGCGAAGCTTGCTAATTTTGGAGGGGGAGTAATTTACTGCCGCGACAACCAGAGGGTTGTGATGTACAGCGGCTGTGTCAAAGAAATGCTTGGAGAGGCGTTTCATGAAATGCTGGATAGTGGGGATTTTGAGATCTAGATGGAGGATCTCATTTCGGACGAACCAAGGGGCGTTTGTTGCTCTGCGAAGAAAGCGGTTTTGGAGTGTCTGCATCCTATGGATATGACTGGGCTTGGCGTGTGCGAAGACTACACAGGCGTATGTCATGATGGGGCGTATGCAGGCTGTGTACAGGCGCAATTTGCACTTGAGGGACAGCTTGCTGCGCGGATTGAGGAGAGAGTGGAGACGAGAGAGAGCGTAGGCGGCGCGCGAGCGTACCGTCCTTATATGCTCTCCGAAGGTGAGGTGTTCGTCTAGGATAACACCTAAGTATTTGGCTCGCTTTTCCCAAGGGATCGGCTTGTCAGACATGATGATTGGTCGGGGAAGGGTGGGTTTGCGCGGCGGTCTCGAGTAGAGTACCGCTTGGCTCTTTTCGGGATTGACTTCTATTCTCCATTTTTTAAACCAGTCAGCAAGAGCGTTGACAGCGGTCTGGAGATTTAGTTTTATTTGATTGGGGTTGGTTCCTGAGCAGTAAATGGCTGTGTCGTCTGCGAAGAGAGCGAGGTGAGCCTTTTTACTTTTGGGGATGTCGCTGGTGAATAGCGTGAAGATCAGAGGGGCCAGTACGGAGCCCTGGGGGACTCCGGCCCGGATGAGGTGGGAGGGGGAGACAGCTCCTTCGGTCTTGTAGCGGAAAGTTCGGTTTGACAGGAAGTCTCGCAGGATGAGCACGAGACGGTCAGGCACGCCGAGTTGGTACAGCTTGTATATTAAGCCGTTGTGCCAGACTTTGTCAAAGGCTTTCGCTATATCGAAGTAGATAACACCTGTCTTCATACCACGTAGGAATCCTGCGTGAATATGCTCGGTGATGCGGAGGACTTGTTGGACACTGGAGTGCCGAGAGCGGAACCCGAATTGTTCGTCGGGGATGAGGCCCTTGTTCTCGGCAAAGGCTCTGAGACGCTTATAAATAAGCCTTTCATATACCTTGCCGAGGACTTTTAGCAAGCTGATGGGACGATAGCTCGAAGGCTCAGATCTTGGCTTGCCGGGCTTAGGAATACCTATAACGGTCGCTTCCTTCCACGTTTGTGGGAAGATATTGTTGCCCATGGCTCCATTGAAGATGGTGGCCAGTAGGATGATCAGGTGGGCGGGGAGGAGTCGGATCACTTTGTTGGTGATGCCGTCAGAACCGGGAGCTTTTTTGGGTTTGAGGCCTCTGATAATATCCTGCACTTCGTCTGGAGTGACGGGAGGCAGAGGATCTTCAGGGTCTTCGACGGGTGGGAGGGAAGCTCTGCGTTCGACCTCTGCGTCAACCTTCAGGAGGTGAGCTGGGTCTACTGGTTGAGCGCTAGGGGAGCATTGGGCTTCTAGGCTGATGGCTAGACATTCAGCCTTGTCGTCATCGTCAAAGGCAATGGTTTTATCCGGTCGGATTAAGGGGGGAATGGTGACTTCTTCTTTGGATTTGAGTTTCCTTTGAAGGTCCCAGAAGGCTAGGTGGTTTGGCTCTAGTTCGCTCAGCAACTTGTCCCAGCTGGCTTCACGCCACTCCTTTATGCGCTTCTTTACAGTTCGCTGCAAGTAGCGCATATGAGCTTTGTTTGCGTTGCAGGGGAAGTTGCTGTAGGCCCGGACGGCTGCATTCTTCTCGGTCAGTAGTTCACGTATGTCGTCAGGGAGCTTTCCGCGGCGGTAGTCCGTCGCCGAGATCTCCCTTGAACAGTCGTTCACGACTGACTGTACGTGTTCTGTGAACGAGTCTATTGCGGCCGTCGTGCCCGCGATTGAGTCCAAAACAGCGGGAATAGAGTCTAAGTGGGGGGATCTGGTAGATTTCAGACACTCGCCTACTTTCTTCCAGTCCGTTACCACTTTGGTCATGGGGGGTTGGTCAGGGTCATAAAGGCCAACGCGGGGAGCCAGTCGGATGATGACTGGTCGGTGGTCGGAGTCAAGCTCGTGGGTCACTTCAATAGAGTCTAACCGTAGGTTGACATTTTTCAGAAGTGCCACGTCGAGGACATCGGGGGTTTGACCGGGGGCAGGAGGAAAGTGAGTTGGGGTCAGAGGGCCCACAACATCAAAGTTGAACAGGGAGGAGAGGTCAAATAGGTGTCTGCCTCTGGTGTTGGTCCTGGTGCTGTTCCAGGCAGTGTGCAGTGGCCATAAGTGAGCTCGCAAGGCTTTTATGGCATTTCCCCCACCGGAGGCGTCCGGTGTTTGGCGGCAGTGGCGTGGCTGGCTGGTGGCTCGGCTTGGCTGTGATTGGCTGGCTGGAGTGGCGCGATCTGATCGGCTGTGATATCGGCTAGCCATGGTGGCGCCGTGGCGCGCTGTGAGCGGCAAAGGCGATGTGGCGTTACACTAGTAATAATGGAGATGGCATGGAAAAAACATTGGGTTTGGTATGGAGCTCACAGAGTGACGAGCTTATGTTAAATACTAAAATGGCGCGCGTTCCCAGAGAAGTCGTAGAAATGACCCGCGCGCCGACTAAGCGCGAAATGTTAAGTGCAGTTATGTCTATTTATGACCCACTGGGTCTTTTAAGCCCATATACAATTGTCGCAAAATTATTATTACAAAGTTTATGGCGGTTGGATATAAATTGGGACGAGCGTATCCCCGCCGATGAAGCAAGGCAGTTCAATGAGTGGCTGCAAAGATTACGGGAGGTCAGTGACCTGCGAATACCCCGGAAATATTTTAATACACATGACATTATCGACAGGGAACTGCATGTGTTTTGTGACGCGAGCGAAGTTGCGTTCGCAACAGCTGTTTATTGGCGCGTTACATCAACCAGTGGAGATGTCGACGTGTCACTGGCAGCGTCAAAGGCGAAGGTGGCCCCACTGAGAGGTGTTACAATGCCGCGCATGGAGTTGCAAGCGGCGGTAATTGGAGTGCGTCTGGCAGACCCCGTTAAGAAAGGGCACAGGTGGCAGGTAAACAAAGTTGCCTACTGGACAGACTCACGTACGGTGCTCGCTTGGATACGAACAAATACGAAGAAGTACTCGCCATACGTCGCTCACAGGTTAGGCGAGATCGCTGAGTGTACAAGCATAGACCAATGGAGGTGGGTACCAACTAAACATAACATAGCAGACGACGCTACTCGCAATACTTACGTGAATGGGCCACGCCCTGAATGGCTGAAGGGACCTGCCTTTTCACGAGAGCCTCCTGAGTCATGGCCGGCACAACCCGACAACGAAAGTCAGACGACGCAACGGTGAGTCACGTGACTGTCGTCAAAGCGCCAGCGCATTGGAACACAATGCCAGTCGCTGAACGTGTATCAAAGTGGGATACATTGTTACGAATAACTGCAAGGATATTAATGATTGTTGAAAAATGGTTGCACAAATGTAGTGAACTAGAGGTGCGCCATATTCAAAAGCGGAAAAGCTGTGGTTCGAGGGAACGCTACCTGCGTTTTTCCGAAGAAATTAAATTGCTACAAGAAGGCAAGTACATACCGAAATCGAGTCGATTGTACAAACTCGATCCATTTGTAGGCAAGGATGGCCTGCTGAGGGCGCGCGGGCGTATTGGAGCCGCGCACCTGCCCGAAGAAATAAAGTGCCCAATTATTTTAGATGGGCGAAATCCAGTAATACAAAAAATTATCAGGAAGCATCATGAACTCGCGGCTCATGCGGGCAATGAACGCGTGGTCAATGACCTCCGACAGTTGTACTGGATATTGCATTTGCGACCGTCGGTAAAATTTGTTGCAAGAAATTGTCAGTGGTGTAAAATAAGAAAGAGTAAACCGCTGATACCTAGCCTGGGTGACCTACGCAGTGCCCGCATTAATCCTTTTTGTAAACCTTTTACAAGTACAGGTGTTGACTACTTCGGGCCGATGTCAGTGACCGCCGGCCGGCGCCACGCGAAGAGGTGGGGCGCACTATTCACGTGCCTCACGACGCGGGCAGTCCACCTGGAGCTGGTGGCCAGCCTGTCCACCGACTCCGCGATCATGGCGCTGCGGCGGATGGCGGCGCGGCGCGGCTGGCCGCGCGTCATCTACAGCGACACTGGTACCAACTTCCGGGGTGCCGACGCCGAGCTACGAGCCGCGACTCTAGAGTGGGCGGAAGCATTGAATAGCTTCTGCCTCTCGCGGCAGGTCGAGTGGCGTTTCATCCCTCCTGGCGCGCCCAACCAAGGCGGCGCGTGGGAGCGACTGGTGCGCTCAGTGCAAACAGCACTGGGCGCCGTACTACACGAGAAGTATCCACGCGACGAGGTACTGCACACACTACTAACTGAGGCTGAGCACACTATCAACGCCCGGCCTCTCACCCACGTTTCAGTAGACATCAGCGATCCTGGGGCGTTAACCCCAAACCACTTTCTGTTGGGGTCATCATCGGGCCTCCCTGACACGGGGCCATGCCAGCCGAGCGACAGACGCGCTTGGCGAGCGGCGCAAGCGCTAGCCGACGAGTTTTGGCGGCGCTGGGTGCGAGAGTACCTACCCCGAGAGTGGGTAGGTACTGCCCCGAGGAGACTCTGCGGCGGGACGACGCCAGCTTCAAGAAGGTGATCTTGTCGTCGTGGTCGACGCAGCCCTGCCGCGGAACGTGTGGCCTTGGGGTGTGGTCGAGAGGATCTACCCCGGGCCTGATGGCGAGGTGCGCAGTGCAGACATCCGCACGAGTGGGGGTCTCTTCCGGCGGCCTACGAGAAAGGTCGTCGTCCTCCCGGTTGGAAGTGAGGCTGCGACTGGGAGTCTTCGCCGGGGGGAGAATGTTACGGACGACGAATGACTTTATGTGCAGTGTTGATGTGTACAAGTGCTTACTTATGCGTGTGCCTAGCGCTATTATCGGAATAGTATCGCTGACAGAGGTGTTCGGCACTTGTACAGCTATACAGGAGCTAAACTTAGTATTCGAGAACACTGTTGGAGCTGCTGAACCTTGGACAATACTATCTTAGCATTGTGTAGATTCAATTTCTTAGTATTGTATAATTGCATGGCAAACGTGTGAGCACAATGTGCTGTAAGGCATTTATTTGTTGGGTTAGTCATTTTTATTAACTTGATTGTGCTCTGGCTGTTGAGAGTATGTCATGCTCACTCAAATGTCTCGCTGATGGTGGCGTGTGTGTTGGGTTATTAGGTTCCCTTCAATATGGTTGAGCTGAATGATGCTGATCCATACGTCATGTTCGTGAACGGACGCCGTCAGTGGGGACTGGTCACCTCTTAGCTGCCATGGCGTATTTTAATTACTGAATTGATTTTTGTGTGTTTTCTATGGACGCTCTCAGCGTACAATATATTTCTGCATCGTTCTCACACGGTTGATTTCAACATGAATGATGTAATCAAATATTTGTAACAATAGCTTGAAAATTTAAAAGAGTGTCCAGTCCATGGAGTTTCTTGCCCGTTCTTCTCCATAGGTACCTACTCTTTGGAATGGGCGACTAGCTTCATCTTATTGACTGACCGACCTTCTGACAATTCAAAAGTGCCTGTAACTGGTTTATTTGAAATAAATGATTTGATTTAATTCCTGCCAAGTTGTATTGCAATGACCATTTCCACACGGGTAAACCGTACTACAATCATCATCATCATCATCATCAACCTTTTATCGTCCCACTGCTGGGCACAGGTCTCTTCTCATACAGAGAAGGATTGAGCGTAATCACCACGCTTGCTCAATGAGGGTTGGCGATTTCGTACTACAATGAAACATTTTAATTTTTTTTATGGCTATGGCATCAAAAAATAAACATGAATAGGCCAAAAAGCGCGCGTAAGTATACTTAAATAAATACATAATACTAAAATATTTATATATGTATAAATAATAAACAAATTCTTACAGTATAGACTTATTTTTGTACATTCATTATTGTTCTATGTTTTTTTTAATAAATTTCATTTTCATTTTTTCATTATAGAGGGAAAGGTCTTTTTGTCAAAAACTTATCACATTTGTGTAATAGTCGTCTGAACATATTTTCTTTTACAGGTTTTGGAAAAAATCAAATGACAGGGGCATGTATATTTGTATAATCAAGGTGTAAAATTGTAAAAAAAAAGTGCTCTAAAAGCGTTATCCACGAAGAAAACAGCTGAATACGTTTGTATGGAGAAAGCGCCACTAGAGCCTTCTTAAGCAGTGATGCAATCGTTGATGGTGAAGCGCACTACTTAGTTTTAGTCTATTCACTGTAGCCTTGAAGACACTTAAATTGTAGTCAGACGGGAAAACCTTTGCTGGAAAATTGGTCCAGTCTTTCGATGTTCGCGGTATAAAAGGCTAGCGGCCGCCTGCGACTTCGTTCGCTACACTCCTATTGGCCGCAGCTTGATGTTATATAGCCTAAAGCCTTCTTGGATTAATGGCCTATCCAACGCAAAAAGAATTTTTCAAATCGGACCAGTAGTTCCCGAGATTAGCACGTTCAAACAAACAAACTCTTCATTTTTATATATTAGTATAGAGTATAGATAGTAGCACTAGCTGCGCTCCACGGTTTCTTCCACGTAGGTTTCGATATTTTTTTTATATGCACTGCTCCTTTTGGTCGTAACGTGATGTTATATAGCCTAAACGCTTCCTGGATTAAAAGGCTATCCAACGAAAAAGAATTTTTCAAATCGGACCCGTAGTTCCTGAGATTAGCACGTTCAAACAAACAAACGTTCGTGGTCCTCTCTGCGACCCCGAGTTGGGGGCGCGAGGAGACGGTTTGGGGGCTCCTTAATGGCCCCATGACCGTGGGGTCGGTCTCTCGGCCTCCAAAAATGGAGACCCGTCCTTGGGTTGCACCCTAGGGGTGCTGTTCTTTAATCTTCGCACACCTAAGTCGACGCCGCGAGGGTGTGCCTTCTCTCCGGCGGTAGACGGTGTGCTTTGTTGTGTGTGACTGTAGGAGCGCCCGAAGTGTTTCACGACGCCCGTGCGATCAGACCCCTACCAGCTTGGATCACGGGTTGCCCCCGTGAAGGCCCAGCAAGAGTCGATCAGCGACCGGGCGTCGGCTTTTGTTGGCGCTCCTGACAGTGGGTGATTACCCCGACCCCCTAACAGCACAACCAGCTATGTACAGTAGGCTGCGAGGGTACGGGGGGTAGTGTGTGTTACGAGCGGTTTGTAGGTGTGTGTTCCCCGCTCGTGTGGTATTCTGAGTGTGTGCCTGCCTGTGGAGTAGTGTATGTGTGTTCGTCGCGCGCATAGCGCCTGTATAAATACAGTCCAGTGTCTATTTTTGTCTGAGTAGGTCACGTGTATTTGTGTTTGTGACCTATCCGGGTGTCAAGTCCGGTGGCGCGACGTCTGCTATGAGGTCGCGCGGGAATCTCCTCTTATCGGGAGGCCTCGCGTGCCAGGGCGCAATGTCTTTAATGTGATGGAGCTCGGAGGTGCTGGCATGCGAGAACATCCCTTTCGCCAGGCGGATAACGAAGTCATCGATGCTCTCGACTCGCAGGTCCCTGCTAATGACCGAGTTCCTCACGTACCGGGGAGCTTGGATGATCAGACGCAGCGTGATGTTCTTTTTTTTTTTTTTTTTTACAAATTATAAACCAGCGCTTGACCGCAATCCTGCCTGATGGTAAGCAGTGACGCAATCGTTGATGGTAAAGCGCACTAGTTTATTAAGAGCCTATTCACTCTAGCCTTGAAGACACTCAAATTGTAGTCCGACGGAAACACCGCCGCGGGCAAATTGTTCCAGTCCCTCGATGTACGCGGTATAAAGGAGGAGGCGAAGCGCTTCGTCCGGATCTTAGTGGTGTTAACAACGTAAGGGTGGAAACCAGCCGTACGACGGGTCGTCCGCTGGTGGAACGGAGATGGGGAATTAAATCATGCAATTCCCTCGCACACTCCCCGAAATGCATCCTATAGAACACCGAAAGGCTGGCTACTCTACGCCTGTGCTCTAGGCTTTGGAGACCAACTCGAGTTAGATCAGGGTCACCAATCAGCCTCTTTGCACGTCTCTCCATTGAATCCAAAGTGGCCAGGTGACACTTGGCAGCACCAGCCCAAATGTGGCTGCAGTACTCCACACACGAACGGACCTGTGCTTTGTATAACATTAGAAGCTGCCCAGGTGTGAAGTACTGCCGGACCTTTGTGATAACGCCAAGTTTCCTGGCAGCCACCTTGGCCTTGGACTCAATGAACCGCCCAAAGTTAAGGTTCGAGGAAATCTCAACTCCCAAAAGCTGAAGGCGGTCGGAACACTCCAAGGACACATTCCGAAAAGTAGGGGCCAAGGTGAACGGGCTCCTTTTGGCGGTGAAAAGACACGCCTGTGTTTTGGCAGCATTGAATGCTACAAGATTGGCATTGCCCCATTCGGAGACTGCCTGCAGTGCAACACTCGTTCGCTCAACCATGGCCTCTCTTTCGGACCGGATTGATTCCCTACTAGCCCGGGCATCCGGCAGGTATCTCTCTACAACTGTGCTGTCATCTGCATACCCATAGATACCAGGCATCAGCAGATCGTTAATATGCAGCAGTTCTGCTGCGTCCGGAGCTTCTTCCTGTGTGTCTCGGCCGTGAGGGCGACCCAAGCCGGGGCAGCGTATGTAAGCTGCGGCCGCACGTAAGTCTTGTAGATCCCCAGCTTGACTCGCGTGGAGAGGCGTGACGAGAGCACCGGGCGCAATAAGTTTCTGCTTACCTTAACCCGCGCGACGGTGTCGCAGACGTGCGGGCCCATGGTGAGCCGGCTGTCGAGTATGACCCCCAGGTATTTGGCGGTCCTGGTCCACTCGACCTCGGTCCCCATGAGCTGAAGGTTCGGTGGATGACGTCCGGCTCGTGCCGTGACGATTATAGCCTGCGTCTTACCTGCGTTCACCGACAGTCTCCACTTGCTGAGCCAGTCGGGGAGGTCGTCCAGAACGCGCTGCATCTTGATGGCCGCGTGGTCGGCTGACAACGACGTGGTGATGTACGCGGTGTCATCTGCGTACAGCGCGAGGGTTGCAGTGTGCGTGGCGGGGATGTCGTTTGTGTATACCGAGTATAACGCAGGCGAGACGCAGCTTCCCTGCGGCACGCCCGCTCCAATGGGGCGCGCGCTCGATGACACGTTCTCCACCGAAACCTTGAATGTCCTGTCCTGCAGGAAGGAGGAGACCACCTGTATCAAGCGACGAGGCGCGGTGGTCCTGGTCAGCTTGTAAATAAGGCCGGCGTGCCAGACCCGGTCGAATGCCTTTTCCATGTCGAGGAATACTGCAGCGGCGTACTCCCTCTTGTTCATTGCCGCGGTGAGTGTGTGCGTCGTACTGTGTTCCGCCCGGAAGCCAAATTGTTCCGGGCGGGGCGTGGTGTGCGGCAGCAGGTGTTGCAGCAGGAGTGCCTCGAACACCTTGGAGGTTGTGGAGAGGAGCGTGATCGGCCGGTAGCTTTCCGGCTTTGCCACGTTCTTCCCGGGCTTGGGCAACATGATCGCCTTCCCCTGCTTCCAGCAGTTGGGGAAGGTTCCGGTGCGGAGTATACCGTTATATAGGCGCGCTATTGCCGCCACCGATTTCGGTGGCAGGTATCGGAGGGCGGTGTTTGTGATGCCGTCCGCACCGGGTGCCTTTCTGGGCTTGGTGCGCCTTATTGCCCCCAGTACTTGGCCCGGGGAGAAAAATATGGGGTCTTCGTCTGGAGCTACCGGCGTCTTGAAGTACTCTCCAAGGTGTTGCTCCACTGCTGCGACATGGTCCAGGGCGTCTGTCGGGTTCGGCGTGAACTGACGCTCCAGGTGCTCGGCGAATATTTCAGCCCGGTCGGCCGCCGTGTAGCATAGCGCCCCGTCGCTGTTGCGTAGCGGGCGCACCGGGGCTGGGGTATTCCTTAGGCGTCGGCACAGCCGGTGTACCGACGCCCAGTCGCCGTCTGCCGAGTCTTTAATGTACTCCCAGCTCTCCGATGCGTGCGCGTGTAGCTCGGCCTTAACCTTGTCCGTGACACGGTTGAGCTGGTTTTTAATGGTGGGGCATCTTGTTTGTTGCCACCGCCTGCGCAGACGCCTCTTGTCGGCGATCATGTTTGCGATGTGTGCGGGGAGCTTCTGGTAGCGCCCCTGTGACACGGTGGATGTGCATGTCGCCGCTTCCAAGGCGCTCTTGATGCTGGCGGTGAGCCCCTCAGCCAACTCGTTCACGTCCAAGGCGTCGGCGACGGGCCGAGTGGGCGTGGTGGCCTCCATTACCTTTCTGAATTTGTCCCAATCTGTGTGTCGACGTGGCGCCGGATGGGCAACTCTGGTGGTGTGGTCAGTCAGGCGGACGAGCACTGGCTGGTGGTCGGACTTCAGCTCGTCGTCCAGCACCTCCTGCGCGATCTGGCAGGTGAGGCCCTGGTGTATGACGATGTCCAGCACATCGGGTGTGTGTGCTATGTTGTCTGGGTAGTGGGTCGGCGTCTCCGGTCCGGACACGTCGTACCCTTTGGCCTCCGCGTCGGCGAAGAGTCGTCGGCCCCCCTGGTTGATGGTTCCGCTGTTCCACGCCGGGTGCTTACAGTTAAGGTCGCCGGCGATGATGGTAGGATGTGGTGAGGCTAGCAGCGTGTGTATGTCCTTTGTGTTGAGCGGTTTCTGCGGCTGCTTGTATGCTGCGTACATACACACGTGCCTACCGGCGACATGCAGCTGCACACCCAGCGCTGAGATGCTGCTGAGTGTTGGGGGCGGTAGCTCCTGGTGGACGACTCTTCGCTTCACCAGCACCACCAGGCCTTGGTAAATCCGGTGTCGCTGGCTGTTGGTCTCATTGTATTGCCCATCCTTCTGGTAGACGTGATAACCTGGGAACTTGACCGTGTCCCCAGGTCTCAGGAGCGTCTCGCTGATGAGCGCCACGTCGATGTCCTGTTCCTGCAGGAGAGGACGGAGGAGCACGACCTTCTCCCTGAGGCCGCGGGCATTCCAGTGAAGGATTCTCACCGGCTTAGACATGTCTGTTTAACATGATCAGGTCTGTTATGCCGGTGAGAACAACTGGTACCGGGTCCTGACCCCTGCTGAGCGCCAGCAGGATGTCCTGAAGGACCCGGAGAGCGGCCTCTATTATTGTAGACCCGGGGTATCTTTCCCCGGGTGCGCCCGCCGACAAGGCGGTTTGTTTTTGTTGTTTTGGTGGCGGCGGCCGACTACGCCACTCCTGAGCGGAGCTGCTCGGAGCGGGGCCGCAGATCATCCGACTCACATTGATTTGTGAGCTTTTGGTCGGCGGGTGGGAGAGGTCGTCGGTTCTTGTATGTTTAGGCCCCGCCCCCTTCTGTGGTATATTCACTGTCGCATTGACAGTGGCGGGGTTAGCAGCGGCGTTGGTCGTATTGGCCTTCCCTCTTTTGCCGCCGCGTCCTTTCCTCCTCCGTCCTGAGGAGGTGGTGGCCGCGTTGCGCGCTGGTGGGTCGTTGGCGGCCGCCATCAGAGTCACCGATTGGGTTTCCCCTAACGGTGTCGGCTGTAACGGCCTCTCTGCGGCCGTATTAGACCGGCGCGTGTTGCCGGTGATGGCGACCGTGCCCGCTCGCTTGTTGCGCACCTCCTTGCGCATTACGGGGCATTTAGTGTGGTTTGCGGGGTGCGCCCCCCCGCAGTTGATGCAGGTGGCGGGCTCCTCCCTCGGCCGCGGGCACTCTCTGGCCACGTGACTCCCGCCGCACCTGACGCAAGCGAGCGGTCTGTGGCATTGTTCGGAGGAGTGCCTGAACTGCTGGCATCTGTGGCATTGTGCAGGCCCCCTCTTGCCACGCCACGCCTCAATCCTTACGCCGGGCATGCAGAGGATCTCCCTTACCTCATAGATGCCCGGCAGAAGGTTCGGTGTCTTCTTAAGTACGGCGTGGAAAATACAGCCGGGTCGTCCTTGTCGCGCCTTGATGACGCGAACGTACTCCGGCCGGAACCCCAGCGCGCGTAGGTCCTCCTCTATGTCTGCCGGCGCCGTGTCCGCAGGCAGTCCCCTTATGGCCACCTTGTGGCTCCGCTCCGCTGGCAGCGAATATGAAAACCATGGGATGTTTTCCTCTTTTTCGAGTACCGGCAGATACTTTTGTATCAGACGGTACTCGGTGTCTGTCTGTGGGGTGAATTTGACCCCCTCCCCGAAAGGTCTGGCACTGGGGGCACGCCCCAGTTTCCCTTTCAGGACGCGGAAGTGGTGCGCCCACTGCGGGAGTTTCTCCACCACCAGTGGAGGGTAGCGCAACTTTTTCTTTTTCTCCGTTCCGTCGGTAGATTTTACGTCTACCGTCGGATTATTTTTTTCCTCCGCTCGGCCAGGAGGGGCTGTGGGAGGGGGGGCTGCGGCGCCTGTTGGTCCTGCAGGATTTCGCGTCGCGTCCGCGAAGATCTGGAGGGGCGACTCACCTTTGCATTGTCGCTTCGGCGCTTCTTCCTGCTCGTCCGGGCTGCGCTGTCTGCGTTGAGCTGCGCGGGCAGGGGGGGCCGACTTTTGGTGGCAAAGTTCTTACCTCGTGGCATCCGGCTGTGGACAGGTCCGGTAGCGACGCGCTGGGTGCTCGGCGTTCGAGGCTTGCTCGGGTTGTCCGGGGAATGATGGCACCTTTTACCTCATGGTTGGCGTTGTCGTTGTCGTCGTCGTCGCTGCTCCCGTCCGACGACGCCTCCGATTCGCTCGCTCCGGGTGAAACCAGCGACCTCGACGACGGTGACGCTGGTGCTGAGCTCCGAGGGGCGAGGGGAGATGCGTAAGACAGCGGTGAGGGTGGTGGCGTCCGCTGTACGGGCCCGCTCTGCGGATGCGCTGTTTTTTTTGAAGTACCCGCACTTGATGTTGTCGGGTACCTCACAGCTTGGGCTGTGGTCTGCGGGGCTCCTGGTGTTCGGAGCTTGGTCGCAGATGTTTTCGGTGGCGGTGATGCGGGTGAGGCCAGGTGTGCCACCGTAGCTCGCCTGGGTCTGATTTTTTCATCCCCCCCGCTATGGTGTTGTTCACGGGGAGGGGGAGGGGGTTTGGGCGGAATCCCCGGCTGGGGCATCCCGCTGGGAACGCGCGGTAGTCGCGACCCTGGCGTTAACAACGCCGGGTGCAGGTATGAGGGTCCGTGCGACTGCTTCCCACTTCACTAATGCACTTTCACTATTATTTTTTTTAAACTGTGTTGGTGTTCGGTAAAAATATTCGTAAGACGTGAGCGTGTGATAACAATAGATGCGCGCGTGACGATCCACAAACAAACGAACTCTTCAACTTTATATATATTAGTATAGATAAGGCGCAAAGCTTCGTACAGATAAGCAAGTGGTGTGAAAAATATGTTTGCTCTGCTTCAATGGGCCGTAGAGTGGAATATAGAAAATACAGTTATTTAGCACATACTAAAAGATATACCATTCACATTAATCCATACTAATATTATAAATGCGAAAGTAACTCTGTCTGTCTGTTACGCTGTCCCGCTTAAACCTCTCAACCGATTTTGATGAAATTTGGCACAAACAAGTATTCTATTCTACTACTCGACTACTTCTACGACTCTTAATTTAATTTTATTTTTTTATTTCAATTGTTAAGTCGGGGCTAGGGGAGCGCAAGTCAGATTTTTTGGGTCGAATCACCCCCGGCTATTTTGTATTACAAACTACAGAAGCACATCTACATGAAGCATTAGGTATCTGTAGTGTAGTGTGTAGGGCAAATAGACGCAAATAGTCCTGTATAAGACCCCGTTTATACTTTAATTACTTATTAGGGGAGTTCATACATGTTCTGCAAGATTTCCCTTTTTTTTCTTTTGTATCGTACTTTTTTTTTCTTATGCATAAAGTTCCAATTCTAATACATAAATGAAAACAACTCGAACTCCTTGGAAAAAATAAAGTTTTCCCCGTAGGTCGATAGATGGCGGTGGCGTCGAATTAGATCTCGCTATGGTTTCGTTACCGCGCTGAGTATAAGACTCGGACATCCGAGCCAACTACTAATCCTTAATGCGATAATTATATTGTTATATCCTAATTTTTGACAAATTGGACCCTTTTTTGGTTCGATTTTATTTTATTTAGTACTATCTTACCGCCCGCGGCCCGCGTCACGCGTGGAGTTTGGTTTTCTAGCGCTTTTTAGATTTCACTCAGGAATATCAATTTTTCCGGGATAAAAGGTAGCCTATGTTCTTTCTCAGGGTCTAAAGATTGTCTGTGCCAAATTTCATCAAAATCGGTTGAGAGGTTTAAGCGGGAAAGCGTAACAGACAGACAGAGATACTTTCGTATTTATAATATTAGTATGGATAATTAGGGACACGGTATCGAATAGAAAGTATCGATCAGGGGGGGGGGGGGGCAGTTGCCTACATCGGGCTTGGCGCCTACGCTCACAAAATTTCATGAGAATCGATCAAGCCGTTTCGGAGGAGTATGGGTACGAAAACTATGACACGAGAATTTTATATATAAGATAATAATATCATTACAATAATTTATAAGGCAAAGAATTTATGTAATTTTCACAGTTTCAATCGCATTGTTTTTTGGCCAAGTTCTAGTTGTAATGAGATGAATAATTTGTTAACTCCTGGCGTAATAATAGTAGTAATAAAAATTTATAAAAAATATTCATGTTTATACTAATTCAGCAAATACAGTTTTTCGTAAATCTATGTCAAGATCTCAGTTTTTCAGACTAAAAAGAGATACCTAGGTACAATCATAACGAACTGAACATTTTGCCAGCGGCGGTGTTTCCGTCGGACTACAATTTAAGTGACTTCAAGGCTAGAGTGAATAGGCTCCTAATTTAAATAATGAAAATAACAAACCGTTCAATGTCCCCGATTCCCCTATTCACGTATTAAACAAAGGAGATGTGTCAGAAATGTATGGAGCCTGGGCCAGCACATTTAACTGTTTTTAATGTTAATTTTCTATATTTTGGCTTAGTTTTTATACAGATTTAATTTAAATCGGCCAAGGAGAGCAACACAACTATTAATAAATATGGTGATCCGCAATAAGCGAAATACTATTTTGACAGTGTCATTTGCTTGACGTGTCATGTATCTAAGGCTATTCGTATCTATATTATCTACCTTTTTTTTTTTTTTGATATGGCATCTCGTAGGTTGCCATTAGAGGCCGTAACTACTTAACCGGACTTTCCTGTGGATGCCTTAATTAAAAATTGAAGCCTCCAGCCAGGGGCACTTAAAACTAACTTAAAATTAGGCGACTACGCACTAAGGGCACCCCCTGTGGGGTACGAACCTCGGCTTAGGGCGTCGCTAGAGAGGACAGCAGGGGACAGCTGGATCGAAAGTTATACTTAATGGTTTGATGACCGCGGCGTTTCCTAGTACTAGCTCTGAGAAGAAACGCCGAAACAAACTCAGAGGTTATTGTTGGGACATTATGATATTACTGGCTCAGCTGCGGCGCGGGCTGGCCTTCATCGGACAAGGGACGGGGGAGGGGATTACTACGTGGAGCGCGTCGCGGTGGACCTCGGCGGCGAGGTCGGTAGGTCGGTCTGTGTTTGTGTAATGTGCTGGTGGCCCTGTTGGCCTCTTGGAGGAGGGTAATGGGGTCATCGGGGTCTGTGAGAGCATGCCGAGGGCGGCGAAGTCGGGAGATGGTGGAGGGAGTGTAATTGGCGGCCGCTGCTATAAGAGGATTGCGGTGCTTGGCAGCAGTGTCAAAGAAACGTTTGGAAAGGCGTTTCATGAACTGCTGGATGGTGGGGATTTTGAGATCAAGATGAAGGATCTCATTACGGACGAACCAAGGGGCGTTTGTGGCTTTACCGAGGAATCGGTTTTGGACTACTTGCATCCTACGGATATGCTACGGATAGCTCCAAATTATTGAACATTAGTTGGTGATTGAAGCCTCCTGTTAAATAGCCTGTGTTAGGAGACTCCGCTCTTCCACAGCAGTATACAATTTTTAAAAACCTTATGTATAATTAGCATGCAAGTGTGTGTGGGTGTCTGTGTGTATGTGTTTGTGTATATGTGCGTGTATGTATATGTGCGCGCCTGTGTGTGTGTGTGTGTGTGTGTGTGTGTGTGTGTGTGTGTGTGAGTGCCTGTATGGTGTGTGGTGTGCGTGTGTGTGTGCTTGTATCATTTTGTGTAGTTCAGTAGTTCCTCAGTTTCTGCGTAATTTAGTGTCTTTATCCAATTTGTTAACATTTTTTTACAGTCATGTAACTTATTATTGTATATATAAACATGTTTATTGATCCTATTATACAGTTGGCATGATAGTGTACCTTGAATCGCAGCAAATTTAGTTTTTGTTTGTGGAACTTGTGCTATAAGATCCCTACGCCTTCTTGTTAATCTATCAGGATCATATGGTACATTCTTATGTTTTTTTAGAACAGTGTTTATGATATATATCTTTCTAACAGAAAGCAATCCACTATCCCGATAGAGTAATTCAGTAGGGTATGAGATCCTTTTAAAATACCTACATAATTTTTATTACAGCACGTTGTCCTCTTTCAACATGTATAAACTTTGATTTTGCTGCGCCGCCCCATATTGGGATGCAGTAGGCTATAACAGATTGTGCTATAGAGATGTATATTTCATTTAACAAATTTCTGTGGATATAGATAATCGGGCGTATGCAAGCTTTGTACAAGCGCATTTTGCACCTGAGCGATAGCTTGCTACGCGGGTTGAGGACGGGGTGGAGTCGACCTAGAGCGAAGGCGGCGCGAGCGCGGACCGTCTCAATGTGCTCTGAGAAGTTGAGGTTTTGATCGAGAATCACATACTACTGGTACTTGGCTTGTTTCTCCCAAGGGATCGGCTTGCCGTATATTATCTAACATATGCCTGCAAAAAACAAAAACAAAACATGAATTCCGAACATACGGCCCATTAAATGAACACAATCAACTCAAATCAACACTCGACAGGAACACAACGAGAAAATAGAACTGTCAAAGTCGCCAATTAAACGTCATAAAAAAGTGTCATGGCTACCTTAATAAAGGGTTATCTCACTAAAATAATTCACTCGTTTCAAATAATTAATTATGTATACTTGTATTTTTATTCAAATTAATTTAGTTGTATTTTTATGAGAATTTTCTATTTTTTTCCTTTTTATCTATATAGCGTACATAGTGGTGGCCCAAAATGAAACATCCCCTTTAAGTGTATCTTTTTTGTATATTTCACTAGTGGCCGCCAGCGACTTCGTTTGCGTGGAGTTAGTTATGCTCCGCTCCTGTTGGTCACAGCGTAATGTTATATAGCCCAAAGCCGTCCTGGATTAATGGGCTATCCAACGCAAAAAGAATTTTTCAAATCTGTTAAAAATTAACGTATCCAGCATTAGCGCATTCCCCGAGTACTTATATTATTTACTAAATTATAGACCGTATCAGCTTCACACCATTTATTTTACAGTTCTGTCATGACGACAGACAGCGCATCATGTGTTGGTTGCCAAGGTAGGTATACAACCTCCAACACGCCTCCTCAATCTACTACATGATGAGCTACACAAATTAGAACCAAAAACGCTAACTTAATTACATATAGAAGTAATAAATCCAACGCGTCACATGAACAAAACAAAACAATATCAAAATTAAAAATAACCATTACAACAGATAGGTATAAAACTCAAATTACAAATCCTAAACCTAACTGTACTTGCCCGCCCTCTTAATGGGTAATTTTTGTACAATCTGTTTAAGTTTTGGGCCTGGCAGAGACTTCGTTAACATGTCTGCTAACATCTCTTGAGTACACAAGTATTGTACATCAATCGCCTCCTTAATCAAGGCTTCGCGGACAAAATGATACCTAATATCTATATGTTTTGTTCTATTATGGTTCATTTTATTTTGCGATATTTTATGTGCTGACTGATTATCGTTAAAAATAATCGTTGGTTTGACGCAAGCATTTTTAGTCAAACTAGACAACAGTCCTCGCAAGTAAATTGCTTCTTTAGCAGCCTGACTGAGTCCTATGTATTCTGCCTCAGTCGAAGACAATGCTACACATCGCTGCTTGCGACTCTCCCATACTATTAAATTATCGCCTAATGTAAAAAGCATTCCTGTGAAGGACTTTCGATCGAATGATAAGTTACCGGATTTTCGGAAGACAAGCGCAAAATCAGATGTCCCCTTTATGTATCGCAACACCCGTTTAGCACAATTGAAGTGGGTCTCATCATAGCACGAATTGAATTGAGACAGTAAACTGACAGCATGTGCTATATCAGGCCTAGTAGTTTGAGCCAGATAATTCAGACATCCTATCAAACTTTGGTACTTACGGCAACCTACAACCAGGCTCAGCTTTTTCCAGCTTGATGCCTACCTCCATTGGGGTATTGACTGGTTTGCAGTCTGACATTTTAAATTCCTTCAATACATTCAGGACATACTGTTCTTGATCGAGATAAATAGTTCTCTTATCTCGTCGTAACCTCATACCTAGTACATGCCAAGCTTCGCCTAAGTCTTTCACTTTAAACTTTTAGAGCAGCCCGTTTTTCAAAGCTTGCTTCTCTTTATCCTGCTTTGGAGGACATAATACAAATATATCATCAACATAGATAACTACCACTATCCTATCTTGACCTACTATCTTTTGATATAAACAGTGCTCTATCTTTGATTGTATAAAACCTAAATTAAGCATCTCCTTATCTAATTCGCTAAACCAAGCATTAGAGGCTTGCTTCAATCCATATAATGACCGTTGTAGTTTACAAACTTTGTTTCCCTGACCTTCGGCTATAGCGCCCTCTGGCTGAAGCATGTAAATGTCTTCCTTTAATTTTCCGTACAGGAAAGCAGTGGTAACATCCCACTGGTCAATGGTCCACTCGTATTCTGCAGCTAGTGAGAATAACAAGCGAAGCGTAGAGTGCCTCACGAGGGGAGAATAGGTTTCATTATAATCAATTCCACGTACCTGTGCAAATCCTTTAGCTACCAACCTCGCCTTGTATTTCAATATGTTACCATCACTATCTCGCTTGATTTTGAATACCCATTTGTTCTGCATAGGCTTCTTATCGCGCGGTAGATTAACTAACGTCCACGTTTGGTTCTCCTTCAACGAGTTGAGCTCATCGTTCATGGCCTTCTGCCATAGCTCACGATCAGGCCTTGACATTGCCTCATCCATTGTCGTTGGATCGCCATCAATATCTGCGATAGCTTTTCTTTCAGCTTCGGCTTTCGCACATGTGCATCTGTAGTCCACATTATTCCTTGGACGTAAGTTATATCTGGGCGGGTTTTCACAATCGTTGTTTTCAGATTGTAATATAGGATTGGTACTTGCTTCTTGAGCTTCCTGTCTTATTTCATCAATAGTTTCTTCAAAAATGTCTTCATTGCTTCCTTCACTAACGCTGTGAATTTCCTCACATGCAACCTCAGGTTCAACACGTTCCTCCTCTGTTGAAATAGGAACGACTGAGTTCTTCGTCACTTTCATATCGTCTCCAGCAAAAACATTTTCTAAAAATTGGACGTCTCTCACAACTGAAAATTTTCCAGTCTTTGGTTCTACCAGTTTGTAACCTTTCGTGGTCTCGCAGTAGCCAACAAATATTAGAGCTTCAGTTTTCGTGTCTAGCTTCTTTCTCTTTTGTTTTGGTTTCAGAGCGTATGCCAAACATCCGAATACTCTCAGATGACTCAGATCTACTTTCTTACCAGACCAGAGTTCCTGTGGTACTTTTCCAGTGACAGCCTTCGTTGGGCTTAGGTTTTTTAAGTATACAACTGTTCCGACTGCTTCTGCCCAAAATCTTTTGCCCAAATTGGCTTCAAAAAGTAATGTTCGCGCTTTCTCAATGATTGTTCTATTCGTTCTCTCAGCCACGCCATTCTGCTCCGGTGTGTATGGAACTGTCTTTTGATGTTTTATACCAGCTAACTTCAAATGCTTGTCGAAGGCATCGTTGCAAAATTCTTTGCCATTATCCGATCTCAAGCACTTGATCATCTTGCCAGTCTCATTTTGTACTACCGCCTTATACTCACGGAACTTGTTGAGACATTGACTTTTGTTTTTTAAGAAATAGACGTGCGTCTTTCGCGAGAAATCATCAATAAATAAAAGCATATACAGCGAACCAGCAAAAGATGGCTCTTCCATTGGGCCGCACAAATCTATGTGCACAATCTCCAATAAATCATTTGCTCGAGTGCCTTGTTTTTTGAATGGACTTTTGCATCTCTTTCCATTTATACATGGAACACACGGCTCTATTTCATTCCAGATACCATGTTTTTCAGGGTGATCATGTACTTTTGTCCTAGATGAGCTAGTCTCCTGTGCCATAAATTCGACAAAACTTCATTCGATGTTGTTAAATTAACCACAATATTGCTGTTTTCAATCAGCTTAAAAATTCCACCAACTTCTTTGCAAGTGGCAACTTTGCGGTCATTTTTATCTTTAATCAAACATCCATGCTTGTCAAACTCAACTTTGTACTCGTCTCTTACGAGATCACTCACTGAGATTAGGTTCATCGACAATTCGGGAACATGCAGGACATTATTCAATTTGAGTTTCTCATTTTTACTCACAATCGGTGCTGCATTGCCATTTCCAACTACTGATATCTCATCACCACTAGCAACTTTTATCTTACAGTCGCCTTTCTGTGCCTTATATTCATGGAGCAAATATAGAGAGGAGGTGTTGTAATCAGATTTCTCTAAGAAACAACGCGTGACAATTTGCGGGGTGAGGGGTGCAAAATGTGGGCGGGATCTTGTTAGATCCCACCCCCTTTTTTGTTTTCCATCTACCGGTCAAAAGCAAAATTGCTTGCTTCGTTCTGAATTGATGTTACTACGTAGTTTAACTACCTCACACTAGATGTCATAACATCTACCATTACAGGGACGTACTCAGAATTTTATTAACCATTACCTATTATGTAAACAAGTAATACTTTCCTAAATCAAAAGTAGCATGACGCGAATGAAGCTGTGTTTGTGTATGGTAATGTTAATTTCAGAGGCAGAACATATAATAAACAAATTATATCGAACTATATTTTATTTACAAACACTATTATGTAGGAATATACTACAGATGGCGCGTGCTGTGCTATTTGCACGGAGCGCCGTGTACCGAAAACATGGAATCCTCACCCCCTAACTGTGACGGAACCTACCTCAAATAAATATGTAGGTAGATAGTTGAGGCTATACAACTACAAATTCCGTTTACACAGGCCTGTGCGCGTCTATGTTATTTATCTCAGTTAAACCAAGAATCAAATTTTATACCAGTACTTATTTGATTTACCTAAAGCAAAATGTTGTGTTGTCTATAAATTCATAACGTTTATTTTTAATTACTTATAAGAATGTAGATTATTGACTAATGCAGTAACTTGATCGTTTACTGTATTTTCTTATATGAATGATATTAAAAGGACTAAGTTATATTCTGGTTCGATTAGACTCAGATTATTGATATTATTGCGGAGATTTTACTTATGTATAACGCCTTAACCCGGATATTATCTCGGATGAGTCGACTCGTTATAAATTTCATCTTTGATTTTGAGCTTTTGCTCTATCTATACTAATACGCTAAAGCTGAAGAGTTTGTTTATTTCAACGTGCTAATCTCAGGAGGTCCGATTTGTAAAATTCTTTCTACGTTTCGTGTAAAATTCTTTCTATTCGTAAAACTCAATTTCCTGAAAAAATAACTGTTTTCGTTAGTTGTTGGCGGTTGGTTGCCCTATCGTTTTCTATGGTTGCAAAATGTTTGAAACGAATATCAATATATTTTTCAGCTATTAATTTAAACAGAAGAATAATATGATTATGAGTCGGTGATTGGTCAAACATATGATTGAAAGATTGTTTAAAGTAATCTTTTCCTATAAGAGATTTTAGTGTTTTCGATACAATTATTTGTTTATGGAAATTAGAAGATTTCAAAGATTGCGATTTAACACAACGGATGCTGCATTCCGTTCGTAAACATATATTTATAACATCTTTAGATGGGAAAGTAAGACCACTTTTATTTTTAGTTTTTATCAAATAAAGGTCATCATCATCGAAATTGTCAGCATATAATTCACGAAGGCAGCTCTCACATTTAATCTTGGAATGTAAATAGTTGACAACAAACCCAGAAATATAGGCAACTATCTGACGGCGCAAATAACCACTTATCGTTGCATTTAATTCCTTATCAAATTCTAATAACAACACATCAGGCATGGGTTCGTCATCTAATGATTCCTCGCTCAAGTCATTTTGCAAAATTCGATAACGTTCTGAAGTAATATTAATTTTTTTTACAGAGGATTCATTCAAAATGAAAATATCTTCTAAAGGAATACAATTGCCTCTGAAACCCTCCTTCAATTCTGTGTTTATCAGAGCTTTTTTGTAAGCTGCTTTAAACTGACGTGATGTTGGATTATTATTTGCCCTTCCATGTGCCCTTATTACCCCGAAAAATAGTTCCAAATGATCTTGTGAAAATTTGTATAAAGTAAGATATTTAAGTATCTTTTCTTTTTTAATCAGGCGGTTATACAAGAAAAGTGTACTATGGATACATGTTAAAAGGCCCACAAAACCAGTTTTTCGATTTGTAGCGATAATGGGCTTACCTTCATCTGGTTCAACAATAAACATTATGTAATATTTAGCGTATTCTAAATACTCTATTGTTTTCATAATATTCTTTTCAAATAAGGGCTTTTTGTATTCAAACTGACGCATGTTTCTTGAGTTGAGAATGTCAAATATATTGTTTATTAAGCGGATAAAAGTAATTGTAGCCGCCGCATTTTTGAATTCGACATTACTTTTTTCACAAACTTGGAGTGCATCTGCTACGCTATTACTGAACAGTTGACTGGCTAATTTTACCTTCATTTTTTGTTGCTGAAAATTTATGTGTTTGTCTTTAATTTTCTTTTAAGCTGTAACATAAAGAATAAAACAAAACATATGAAATTAAATCATTCTCCCAAAATAATTGAAACTGCTAAATACAAACTACATTGAAACCAACCGATATGTCTAGTTTTATACAAGGTAATGATCCCTTCTTTAATTTTCGAAGTCCTTTTTTTGTCACGAAGAAGTCTTCATCTTTAAAATGGCAAGAACAAATCTTTGTGTATTTTGTTGGAGTCCAGTCTTGTCTTTTAATTTTACTGATCCATTGCTGTTTAAGTTGTTGTTCAGATGGAAATCTAAAAACACATAATTTAAACAAAAACTTTTTATGATAGTTGGATAGTTGTCTCACGAAGAGAAAGTACTTTCAATAACGTAGATAGAATATTTAATTTAAAGGAGGTTTATTTTCCTTTCTTGAGTATTAAATATTTTAGTAAAAAGTACTTTCCGTAGGACACTCGGTAAAATAATTGGATTCTAATTACGACCCTGCTTTTTGTTAAATTCAAGGGATGACGATAGATGGCGGGCATGTTTAAAAAATGGTTAAAAAATTGCTAAAATCATATTTTGTCGGCTAAAAAGTCTTTAGGAATGTCAGTAGAACAAATTTCAGTACGTATGATTATTAAAGTATATAAATACTGTTTTAATTACCTATTTATTTTAGTTTCCATACCAAAGTGTCGCCATCTATTGTCAAGTAGAATAAGTATATTTGAACACGCCCACAAGATAAGAGATTTTTCTAGAACTACTCTATTAAATTATGAATAAAATTACTTACACGTGAAATGTGATGCCTTTCGTAGCACCAGAACGTCTGTCCGAGTAATTTTTACAAGATAAAACACAACACTTCATCCTTATTTACTTAGTAATATAAAAATAACTCGAAAAACCACCGTTGTGCACAGAACGAACGACGACAGTACACTGAATAAGGCCACGCCCACTATGATGACGTCAAGGGCCGACTGAGAATCACAGTGCACAGGTGCTTAGGCCGCCTCCTCTCTATATTTGCTCCATGCTTATATTGCACTAGTTTGTTCGCATCATTCGTCATAAATGGGTAGAACAGCCACTATCAACATACCAGGCGTTTTTATTTACGGTATCGGCAGTACCCATGCAAATATTCGCAGTTTTCTTGATGCCTTTGCATTCTGATGCTTTGTGTCCAAATTTGTGACACTTGAAACATTTGTATGTCGCTGGTTTCCAAGCAATGTTGTTGTTGCTCTTCCTATTTTGAGTGGTAAAAGCTTGCTCACCAGCCCCATTACACACTTCGGCTTGTCTGTTGCCTTCTTGTAGTAATTTGGTCTTTACTTGCTCTAGTGTTAGGTACCTCTTTACCACTATTATCGATGGCCATCACGAACGGGTTGTATTCGCTCGTTAAGCCAGCCAATAGTATTGAAATAAGCCAATCGTCTGATACTTTTGCGTCTATATCATTAAGCTGCTGTGCCAGGTGTACTATATCGCAGATGTATTTTTCCATACTTGAATAATTTTCCAAACGACACTGCCATAGTTTACGTTGCAACAAAATTCGCCTGCCCCAGCCTTGATCCTCGTAGGCTCTGCACAAGTTTTGCCATACCTCGCGTGCGGTTTTTGCTTGGTACACGTGCGCAAAACATGTAGGCTCAATAAGCAGACATATAGTTGATCGTGCCTTCCTATCACTGTCTTTTTGTAAATCACTGATATTTTCTGTTTCCACAACATCCCACAAGTTTTTGGATTCGAGGAGGTTTTTCACAGCGAATTTCCACGATGTAAAATCATTCGCTCCTTGCAGTTTTTTAATTCCGCAATAGGAACCAGAAACAGAATTTTCATCACACATTTTTTTCACTTTTTGACAGTATTGTTTTTTTTTACTGTCAACAACGTGACAATCAGTACTCTATAGGAAATATTTTTTACGATCACTTTTAATAATATTTACTCAGGTACGGAATGGGAACCATAACCTGTTAAAAATGAACGTATCCAGCATTAGCGCATTCCCCGAGTACTTATATTATTTACTAAATTATAGACCGTATCAGCTTCACACCATTTATTTTATAGTTCTGTCATGATGACAGACAGCGCATCATGTGTTGGTTGCCAAGGTAGGTAAGGTAGGTAGTTCCTAAGATTAGCGCGTTTAAACAAACAAACTCTTCAGCTTTATATACATATTAGTATGGACTAGCGACCCGCGGTCATTTGTTGTTGATTTGTGTAATGTATTTAAAGTATTTAATTGGATAACGATTAATGCTGTATTGGTTAAAATTACTTCAAAAATTAGCCATTATTTTTCGTTAAAAGTAAATGACATAAAATATTATGGTATATCCATAAGAGATAGACATATACCATCATGCATGCATCATCTCAGCGTTAATCCCAGTCGCATCCGAAGCCTTTTCAGCTTTGGAGTCTGGGGTCCGCTTTACCAGTCTAAGGTCCGTATTACAGAAGGAAACTCAAGCATTGATCTCTGCTTAAGCATTACTTAAAACAAGTTTCAACCAATCAAAAGGCTTCAAACGTGACTTAAGTAGAGTTTTAGTTTTGAGTGACGTTCTGTAATACGGACCTAACTGCTGATTTTGGCTAAACTTCGATATTTTCTCTTCGAGATAGACATATACCAACGCGGAGTTTTCTGTAGACCTGTTTCAATGTGTACTTACAATACTTAATACATTATTTTGATAACTCTCTTAAGGTTCAGCCTGCGTTTGCAATGTAAGCGGAAAAAATGAAATTACCTATTTACGACATCACTTTAGAAACCTCAAAAATATCATTTCTATTTAATGGATGTTATTATACATAATATATAAACCTGGGTGCTTTGGGGTCCCACCTCCATCTTTGGGGCCTAAGTCAACCCCACCTGCCAGACGGTGCACCTGCTGACTCACGAACGGGGCTCTGACGCCGGCTTTCCCTTCGGGGTTGAGTGGTCAGACGGCAGTCGCACTGGTAAAAGCCAAACAAGCCATTCAACAACAATGGACAGGAATAAAAGAGATGCACATGTCACAGCTAGGGCGCCGCCACAAAACGGCGCGCAGGAGCCTCGCCCGACTCCTGTGACCTTTGGGCTAGGGCTACCGTGTCAGAGGCGGACACGGCTGAAGAAGCGAGCCCAAACCATGTAAATCCGTTTCGCGTCGTGGAACGTTGGCACGCTAACTGGATGCGCGAGAGAGCTGGCCGAAACTCTCCACAGGCGGAGGGTGGCCGTGGCGTTCCTGCAGGAGACTCGGTGGAAAGGCAGCAGATCCCGGCTTATTGGGAATGCCTACAAGCTGATCTGCACGGGTGCACCTAGTGGGAGAAATGGGGTGGCCGTGGTGTTGTCCGACGAGCTCCAGGATGTCATCTTGGAGGTGAATCGCATCAGTGATCGGCTGATGTCGGTGCGGGTGCTTGTCAATGGGGTTATAACCCACTTGATAAGTGCCTACGCTCCGCAGGCCGGGTGCGGTGAAGCCGAAAGGACGCTGTTCTGGACCCAGCTCGAAGGATTGCTTCGCGGAATTCCGTTATCCCAGGGAATCGTTCTGGGTGGTGATTTGAATGGTCATGTGGGTGAGAGGTGTGGCGAGTTTGAGCGTGTTCACGGTGGCTTTGGGTACGGTAGCCACAACGCAGAAGGGGACAGCATTCTCCGAATGTGTGCGGCTGCGGACCTTGCAATCATGAACACCTACTTCATAAAGAAGCCGGAGCACCTTGTCACCTACCGGAGCGGGCGAAGGGCTACCCAGATCTATTTTCTACTAACTAGGAGGTACCACATCGTCAAAGTAGCCAACTGCAAAGTCATACCCGGTGAGAGTCTCACTGCACAACACCGTCTCCTTGTCATGGACCTCTGCGTAAAGGCAGATCCGGTGGTGGCTGCTTGATGAAAACAGGTCCCAGGATTTTGCGTCGGTTATTGGCGACAAGTGCGTCGGTACCGACGGAGAACCTGTGCAAAACCACTGAGATAGAATCCAGGCAGCTATTACGGGGGCGGCGCGGGTGGTACTCGGCGTCTCTAAGGGCAAAACGTGGCAAGCGACCGGATCTCCTGAAGATCGCGACGCATACAAGGTTGCCAAACGTGCCACTAAAAGAGCTGTAGCCAGAGCCAGGCGAGACCATTTGCAACCTCTCTACGAGAAGTTGGAATCGTCTGAGGGGCAAAAGCTCATTTACAAGTTGGCACGTTCCAGGGTCAAAGCGGCACAGGATATATCCAAGTGCCGATGTGTAAAAGACCCTAATGGCAACCTGCTATGCGAGGACCTCGCGGTGAAGGAGAGATGGCGCTCGTACTTTCACGAGCTGCTGAACAAGCAGCATCTAGAGGTGCAGACACCGGAGCTCCCTCCGAACCTTGGACTAGTGGAATCGTAGTCGTAAGGGGAATCGGAAAGCTGTCGGAGCTGACGGAGTCCCCATTGAGGCCTGGAAGGCGATGGGTCCTCGCGGTGTGGGCATGTTAACTAACATTTTCAACCGCGTGCTCCTGACCGGCAAAATCCCGAGCCAATGGAAGATGAGTATTATTACTCCAGTCTAAAGGCAAGGGCTCGGTTTAGGAGTGTGGCAACTATCGCGGTATCAAGGTCATGTTCCACACCATGAAGATTTTTGAGAGGATTATAGACTCCCGAATCCGGCAGGAGTGTGCCGTCTCAGAGTGTCAATATGGGTTTCGGCCAGGGTACGGAACCATGGACCCTATCTTCGCACTAAGGATCACCATGGAGAGATACAGATCGAAGAACACATTTCTGCATATGCTCTTTCTAGATATACAGAAGGCCTTCGACTGCGTCCCTCGCGGGGTGATCTGGTGGGCACTGAGGTCCAAAGGGGTACCTGAAGCCTATGTTGACATAATTCGAGACATGTACCTCAATTCCGATTCCGTTGTTAGGACCGCTGTTGGCGACACTAAACCCTTTCCCATCACCGTCGGAGTCCACCAGGGATCCGTCCTTAGTCCGTTTCAGTTCAGCGTGATATTAGACGTCTTGTCGGACAGCATCGAGGACTCACATGCAGCACAACTCACGAGCAGCCTCCCTGGCTACTCATGTATGCTGACGATGTCGCGCTGGCAGACGCGGACAGGGAACGGTTGGTGCGGCGTGTGAATGCGTAGAAGGACTCGCTTGAGAACGGAGGTCTGAAACTCAACATGGCGAAGACCGTGTATTTGGCCAGCAACACGACAGACCCCATGTGTGTGCGCATAGGCGGAGACATAGTCGAGTGCACGGACCAATTTAAATACTTGGGGTCTGTGCTCCACGCGTCCGGCGACATTGATTGCGACGTCAGGGCACGTATTTCCGCAGCTTGGGCGAAATGGCGTGAGGTGACAGGTGTCATTTGTGACCCCAAAATGCCGGTTAAGCTTAAGGGGCAGGTCTATAAAATCATCATTAGACCTGTTCTCCTGTGTGAGGCGTGTGTGAGGCGTGGCCTGTGCTTGAGCGACACAAGCAGGAGCTGCGTGTCACGGAGATGAATATGCTGCGGTGGATGTGTGGAGTTACGCGGAAAGACCGCATCAGGAACTCCCGCATCCGGGGCAGCCTTCGTGTCCGTGACATTGCAGACAAACTGCAGGAGGGTCGCCTACGCTGGTACGGCCACGTCTTACGCAAACCGGTATGTTACGTGGGTAACAGATGTCTTGCCATGGCGCCTCCGCCGGGCCGGAACAAGCGGGGTAGACCAAAGAAGTGCTGGCTTGACGTTGTAAGAGATGACATGCGTGCCAACAAGCTCTTACCACAGGATGCTAAAGATCGTGTGAAATGGAGGAGAATATGCAGGAAAACGGACCCCGGGCCAACGCGAAAGCCGCGGATGCAACCGGGATAAACGCTGAGATGATGATTATACATAATATATAAACCTTTACCTTCAATCACGAAACGATGATTAAAGTTAAGTGACGTGCAAACGTCTTAAATGTATGGCTAAAGAATCGCTAATCACTAGTTAACTTTTAACATCGTTCATGAATAAGGGGGAAAATATTAGCTTGGTCCTGTCAAATTTAGAGGTTCCATAGACTTATACGTGATTTAAAACATTGACACTAAACTAGTGTAGTGATTACACTACATAATAGAAAACAAACTCGCTTTCTCTTTCCCTATGTGTGATTAAATCTTTAAAACTCCACTACGAATTTTGATGGGGTTTTTTAATAGATAGAGTGATTAAAGAGGAAGGTTTACATGTATAATAAATCCATTAAATAGTGAAGAAATACGGTTATTTTTGAGGTTTCTAATGTGATGTCGTAAATAATTACATTTTTTCCGCTTACATTACAACAATTAAAAAAAACCGGCGCTAATGAACGGTTTTTAATAATAATTATGCCTTTTTGTTTCTCCAGAACACAACCACTCTAGCGGGTCACATGTGGGTTCATACGGGTCAAATGCGTTTCCAATGCGACCACTGCAATAAGGCATTCAGTATGAAGGCCAACCTGGCCGGTCACATGCGACAGCATGCGCCCGTACGACGTACGTACAACTGCGGCGTGTGTGGCAAACACTTTACCTTCAGTTACAACCTGACCAGGCTTGTAAGTATATCAGTGCATCTTCTTCTTCTTCTTATTCAGCCTCCACAGAGGTCCACTACTGGACAAAGGCCTTCCCCAAGGCTTTCCACGATGACCGGTCTTGTGCTGCCCGCACCCATCGGCTTCCCGCGACCTTCACCCGTCATCGATCTACCTTGTTGGGGGCCTCCCTACGCTGCGTCTTCCGGTACGTGGCCGCCACTCCAGAACCTTTCAGCCCCATCGGCCATGGGTTCTACCAGCAATGTGCCCCGCCCACTACCACTTCATTTTAGCGACTTGAAGAGCTATGTCGGTGACTTTGGTTCTTCTGCGGATCTTAAAAAAAAATAATATTTATATACAAAAAACCCTCCTGCATAAAAATCAAACGATCTGAAAAGGCGGATACAAGTTGAACAATCGCAGTTGGGGGACTGTTCTATGGAACACTTGTTTATCTAGCTAAGAGATCCCCCAACTGCGATATCACATATTTAAAAACCATGGGCATAGCTACACTGGGGCAAGCTGGGGCAGTTGCCCCACCCTGGTGATGAGTGAGTGATCTATAAGGTGCCCAATTAAAAAAAAAAATATATACGGAAATTGAAGGAGATGGAAGTGGCGGATCTGATCAAGATTTCGGAAATGCAATTTCATCCCAGTGTAACAACTGCGCTCGCTATTTTGTAACCGAGTTCAAATAAAAAGAGGAGGTTATCAATTCGTCGTAATCTTTTATGTTTTTTATTATTTTTATGTTTGTTCACCGATTACTCTAAGACGCCTGGACCGATTTGTAAAATTATTTTTTTTATTTGAAAAGGGGGGTAAAGGGTATACTTTCCAGGTGGTCCCATAGTCACCAGGTCAGGATCTGATGATGGAAGACTGCAGCAATCTAGGGGAAATTTAAAAATCGTAGTGTTTTTGTTAGTATTTTCATTAAGTATTTTAAAGCACTGCAATTTCATATTTTGAAATTTATAAAAGAAGTTTTTTTTAACTAGCTGGAGCCGGCATTTCCTAACTGACTAGCTTGAATTGCAAGAAAAGCCGAAACAAACTCAGGGATCATCGTCTTTTTTCAAGTCCAGACATTAAAAATGAAGATGTTTACAAATACGAGGAGTGTGGAACCGGTGTAAGATGTCGTGCGGTGTTCCACAGGGATCGGTCTTGGGGCCGCATGTGGAACATCGGGTATGACTGCGTGCTGCGCGCCCGCCTCCCTATCACCGCCCGCGTAGTTTGTTACGCTGACGTCACGCTAGTTCTGGCATATGGGAGCTGTCGCGCCAGGCGGCGGCCGATGCAGCGACCCTCGGAGTTGCGACAATCGTCTAAAGGATCCGGTAATTGGGACTCGCTCTTTTCGGGGAGAACCCCTAAGGCATGGAACAAAAGCGTAGTGGTTCTGTTTTTCAAGAAGGTGATAAAACCTTACTGAAGAACTATAGACCCATTTCGATTTTGAGCCATGTCTACAAGCTGTTTTCGAGAGTGATCACGAACCGACTAGCGCGTAGACTCGACGAATTCCAGCCGCCTGAGCAGGCCGGGTTTCGAGGAGGATTTAGTACCATAGACCACATACACACAGTGAGGTAGATTATACAGAAGACCGAAGAGTATAATCAGCCCCTGTGTCTAGCATTTGTGGAGAAGGCCTTTGACTCCATCGAGACCTGGTCTGTTCTTGAATCTTTGCAGCGATGCCAAGTCGATTGGCGATATATCCAAGTGATGAGGTGTCTCTACGACGCCGCCACAATATCCCTCTTAAGCGAGGAGTGAGACAAGGGGACGTTATTTCCGCCAAATTGTTCTCCAATGCCCTCGAGGATATGTTTAAGACGCTGGATTGGCAGGGTCGGGGCATTAACATCAATGGCGAGTACATCTCACACTTGCGATTTGCGGACGATATCGTCATCATGGCGGAAACGCAGCAAAAGCTGGAACAAATGCTGGCCAACATAGCTGACTCCTCCCAACGCATCGGTCTCCGGATGAACTTAGATAAGACCAAAATTATGTTCGTTCAATGAACGGGTCACTCCGGGACCGGTTGCCGTAAACGGAATGCCGCTCGTAGTTGTTTCAGAATATGTGTACCTCGGGTGAACGTTGCAATTAGGTAAAAACAACTTCGAGAAGGAGGCAAATAGAAGGATCTAGCTGGGATGGGCAGCATTTGGGAAACTTCGTCGGGTATTGTCGTCGCCCATATCCCAATGTTTGAAGACAAAAATCTTCAACCAGTGCGTCCTACCCGTCATGACTTACGGAGCTGAGACGTGGACACTAACGGTCAGACTAGTCCATAAGTTTAAAGTCGCTCAGCGAGCTATGGAGCGGGCTATGTTGGGCGTCTCTCTGAAGGACCGCATCAGAAATGAGGTGACCCGACAGAGGACCAAAGTCACCGACATAGCTGAGAGGATTAGCAATCTGAAGTGGCAATGGGCTGGTCACATATGCCGCAGGACCGATAACCGTTGGGATAAACGATGCCTCGAGTGGAGACCGCGTCTCGGCAAACGTAGCGTGGAACGCCCTTGGGCGAGATGGAGCGACGACATCAAAAAGGTACGGGCTAAGCGACGCGGGCGAGGTAAGGGCTGGCGGAGAACTGCTCAGGATCGAGCTTGTTGGCGTGCCATGAAGGAGCCCTATGTCCAGCAGTGGACGAGTAGGGGCTGATGATGATGATGAATTGGGACTCGAGGAGCCCCTGCACAAATCCAAGGCCATGTGCTTTCATGGTCCTCGGAACGCACCACCGTCAGATTCCCACATAACTGTAGCAGGGGTTCACCTCGGCGTCGGGTCGATGATAAAGTACCTGGGACTCGTCCTCGACAGCAGGTGGAACTTCAAGGAGGACTTCCGACGTTTGCCTCCCAGACTAGAACGGACTGGGGCTGCCCTGAGGCGGGTCCTCCCCAATCTAGGAGGACAAAACGCCTGCTGCCGGAGGCTCTACGCGGGGGCCGTGCGGTCCATGTCCGCATGGACGCGATCGCTAAGGAAGCGACCAGCCTGATGCCTTACTGCGTCCCAGAGAGTCATGGCCATTCGGCTGATCGGGGGATACCGCATGGTCTTCGCTGAGGCGGCGAGCTTCCTTGCCAGATTGCCGCCATGGAATCTGGAGGCCAAAGCCCTCGCCCATATGTGGGAGTGGCGAGAGGAGGCAAAACGCCGGGGCATAACCCCGCTGCCGCGAGAAATCGTAGTACGGCGGACAGAGCTCCGGCGGGATCTCATGGCGACATGGAGAGTGCGATTGTCGCAACCCAGTGCTGGGCACGCCCCGTTTTTGGGAGGTTCCTGTTCCGTATAAGGAGGGAGGAAACGCCACGGTCTTACCACTGTGTGGATCGCCGTGAGGACACGGTGGAGCATAGGGTGGAGGTCTGCCCGGCTAGGGTAGAACACCGCCGCGTCCTCGTGGCGGCGATCGGCAGCGATCTCTCGCGTCCGAACCCTGGTCCAGGCCAGGGTTCGGAGCGAGAGTGCTGGCTGGCCGTCACCTCCTTCTGCGAAGCAGTGATGCTGGCAAAGGAGGAGGTGGAGCGCGTGAGGCAGCGAAAATTCCAGCGCCCTCACGCTACCAGCCGCCGTAGGAGACGCCTGGTCGGGAGGCAACATAGAACTCCCGGCCACCGTAGGCGCGGGCCTGCGGGCGGTGAGCAGTGAGCAGCTTGCTGCCCGGTAAGGACCAGGCCCGAGTCGACGGCGCGTCGTGTTTCACGAACACAAAGAGATGTCAACACATCGTGACGGGGTCCACGAAGACCGATGCCTCCTGAGTCAGAGTTGCGGGTTGTTCAAAAAAGACACCGTGGTCCTCGCGCACAGGCAAGTGAAGAACACGGGTAGGTTTTAGTCAGTAAAAGTCTGACACGCGCTTCCAGCCCAGAGCAGGAGAGGTCATTTGATGATCCAGAAAAAAAAGGACAGTCGAGAGAACTCCTCAACGATTCATAGCAGAAACTTTGCGTTTGTGCTTGATTCATTTGTATTGTTGTAGATGGGTTGAGACTCTGATGATGAAAACTAAGTCCAGTTCAGGGAGCTCTTCAACGATTTGTAGTAGTTACCTTGTGTTTGGACTTACATAATTCATTTATATTCATAAGAACTTTGCAGCCATATGTGTTATAATTAAGGTCTGCAGTAGATTTCATGATGGAGCTGAGAGACAGTCGAGGGAACTCCTCAACGATTCACAGCAGCTACCTTTTTTTTATTAATTACAAACTATTGCTTGACCGCAATCCCGCCTGATGGTAAGCAGTCATGCTGTCGTTGATGGTAAAGGGCGCTAGTTTATGAAGCCTACTCACTGAAAAAAGAAAAAAACTGAGTGAATAGGAAGGAAGACGCCAGTTGACCGAGGTGATGCAATTAGATGATAAAAAAGTAAAAAGCAATAAAAAAAGCATGCTTTTTTATAAAAGCAAAATAAGTTGCTTTTTTAAAAAAGCAGATTCAACGTTTTGTGATGTTAATCCTATTATCCTACCAATATACTTATATACGACTTAATAAGTTGGAAAGTGCTTTTGCGGAGCAACTTTTTCATAATTTCGTATAACTTTTCTTTCACTTATGCTTTATGCTTATTTATTTAGTTGCTTTTGCTTTTCTGCTTTGGTAGATTCTTCGAATCAGTTCAACTTATTGAATTAGTGAATATTTTTTTTTATTTGGATGCTTAATGGTAATGGTCAGTGTTGATACGCGTTTGGTTATTGTTTTGTGACTCTATGTGTTTTTAAATTGTGAAAGACTATAGGTATTAATCGAGTAGATTTTAATTACCATTTTTCGTGCATTTTTAGGTTAAGTGTAAAATACTTTGTAAAAATATTATTTTATTTAGACTTAGAACATGTCTCGCAATTGTAATAATAACAAGATTTGGAACTTATTTAAAAATGTGTTCACTTTCTGACAAAATCGCGGAATGTAATTTTTGTTAAAAATCTTTTTCGTATAAATCGTCGGTTACCAACATTCGTGTTTAATAAGAAAAACATAAATAAAATAGTAAACAGCAATCATCAACATATACTTTTTGCACTAGAGATTGCTTTCAAAGTTTATAAGCAAATAAGCAGTTAACAAAAGCTGCTTTTTGAAATAAGTAAAAAGCATAGCTGCTTTTTTACTTTTAAGCACTTAGTCCCAAGTCTAGATGCAATATTAAACCCAACAACACAACCAACGATGCTGCGCCAAAGGTAGATTGATATGGAGAACCTCCACGACAAAACTCCCGACACAACTACATTGGGCGCATCGTACCCGGCACACATCGCAACACAACTGCTCAGATCCGTCCTCCGTACGCCTTCACCAGACATCATCCGGAACACGACGAATCGCTTGCCGGCAAGACATTGCCTGATGGGTGGTAACTTCCGCCGACAGCCTTGAATTTGTGCTTGATTAATTTGTATTGATAAGAGCTTTACACCTAGATGCATTGTGATTGTCATTAGGGGTCTTATGATAAAGACGAAGGACAGAGACCTCACTTATGCAACTTTGTACTTAGACTTAATTCATGTATATTGATGAGAACTTTGCACCTATACAACGTGTAACAAAAAGGGTATATACATACCAAGGGCATGGCATCTTTAGATGATATCAAACGATATCGGAAGGGTTTCAACTCAAAATAAAATACTCAAAAAATTGGTACCAAATTTTCGGTTTTGTGTGTTTCTTAAAATAAAATCAACAAACGTGGCAGCACACTACATATGTTAATAACTACTCGTTACCCGTCACGTTACTTGCCAAAATCCGATAAATGTCTTCAATATCTCTGTGCGACTAGTATGATAGTAGCCTATCACAGGCGGTGTTTTTCCTCATAACTTCCTTACATATAGAGATAGGATTAAAAAACCCTTCCAATATCGTTTGATATCATGTAAAGATGCCATGCCTTTGTTATGTATATACCCTTTATGTTACACGTTGTATAGGTTAATATGATGATTTGCAGTAAATCTGATGATAACCTAGTTTCAAAAACGAATATACCAAAACCAAAGACACCGACTTCCGAAATTAGTTATTTGTCACTTTGTAGTGTTTTATGGAAGTCGGTTGTTATTTTTTTGCAAAAAAGTTTTTATTTTCCTATTTATCTATACAGTGTACAGTGTGTAGTAGTGGTGGCCCAAAATGACACATCTCCTTTACTGATTACCCGACTACGGCAAAGCAAAAGGAGGGTTATGATTTTGACAGGCTATGTATGTATGTATGTTCATCTGTTCCCTCGTAACTTCTAAACTACTTATCAGAATTCGACAAATGATATATCATTAGAAGAGTCTTAATTGTCCGCTGGTTATAGGCTACTAGCGGCCGCCAGCGACTTCGTTCGCGTAGAATTAGTCATGCTCAGCTCCTATTAGCAATATGTACGGCTGCGTTAGCTCCCGTTTTCGCAACATTTTTTGTAATAGCACTGCTCCTATTGGTCATAGCGAGATGTTATATAGCCTAAAGCCTTCCTGGATTAATAGGCTATCCAACGCAAAAAAAAAAATTCAAATCGGACCAGTAGTTCCTGAGATTAGCGCGCACAAACAAACAAACAAACTCTTCAGCTTTATATATTAGTATAGATATGGGGTTTCACAAAATCTACTGTGGCGCCCTCTAGCGGACAAAACATACAGAGTAAAAAAATAAAGTTAAGATAAATATGCCGTGTTTGGTATCATTTGAAAGCGCTTTACTTGTACATTTTGAACATATACAACGTGTAACAAAAAGGGTATATACATACCAAGGGCATGGCATCTTTAGATGATATCAAACGATATTGGAAGAGTTTCAACTCAAAATAAAATACTCAAACAATTGGTACCAAATTTCCGGTTTCGTGTGTTTCTTAAAATCAAATCATAACAAACGTGGCAGCACACTACATACGTTAATAACTACTCGTTATCCGTCACGTTACTTGCCAAAATCCGATAAATGTCTTCAATATCTCTGTGCGACTAGTATGATAGTAGCCTATCACAGGCGGTGTTTTTCCTCATAACTTCCTAACATTAAGAGATAGGATTAAAAAACCCTTCCAATATCGTTTGATATCATGTAAAGATGCCATGCCTTTGTTATGTATATACCCTTTATGTTACACGTTGTATACAATATGTAAAGAAAACCCTGTCTGACCCATAAGGATAGCAAAGGTTAGGTAAACACTTGACCAAATATAATATAAAATTTTACGTAATCATCATAGTAACAATACTAATGAATTTTGAAATAATCCTTTTTTCCCGGGAATTAATTCCAATTTCCCCGAAATTTGGTAATTTTAAAAAAAGTGACGACACCGGTATTGTTATAAGCGAATAGCGACGCGACCACGTCACAGGTGCCGCGTGCCCTGCCCCCCGCAGCCCGCGGAAGGGGTTGCTTATCGCACATGTATTAAGTTACCTCTTTTTGCTAAATAATATTGTTACGAATGGACCTTATGTCGATGGCATAACGTTCAATATCGCGTGACATGCAGTGTGTCACTTTTAAGTCCTATTTCCCCAGATCTAGACATTTTCTAGGCACAATTTAAAAACGCATTACTAGACTTAGGATGGCCTATCGAATGGTACAGGTCTCAACAGTTTTGTCAACAAAGTGTCGACATCGAAATTTCTAGAAACCCGTTTCTGGGAATTATCGTAGGTACTTACTTGGCCGGTGACCTCGAAGTTATGCAGTATTATTATTACGTCTAGAGGATTCTGGAATGTTCGATCAGCTGGCCTATATATAGCGCCGTGACGCCGGCGCAGAGTCAGTCTACACTCGACTAGCGATACGAAAACAGCGACAGTTAAGAAGCAATCTTAAAGAAGACCTGCTGCGACAATTATAACGAGAACTTCGAGTACTACGTGAAGTATCATCTGTAGTGTTATTGTGTATTTACGACACGGACTTCGTGGACGTAAGAGAAGATTTCGGTGCGACATCAGCTACGTTCTACTTGTCATTGCCTACGATCGTCTGTACCTTCGTTGCTAATAAACTTCGTAACCCTTAACCGGCGTTTAAGTACCCCTAGCCCGTAACAATTGGTGTCAGAAGCGGCATGCCGGTCACGCCAAGGGAAGACGAAGGAGTTCGCACGCGACGACAAGCAGCGATGGATTTGGCGCGTCAAGAGGAAGAATCGCTTGGTGTCCCTGCACCCGAAACAGAAGCGGCCGTCATATTCCCGGAAGCAGTGGATGCGATTTATCGGCGTTGCTGGCCCATTTGACGGTGCAAATAAAAAGTATGGCAGAGTCCCAGGCAGCAACCCAGGCACATATTAAAAGTGTGGCAGAATCCCAGGCAAAATCCCAGGCAGAAATCCAGGCACAAATACAACAATCTCAGGCGGTAACCCAGGAACAAATCATTAAAAGTGTAGCAGAATCCCAGGCAAAATCCCAGCAATTAGTATTAGAACTTAATGAAAAGTGGGAAACAACCAAAGAAGAGGTCAACGAGCTTAAAATTAAAACAGCACAACAAGATGCCCGCATGGACCAGCAAGAAGCTCGTATGGAGAAATTAAATAGTACCATCATGGAGTTTGGGAAGGAAGTAGAATTTTTGCATGAGAAGGTACAAAAAGGAGTTATTAAAGGTGTCGTTCCGGTACCCAGTGCTTTGCCGACCTTCAAGGTACCTCATTTTGATGGAACAACGTCATGGGTGGCCTTCCGTCTACAGTTTGAAAAAGTCGCAAAAGGCAACAATTGGGACGACGATCAAGCTGTAACCGCCCTTACGCTTGCTCTACGTGGTGAGGCGATCCAAATCCTCGAAAATATTTCCGGCGACTGCAATACCCCAGCCTGTCTGTTAGAAGCGTTGGAGTCTAGATATGGAAAGAAACACCTGGAACATGTCTACAGGGCTCAACTCCGCGACCGCACACAGAAAAGCAGTGAGGGTTTGCAACAATGGGCATCGGAAATAGAACGTATTGTTCGGAGGGCGTATGCTTCAACGCCGGGAGTAATTGATGCTACTACAGTGCAAGCTTTTACTGATGGAATTCGAGATGCGGAAGTCAGGGCTGCGGTTCGTCTGGGGCACCATCAGACTCTGAAGGCAGCCTTGACACACGCTCTGGAGGTGGAAGCAGTACGCCAAGACGGCCGACCACACCACCGTATTCGTGAGGTAACCGCACAAATGAAACCCCGACAAGGGCCAACATGCTATGAGTGCGGTGAAAAAGGGTATATTCGGATCAATTGTCCCAGGAAGGCTAAGGGAAGAAGCACTTCTGGGACACAGGTGGAAGCCGAGGATTTAAACTAGGAACAGCCAGGGCTATGGGGCGAGTACTGGCTGGTCGACATGTAGCCCCCATTATAACAGTATCACAAGTGGGTGACGGAAACAGTCTCATTATAGAAGGAGAACTGAATGGTAAATCCTGCAGTTTCACATTGGATACTGGTGCATCAAGAACCATTGCACGACCGGAGCTATTTCCTCGGACCATAGTATGGAAAAGAGGACCTTCACAATGCCGATTACAAACCGCCACTGGCCAACCAGTACTCGTCCTTGGTGAAACGAATGTGACTTTGAAAATGGGTGATAAGACATTCACGCACCCTGTTTTAGTAGCGAATATTACAGATGATTGCATAATAGGACTTGACTTTTTGAAGAAACAGCAGTGCGTCCTTAATGTAGCAAAAGGAGTATTGAGTTTTCCAGAACAAGAAGTATTTCTTCAAGGTGGAAAACAGGGGTCAGTGTACTGTGTAAGGAGAACGGTATTACCACCAAGATCAGAAACCTTAGTAGATATTAGATTATCACCAATAGGATGCCGTAAACGTTGCATTATAATAGAAGATTCTGGAGATCACCCAGACTGGATAACAGCAAGGACACTGATGATGATTTCCGATAAACCAAAAGTACGCATTATCAACGTTAGTAACAAGGAAATAATTCTTGAAAAGAATTGCATCGTGGGTGTGTGCGACCATGTAGCATCATTGCGAAAAACAGAGGCGCACGAAAAGGAACGTGATAAGAACTGGCAGGAACATGTATCGACACTACTCGAAAATTGTAAGGGCAATTTAAACAAGTTCGAAAGTCACAAAGTTAAGCAACTGTTGCATAACTTCCATGACATCTTCTCTAAGACCGACAGTGACGTGGGAAGGACTGGGCTCGTCAAACACCATATAGATACGGGCGATACACAGCCGATAAGACAGAGACCACATCGTATCCCCTTTGCAAGAGAACAGGAAGTGTCGGAAATGTTAAGAGATATGGAGAAAAATCGGATTATCGAAGCGTCTACCAGCCCTTGGTCATCTCCAGTTGTCCTAGTCAAGAAAAAGGATGGCAGTACAAGGTTTTGCGTTGACTACAGGATGTTGAACGATGCCACGAAAAAAGATAGTTATCCTCTGCCACGTATAGATGACACTTTGGACTTGCTAAGTGGCATGAAATGGTTCTCCACAGTTGACCTCAAAAGTGGATATTGGCAAGTGGAAATCTGTCAGCAGGATAAAGAAAGACCGCTTTCACCACTGGTCCTGGAAACGGTCTCTGGCAATTCAATGTCATGCCTTTTGGACTGTGCAATGCTCCAGCTACATTTGAGCGCCTAATGGAGCGCATCTTGGTGGGGTTGCTTGGTGATGCATGCCTGGTCTATTTGGATGACATCATCATTATGGGACGAAACTTCGCAGAACACCTACGCAATTTGGAGAAAGTGTTCCAGAAACTGCGTGAAGCGAATTTAAAACTCAGTCCTAGTAAGTGTACAATATTCCAGAAAGAAGTTGGATACTTGGGACACATTATTTCGGCGCAAGGAATTCGAACAGACCCTGAAAAAATAAAAGCCGTGTCGAAGTGGCCTACCCCTCGAAATAAAACTGAGGTACGCTCTTTCTTGAGTCTGTGTGCATATTACCGTCGGTTTGTGAAGAACTTCTCCGAGTTAGCGAAACCGTTGCACCGTTTAACAGAGGAAAAGTGTCTATTTGAATGGAACTCTGACTGCGAACAGGCATTTGCTCTAATGAAAACTCACTTGTGTGAGGCTCCTGTACTAGGTTACCCTAGTAGGGAAGGCCGATTTTTGGTAGACACAGATGCCAGCAATGTGGGTATTGGAGGAGTTCTCTCTCAAACACAAGGAGACAGGCAGGTCGTTATCGCATATTTCAGCAAATGCCTTTCCAAGCCCGAAAGAAATTATTGTGTTACCCGCCGAGAACTTCTAGCCGTTGTTAAGACCTTACAACACTTCAAGAAATATTTGATTGGGAGGCAGTTTACACTTAGTACCGATCACGCTGCCTTACAGTGGCTCTTCCAGTTCAAAGACCCAGAAGTACAAGTAGCAAGGTGGATAGAGCAGCTGCAAGAATTTGACTTTGTCACTGAACATCGGAAAGGCAAGTCACACAAAAATGCTGATGCTTTGTCTAGACGACCTTGCGAAGAATCTTGCCGACATTGCGCCAAACAGGAAAAGAAAGAGAACGTAAGGATTATCCAGGTGAACGCTTTGAACGAAGACTGGGATAATCAATCATTGGAAGACGCACAAAAGGAAGATAGTGACTTGAAGACAGTAATCGAATGGAAACAACGTGGCCAGAGGCCCGCTTGGAGTGAAATATCAGCGCTTAGCCCAACAGTAAAAAGTTACTGGGCTCAGTGGGACAGCCTGATAATTGATAATGGAGTTCTCAAGAGGAAATGGGAATCACCCAGTGCACAGGAGGTCACCTTACAGATAGTTGTTCCCGGTGATAAAGTCGCGTCAGTGCTACGACAGGTGCACGACGGAGTATCCGGAGGACATCTTGGAGTAAAGAAAACCCAGGAAAAGGTGAGAAAAAGATTCTATTGGGTGCATTGCCGCGAAGACGTAGAGGACTGGTGTAGAAAATGTGTAGCCTGCTCCTCAGTAAAGGGACCGCAAACGAGGGCCAGAGGTCGGCTGAAAGTGTATAATGTTGGTGCACAGTGGGAAAGAGTTGCTGTCGATATAGCTGGGCCATTCCCTGTTACTGAAGAAGGGAATAGGTATATCATCGTCATGCAAGACTATTTCAGCAAATGGCCAGAAGCTTTTGCAGTACCTAACCAAGAAGCTCATACAGTCGCCAAAAACCTCGTTCACGAGGTGTTCTGTCGATTTGGCATTCCTTTGGAGTTACACTCTGGCCAGGGTAGAAACTTCGAGTCTTCACTATTTTGAGAGGTTTGCCAACTGCTCGGGATACACAAGACTCGTACAACACCATATCACCCACAGTCAGATGGAATGGTCGAATGATTCAATCAGACGTTGGAGAATCATTTGGCCAAAGTAGTGGAAGAACACCAGAGGGATTGGGACCAATACATTCCACTCTTCTTAATGTCATACCGCTCTGCAACACATGATAGCACAAATTGCACACCGGCAAAAGTCAACTTCGGCCGAGAAATCAGACTACCCATAGATGCACTAACCGGAACACCTCCCGATACTCCTATCCTAGCCGTCGACTATGTGGCCGACCTACGGCGTAAATTAGATGGAATACATGAGCTAGTGAGAGAGAATGGTCTGAAAACCAGTGAGAAAATGAAAATCCGATACGACCGCAAAGCTAACGTGCCCGGATTTGAAGAGGGAACTTTGGTATGGTTACATAATCCCATAAGGAGAAAAGGAAAGAGTCCGAAATTTCAAGCCAAATGGCCCTCCCATTCGGCCCGTACACGATAGTAACCAGAATAAACGATGTCACCTACAGGATTAAGAAAGGGCCTAGAGGGAAGCTGAAGATTGTACACGTAGACCGCCTAGCTCGCTATTATGGATCAAATCATGCTCGGGACGAGCATGACTAAGAAGGGGGCAATGTTACGAATGGACCTTATGTCGATGGCATAAGGTTCAATATCGCGTGACACGCAGTGTGTCACTTTTAAGTCCTATTTCCCCAGATCTAGACATTTTCTAGGCACAATGTAAAAACGCATTACTAGACTTAGGATGGCCTATCGAATGGTACAGGTCTCAACAGTTTTGTCAACAAAGTGTCGACATCGAAATTTCTAGAAACCCGTTTCCTCGAAAACCTCGAAGTTATGCAGTATTATTATTACGTCTAGAGGATTCTGGAATGTTCGATCAGCTGGCCTATATATAGGGCCGTGACGCCGGCGCAGAGTCAGTCTACACTCGACTAGCGATACGAAAACAGCGACAGTTAAGAAGCAATCTTAACGAAGACCAACTGCGACAATTATAACGAGAACTTCGAGTACTACGTGAAGTATCATCTGTAGTGTTATTGTGTATTTACGACACGGACTTCGTGGACGTAAGAGAAGATTTCGGTGCGACATCAGCTACGTTCTACTTGTCATTGCCTACGATCGTCTGTACCTTCGTTGCTAATAAACTTCGTAACCCTTAACCGGCGTTTAAAGTACCCCTAGCCCGTAACAATATTTATTTTTTTGGGGGGAATTTTTTTTTCAGTTTAGCCCGAATTTGTTGGCTTTATTAGAATCAGTTATCGATACCTAACAATACCTTCACGGATCGGACAGGGTTTTCTTTACATACTGTATATATTGATAGCATTTGCTTGTGACTTTACCTGTATTCATGGGCTGGTTGCATATAATTCACATCTTTTCGTTCATAGCTTCTTTACTACTTATCAGAATAAGACCACTGTAGTACCATTAGAAGGGCCTCGCTATTCTGTTAGTTATGAGCTATAAAGCTTGTCACGAAATTTAGTATTGCGCCCTCTAGCGGACAAAAAGTTTTATGTTAATATCAAATTAAAATAAATATACCGTGTTTGGTATCACGTGAAAGAGCTTCACGAGTACTTTATGCTTGTACATAATTACAAAAATTCTTTAATGATGTTAAATATGAGCGAGAAGAGTAAAGCGCTCATCACGGGAACTGTGAATCGCTTTATGCAATGTAGAGCAGTGTGAACATTAATAGAATATGTAATGCACTAATGAAAACGACATAAGCTGGGAGTAACTCCACGCGGTGAAGGCGGAAACAGTTTGATAACTGGCTAAAACTCCCTTAAAAATGTCCTCTGCACTATATGACTTCGGGCTTATGTTGTTATATATGCGTGTAGATGTAATATGTCAAGTACCTAGTTTTTAGTTCATTAGTTTAACTTTTGTTAATATTATGCGCCACAAATACACTTTAACACCAAAATAGTACAAATAATAAAACTAAAACCCAACTACGACAAAAAACGACGCTGAAAAAGTATAAAACAAGATTTTCAGAATACTGAACTGAACAAAGTTGCTAATGTAGTTGCAAGTAAACGGACACAGTAGTAATGTCATACAATACTATTCTGAAGTATGCAATATTCACTATGTAGAGATAAATTTTCATGTTTGGAAAGGCGTAGTCACACGTTACATATCTACCTATCGTAGCACCTTGACAACGCGTGACTACGCCTTTCTAAACATGAAAATTTATCTCTATCGCCACGGCGTTCGGGAAATCGCGACGCCCCCGTCAGGGGGCGTGGCGAGCGGATCCAGGGTTATGCCCCCCGGCCGCGGAGTCGATTTAGTCGGCCCGTAAATACGCGCCTCTCTTCGGGTTGGCGACAATGGCCTGTCGGAAGACTCGGAAGTGTCGGTTACGTGCGTGAGTTGCGCACGTCTGTGTAATTGGTTGCTATGTGTTATTCTGTAGACGCGTCAGGGGATCCACTCACGTCACTGCTTTCTTCACGGCACTCCGGCGGTCAGTCCCCGCCAGGTGAGACCCCCAGTTGCACTGAAGGGCGAATTTTTTTTTTTTTTTTTTTAATATGGCATCTCCTAGTTGACCTTGAGAGGTCGGTACTAGTTAACCGGACTATCCTGTGGCTGCCTTAAGTGAACTTAAAGCCTCCAGCCAGGGCTACTAAAAGCTAAGCGACTACACGCTAAGGGCACCCCCTGTGGGGTACGAACCTCGGCTTAGGGTGTCGCTAGAAGAACACTGAAGGGCGAAGGCTGTCATCCGAGTCTTATACTCAGCACGGTAACGAAACCATAGCGAGATCTAATTCGAAGCCAACGCCATCTATCGAGCTAGGGGGAAAACTTTATTTTTTCCAAGGGCTGAGTTGTTTTCATTTATGTCTTAGAATTGGAACTTTATGCATAAGAAAAAAAGTACGATACAAAAAAAAACATAAGCGGAATTAGTGCCTGAGGCAGTTTCTTCTAGTTAAACTTAAGTTTGATGCAGAAACAAATCATGGTAGCTGCAATTTAATGTACCTACGCCACACTGCAAGACAAAAATCAAACAGATAAGTATACAGTATGTTAACTAACAGAGGGCGTTCCCGTTAACCCGAAATAGTATAGCATACATACATGCTAAAAAAAATATTTCCATTCGAAAACAATTTTTTTTTTAAATTTTTCCAATAAGAAAATATTCAATAAAAATTTTAAATTGACATGTAAAAGAAACACACTGTACACGCGAACTTGAAAGACGGCAAGGTCGCAATTTGTTTATGATACTACGCTACTATTTTGATTTAAAACAGGAGGTTTCAAATTTATTTCCAATTAGAATTTTTTTTATTCGGATTTTTTTATGCTTATTTTTCTATGCTGATATTTTTATTTTAATCTATTAATGATATATATTAACGAGTTTAGGGGAACGCCCTCTGTTATTTAACATACTGTATTATTTAAATATGTGACATAAATAGCTCCATGGGCATACAGGTTCAGGGAAATCTTGCAGAACATGTGTGAACTCCCCTAACTAGTAATTAAAGTATAAACGGGGTCTTATACAGGACTATTTGCGTCTATTTGCCCTACACACTACACTACAAATACCTAATGTTTCATGCAGATGAGCTTCTGTAGTTAGTAAGACAAAATAGCCGGTGATGATTCGACCCAAAAAAATCTGACTTGCGCTCGCCTAGCCCCGACTTAACAATTGAAATAAAAAAAAAAAAGAAATTAAGAGTCGTAGAAGTAGTCGAGTAGTAGAATAGAATACTCTTTTGAGTTATTTTAACCTTTTGAACGCCCATCTATATAATACGCGATGTGTCCTCCTGCGCCACACTACAAATGTATAACGTATGTATAGTAAAACGTAGGGATGGGATTAGTGTCCTATCGACAAATAATATTATACATATAAAATAATGTTTATTCACCAATTTACGAAGCTAAATAAAAACTGTAATCGTAATTTCATATTTTATTTTATTTCATAAAAAAAAAACAATATGAATACCTGGATATATTCCCCACAATAAAGAAAAGAATTTCAAATTTATTAGACGTGTGTTCTACAAGGCACATCCCTATTTGTCTCCAAATGTAATCCTTCTACTTCATATCAAGTAGTTGGCGCTCGAGGCACGTCAAAATCCTTTCTGTTCTAGGGATGTCTAGATTTCTATGGTATATATTTTATATTCACTGTGGTCGAGTTACACGTGCATAAACTCAACCGATTCCTGCATAATTTATTTCGTTTACTTACAACAAATACAATTAATAGAAGCTAAATACGTGGTTTTCTACGTTTTAAAAAATAAAATAAAATGGAGGGTGTCTGTTTTACACAAGACCTTTTTTTTAATGGTGTCGCTAAATACTCGCAATTATTTTTCTGGTTTGTAGAAACTAATAGAAAACTGAAGAAAATTCCTGAAACGGAAGTTGACGACTTAACGGAATGTCAAGACGACGAACTATTTCAAAATTCTGATTCAGACTTGAACAACTCGCAATAATTCGTCATATTCACAGTCACAATTTTTTTTATAAGGACACGTGCGCCAACTCAAGATGTAAACATTGCACTACACTAAAATGCACAAGGTCACTATGACCTTGAAACCCGTCCGCTTATGAAGTCACAGATTTCCTTCTATACACGTCGGTGGCGCGTACGGACCGCTAAATAACTAACTTTGTAGGGATGGGTTTTTCAAACGGGGTTTCACTATCGACAATGATTAGAAAACCTATTAATTCTTGATTAAGGTGAATAAAACCTAGTTTAAAGTGTACAATATTTATAAAATATTATATATTTACGTCATTTTCTTGCAATAATAGTATTTATGATCATTTCGACGAGATGAAATATAGCGAGGTCTTCGTCGTGTCCCATCACTGGCTTACTTGATATCAAGTAATTGGCGCTGGGGGCATTAAAATATTTTCTGGCGTTTTTGTTTGTATTGAAAATTAAACAAATAAGAACTTATTATGCGTGAAAAAGTTAAAAATATGGTTGATAACAGGGCAAATTTCCATAAAAACAAAATAAAAGGTCTTGTAAAAGTCGTAAATTTATTTTATACTGTGATTACTTCTAATCAAGTAGTGGCGCTGAGGGCACGAAAATCTCGAACTTGTATAGAAGTGATTGGCGTTCAAAAGGTTAAATACTTAAATTTGGTGACCATTAAAAGAACGTGGCCATGACTCACTAGCTTGCCAGTTCGACAGGGAGTAAGGTGACTGATCTTTTACAGACAACATTTACCCATATGGCACACGTTCCTACTAGTCTCTTACATCGAACTTTACACATTTTGTTTGATCAATATTTTTATTTTTATATCTCGCGTGGAATTCGGTTATATCGCTCTTTTTAGATTTCCCTCGGGGAATATCATTTTTTTTCAATAAAAGGTAGCCGATGTTTTTTCTCAGGGTCTAAAGATTGTCTGTGCCAAATTTCATCAAAATCGGTTGAGAGGTTTAAGCGGGAAAGCGTAACAGACAGACAGACAGAGTTACTTTCGCATTTATAATATTAGTATGGATGTATGTGAATGGTATATCATCATCATTTCATTAATTTCAAGTAACACTGACTCATAAACAATTAATACACACATAGTCACATTACCCATACAACACTCAAATCAAATATTTCAATACATTAAAAAACAAAATATTACAATATAAAATCAAAACATTATTAAATAAAACAATAAAAAGACATAATTACCATAACAATTGAGCCACATCAGCCAACCACATGCCGCTTACAACAGTGGGAGATGATGGAACATTTAGAACAATCAAACCTTACCGCAAGCGCGGCCAACAAGCTGTTTGCGCTCCCCCGCACTCGCCGCACCAGCGAGGCACTCCTCTTGCGCATAGTGGCGTGGAAGCAATCCACGCGCGCTTCCGCAAACATAGCCGAAGCACTGCAATAGCGGGGGAGCGCCAACAACATCCTGAACCCGTTGTTGAACTGAACACGAAGGGCGCTGTAAGACCGTTGCGTATAGTCAGTCCACAAGCTGCACGTGTATAGTGTAGTGCAGTAGGCTCTAAAAAGCGTTATTTTTACATCTATAGAGCACCGAGCAAACCTGTGGATAACCATGTTCGCTCTGACCGACAGCGCCCTCCGTTCCAGCTCAATGTCTGCATCATCCCTCAAGGAAGAAGTCACGAAATGCCCCAAATATTTAAAAATCTCCACCCTTTCCAAGGGAGAGCCAATCAACTTTATTGGTGGCATTTCCAAAACTTTCCTAGGCCCACCTCGAAACACCATGCACTTACGTTTCTTCACATAGCAGTCCGTTATCGGCTGCATATTCCTCACACACACTCAACAGCTTTCTAAGTCCACAGACAGAGGCGCTCAGCAGCACCATATCGTCCGCGTAGCTGATGTTATTAAAACAGACGCCGTCAATGTGACAACCGATATGCTGCTCACTGAGCGTCTCAATCAATCCATTCACATACAGGTTGAAAATGGAAGGAGAGCTCAACCCCCCCTGCCTCACCCCACATTCCAACCTATAAGGGTCCGACAACGTGCCCGCCCACTTTACATTGTTTACCCTGGTTACCGTAACTGAGATGACCTCATCTTCTCCCACAAGATATTATATGAGACCAGGTCAAAAGCTTTGGACAGGTAAAGGAAGCAAGCGTACACAGATGTTTTTCTTTGGGTATAGTATCTGACAGCACTCTTAAAACACAATATCGCGGCTTCTGTAGACAGTCCAGACGAAACCCAAATTGGTTGTCGTGTAATTTAATGTATTTATTTAATTGTGTATTAAGAATGCCGTCAAGTATGGCAAGTATGAGTGCGAAATACAAAAGTTGTAGAACATAGCCAACACCCTGAATATATGAGGTCCAGCATGCTGTATATGCTCCACTCCCAATCCGTCATGACCAGGAGACTTCCCATTGGAAATCAATTTTACCGCCATTGACACATCCCTAGCTGAGATTTTAGTATATCTTTTAGTATGTGCTAAATAACTGTATTTTCTATATTCCACCCTACGGCCCATTGAAGCAGAGCAAACATATTTTTCACACCACCTGCTTATCTGTACGAAGCTTTGCGCCTTATCTATACTAATATTTAAAGTTGAAGAGTTTGTTTGAACGCGCTAATCTCAGGAACTACGGGTCCGATTTGAACAATTCTTTTTCCTTGGATAGCCTTTTAACCCAGGAAGCGTTTAGGCTATATAACATCACCATCGAGCACATATCCTGCTCGATGAACATCACGCTACAACCAAAAGGAGCAGTGCATATAAAAAAAATATCGAAACCTACGTGGGTGAAACCGTGGAGCGCAGCTATTGCTACTATCTATACTCTATACTAATATATAAAGTTGAAGAGTTTGTTTGTTTGTTTGAACGTGCTAATCTCAGGAACTACTGGTCCGATTTGAAAAATTCTTTTTGCGCTGGATAGGCCATTAATCCAAGAAGGCTAACGAAGCGAACGAAGTCGCAGGCGGCCGCTAGTCTTTTATACCGCGAACATCGAAAGACTGGACCAATTTTCCAGCAAAGGTTTTCCCGTCTGACTACAATTTAAGTGTCTTCAAGGCTACAGTGAATAGACTAAAACTAGTGCGCTTCACCATCAACGATTGCATCACTGCTTAAGAAGGCTCTAGTGGCGCTTTCTCCATACAAACGTATTCAGCTGTTTTCTTCGTGGATGACGCTTCTAGAGCATTTTTTTTTTATTTTACACCTGGATTATACAAATATACATGCCCCTGTCATTTGATTTTTTCCAAAACCTAATAAAAGAAAATATGTTCAGACGACTATTACACAAATGTGATAAGTTTTTGACAAAAAGACCTTTCCTCTATAATGAAAATGAAATTTATTTAAAAAAACATAGAACAATAATGAATGTACAAATATAAGTCTATACTGTAAGAATTTGTTTATTATTTATCCATACTAATATTATAAAACTAATATTATAAATGCGAAAGTAACTCTGTCTGCCTGTCTGTCTGTCTGTCTGTCTGTCTGTTACGCTTTCCCGCCTAAACCTCCCAACCGATTTTGATGAAATTTGGCACAGACAATCTTTGGACCCTGAGAAAAAACATAGGCTACCTGTTATCCCGGAAAAATTTGATATTCCCGAGGGAAATCTAAAAAGCGCGATATAACCGAACACCACGCGGGCGGAAAGCACACAATCTTTAGACCCTGAGAAAGGATATAGGCTACCTTTTATCCCGGAAAAATGTGATGTTCCCGAGGGAAATCTAAAAAGCGCGATATAACCGAAATTTACGCGGGCGAAGCCGCGGGCGGGAAGCTAGTACATATATAAATATTTTAGTATTATGTATTTATTTAAGTATACTTACGCGCGCTGTTTGGCATAATCATGTTTATTTTTTGATGCCATAGCCATAAAAAAATTAAAATGTTTCATTGCAGTACGAAATCGCCAACCTGCATTGAGCAAGCGTGGTGATTACGCTCAATCCTTCTCTGTATGAGAGGAGACCTGTGCCCAGCAGTGGGACGATAAAAGGTTGATGATGATGATGATGATTATAGTACGGTTTACCCGTGTGGAAATGGTCATTGTAATACGACTTGGCAGGAATGAGTACTATTGAGATATGACTTATGGTTATAGGTATATTAAGCAAATTACGAAATGGTCGTCGAAAAACATTTTTTTCACACCACCTACTCCTGAGCCACGGATTTCTGTACGAAGCGTTTCGCCTCGACGTTTATACCGCGTAGCTGGACTGGAACAATTTTCCGGCGACAGTCCTCTCTTTAAATCACACATTATAATTTCAATTGGAATCATTTTGCGAACTAGACTTACTTTCAAGTTCAGTGCAACTTTCTTTTCTATTACTTTAAAATTTAATTACACATATAAGTTTGGTTCTTTCTTTCTTTTTGGCTTCGCATGGTTTGTGCATTTAGCCAATGTCACGCATTGATATAATATTAAACTAAGGAAGATAAGTCACTAGTGCACTGAAAATGAAGCGTACACAACATTATAATTCTAATGTCTTGCCTTAGTCACTCTCGATACACTCGTAAAAACAAACGACAAACACAGCGCAAACGACAAACACTAGCCATCTTTTTCTTCTCTATGCTTTAGATTGCGCCCCATCTCACTTACACTGTACCAACGTGTGAAATGTACGCAGAATAAAAAAATTGCATGTGTGTGCTGCTGCTCCGATCGGCACATTTATTTTGGTTAATTTATTAGAGCATATCATATCTGTTTAATATTATATCAATGATGTCACGTAATAAATTACTCATGTTGAAAAAAGACGGCCGCGTGAACCGTCTTACGAGGGAGCTTTGAGGCTTCTTTATGAATTATTTACTGAATGCACTTTTTATTACATAAATCACGCACTTTTATTTAGTAAACAACACAATAAATAATTTTAAAAGTCCAATGAAAAATGAGCGTGACACTCGGCTTGACTTTCCCGCCAAAAACTATTAGATTCAGTGAATAATTTATATAGAACAGTGAAATATTGTAGCATAGTGGCCACATTATGACCTTACCCAAACTTCCTCCTTGTCGGTCTGACGCGGGAAACGAAAGGAGATAGGATAGGAGTTAGATTAGTTAGGATAAGTTACAAAAGAAGACAATATATAATTCAAGACGAGGCTATCATGGTCTGAGATACCTTTGCCTGCACAAACAACAATTAGTTTAGTTCTTTCAAATTAATCTGCTCCTGACGTAGTCCTTTGTGTATTTTTGGTCGCCATGTTTATAATCACGTTAAAACTGTTTAAGAAATATTTAAATTGAAGAACCATCGCTAATACTACCGATCACCAGTCGATATCCACTACTATAATATTATATTACTTTTTTTCTCTCCACCTTGACGTTGGCAGAATCATCGGACATCGATGGAGCCTATCTACTAAAAAAAAAAAAAAATGCGTGCACTTTACCAATATGTTATCTTCTTTTATTCTATGATAAAGATGCATTGAACTTAAATTTAGTTTTAAATTAATGATCAAGAGAATCGGCGCCAGTAGGTAGTTTAGGCATCAACTTTGAAAGTAAGTTTTCTCGGTGGTAGGCAACAACATCAGCCGCCGGCATAAGTTACCACCCACCAGACAAAGTCTTGCCGCCAAGCTATTCGCCGTGTTCCGGCATGATGTCTGGTGAAGCCGTACGGAGGACGGGGCTGAGCAGTTGTGTTGCGATGTGTGCCTCCAGGGTCTACAGATCAATCTCCCTCTGACGCAGCATCGTTGCTGCGGATGAATGTTGCTGCGCCAGAGGGAGTTTGATCTGGAGACCCTTCACGACCAAACTCCCGACACAGCAACATTTGGTGCATCGTACCCGGCACACATCGGATGCCCGATGGGGCCGACGGGTTTTCGAGTGGCGACCACGCACCGGAAGACGCAGCGTGGGTAGGCCCCCAACAAGGTGGACCGACGACCTGGTGAAGGTCGCGGGAAACCGTTGGATGCGAGAGGCGCAGGACTGGTTGTCGTGGAGAAACTTGGGGGAGGCCTATGTCCAGCAGTGGACGTGTTTCGGCTAAAATGGATGGATGGATGGAATAAGCCTCATAAAATACAGGCCCAGCCTAGTTTAGGGTACAGATATCATCATCATCATCCCAGCGTTAATCCCAGTCGCATCCGAAGCCTTTTCAGCTTTGGAGTCTGGGGTTCGTCTTACCAGTCCAACTGCTGATATGGCTAAACTTCGACATTTTCTATGAAGCGACTGCCGTCTGACCTCCACAACCCGAAGGCGACATCGAAGCATTGCAGTTAGACAAATTGTAGGACTTTTGAGGGCTCCAACAACCCGTAACGACTGCCACTAGATGTTCGTAGGGCAACCGGGACCAACGGCTTAACGTGCTTTCCGAGGCACGACCAGACCAGTACAAATATTCATATTCATGCATACAAATACTTGCACTGTGCGGGGATCGAACCCGCGCCACCTTGCGCAGCGGCCGCGTCCGCTACCGCTACGCCACGGAGGCTGTCGGGGGTACAGATAACCTATCATAAAGACGACGGCACATCAAGCTACTACAATCTGTCAGATATCTTTATCCGATTTTCAACTTTATCGCTAAAGCATTGAAGCTCAAGGTTGATTGTGAATATTTGGCAGTTTCGGGTAGCTTGACTTGCTGTCGTCCGTGCATATTGTAATGCAGTATTAATGTACACAAAAAATTAAAAACGTATTTTTTGTTCCAATAAATATTTGTATTAATAAATAAAACAAACTATAAACATAATAATAATTTTGTAAATAAAAGTAGTAAATATGTATAATAATAAATTGAAGCAAATCCCGTGTCGATATCGACCGCGTTCGACTCATCGATTGGCCTGCTTCAAGGTTGTAAGAACTCTCAACCAATGAGAGCGCCAAACGCGCTCGATGCGCATGATCCAGTCTCGTAATAAAAAAATATGGTACCCATATAAGTCTGGACTTCTCGCTGGCCACAGCCGATAGGATGCATTTTGGTGTGCGTGCGAGGGAATTGCATGATTTAATTCCCCCATCTCCGTTCCACCATCGGACGACCCGTCGTACGGCGAGTTTCCACCCTTACGTTATTAACACCACTACGATGCGGACGAAGCGTTTCGCCTCCTCTTTTATACCGCGTACATCGAGGGACTGGAACAATTTGGCAGCGCAGGTGTTTCCGTCTGACCAGTCTCAATAATTTGAACGTCTTCAAGGCTAGAGTGAATAGGCTCTTAATAAACTAGTGCGCTTTACCATCAACGATTGCGTCACTGCTTGCTATCCAAAAAAAAAAGGTCAAGGAAAACATCTTGAGGAAACCTGGACTTCCCAGTAACCATCAGATGTTCGAGGTTGTCTCCACGTTGCAGCCAACTTTATTGAATAAATATCATATTCGTCTCCTCCTTAATACTCTAAGTTGTTCAAGTCACATTTCTTCCCCTTCCTGCGCACGCGCTTGGGGCGTGGCTTCTTCAGATGCACGTGATCCACGTGGGAGCGGAGCTCACCTGATGTACGGAATGTCTTCTCACAAGCGTCGCATTTGAAAGGTCTTAGACCCGTGTGGAGCTGGAGAAAATAGAAGTAAGCTATAAGAACGAAGACGAATAGAGAAATTGATTTTTTTACACTATTCAAATAAGAAAAATAAAATAAGAAAAATATGGCGTGGTGGCCTAGTGGTTAAAACACCAGCCTCTCAAGTATGAGTGTCCGGGCAGGCAAGTACCAATGTAACTTTTCTAAGTATGTACTTTCTAAGTATATCTTGGACACCAAAGACTGATTTAAAGGTGAAGGAAAACATCTTGAGGATACTTGGACTTTCAAGTCTGAAATCGCCAACCCGCATTGAGCAAGCGTGGTGATTACGCGCAATCCTTCTCTGTGTGAGAGGAGACCTGTTTCCAGTAGTGGGATGTTTATCATCCCACTGCTGGGCACAGGTCTCCTCTAAAAATGTTTATTATGATGATGCAATGAGAAAAAACTGGTGACTGTCTGCTGAGCGACAGCCGTTTGACATTTGTGGTATCGTTAGATTTGTCTTAAAAGCCCAAGTGACCTGAAACATGTGATATCGCAGTTGGGGGACCACTTAGCTAGATAAACAAGTGTTCCATAGAACAGTCCCCCAACTGCGATCTTATTTCCGCCTTTTCAGTAGATTTTTATGCGGGAGAGTTTTTTGTTTACAAATAATATATTTTTATGATCCGCAGAAGAACCAAAGTCACCGACATAGCTCTTCAAGTCGCTAAAATTAAGTGGCAGTGGGAAGGGCACATTGCTCGTAGAACCCATGGCCGATGGGGCAGTAAGGTTCTGGAGTGGCGGCCGCGTACCGGAAGACGCAGCGTAGTGAGGCCCCAACAAGGTGGACCGATGACCCGTTGAAGGTCGCGGGAAGTCATTGGATGCGGGCAGCACAAGACCGGTCACCGTGGAAAGCCTTGTGGGAGGCCTTTGTCCAGCAGTGGACCTCTATAGGCTGAAGAAGAAGAAGAAGATGCACTAAAGTACTTACAAACATATGCCTGGTCAGGTTGTAACTGAAGGTAAAGTGTTTGCCACACACGCCGCAGTCGTACGTACGTCGTACGGGCGCATGCTGTCGCATGTGACCGGCCAGGTTGGCCTTCATACTGAATGCCTTATTGCAGTGGTCGCATTGGAAACGCTTCTGACCCGTATGGACCCACATGTGACCCGCTAAAGTGGTTGTGTTCTGGAAAAGGAAAAAGGCATAATTATTATTAAAAATCGTTCAATAGTGCCAATTTTTTTTTTATTGTTGTAATATAAACGGAAAAAATGTAATTATTTACGACATCACATTAGAAACTTCAAAAATAACAGCATTTCTCCACAATTTAATGGATGTTATTATACATATAAACCTTCCTCTTTAATCACTCTATCTATTAAAAAAAACCCGATCAAAATCCGTAGTGTAGTTTTGAAGATTTAATCACACATAGGGAAAGAGAAAGCGAGTTTGTTTTCTATTATGTAGTGTAATCACTACACTAGTTTAGTGTCAATGTTTTAAATCACGTATAAGTCTATGGAACTTCTAAATTTGACAGAACCAAGCTAATATTTTCCCCCTTATTCATAAACGATGTTAAAAGTTAACTAGTGATTAGCGATTCTTTAACCATACATTTTAGACGTTTGCACGTCACTTTAATCATCGTTTCGTGATTGAAGGTAAAGGTTTATATAGAGAGTTTTGGCGGGAAGCTAAGATGAGTGCCACGCTCATTTTTCATTGGACTTTTAAATTATTTATAGTGTCGTTTACTAAATAAAAACGCGTGATTTATGTAGTAAAAAGTGCATTCAGTGAATAATTCATAAAGAACAGTGAAATATTGTAGCATAGTGGCCACATCATGGCTTTGTACCAAATCTTCCTCAGTGTTCGGTTCGCGCGGCCGTCTTTTTCGATATGAATAATTCTTTACGTGACAGTGGCTAAATGCACAAACCGTGCGAAGCCATAAGAGAAAGAAAGAAGAACTTACGAAGATTTTTATTTTACTTGACATTGGCACAAAGTCATAACTAGTGCCACACTACAATAAAAAAAAAGGTTTATGTATTATGTATAATAACATCCATTAAATAGAAATTATATTTTTGAGGTTTCTAAAGTGATGTCGTAAATAATTTCATTTTTTCCGCTTACATTGCAAACGTAGGCTGAACCTTAAGAGATTTATCAAAATAATGTACTAAGCATTGTAAGTACACATTGAAAAGGTCTACAGAAAAATCCGCGTTGGCATATGTCTATCTCGAAGAGAAAATATTGTAGTTTAGCCAAAATCAGCAGTTAGACTGGTAAACTGGTGGTATCTGGTGGGCTGGTGCTGCCAAGTGTCACCTGGCCACTTTGGATTCAGTAGAGAGACGTGCAAAGAGGCTGATTGGTGACCCTGATCTAACTCGAGTTGGTCTCCAAAGCCTAGAGCACAGGCGTAGAGTAGCCAGCCTTTCGGTGTTCTATAGGATGCATTTCGGGGAGTGTGCGAGGGAATTGCATGATTTAATTCCCCCATCTCCGTTCCAACAGCGGACGACCCGTCGTACGGCTGGTTTCCACCCTTACGTTGGTCTGAGAATCGGCCAACATCTATTTTTTATATTTCTACTACTTACGCGGGTGAAACCGCAGGGTGCAGCTAATAATATATGAAATAAAATCTAACCAAAAAAGGGTTCGATTTGTCAAAAATTTGAAATTTCCCGAAGTAGTGGCAATATATAATCAGCTTTACAGTACAGACATCAGAGTCTTATACTCAGCACGGTAACGAAACCATAGCGAGATCTAATTCGACGCCAACGCCATCTATCGAGCTAGGGGGAAAACTTTATTTTTTCCAAGGACTTATGAGTTCTTTTCATTTATGTGTTAAAATTGGAAATTTATGCATAAGAAAAAAAAGTACGATACAAAAGAAAAAAAAAAACAAGCGGAATTAGCGCCTGAGTCAGTTTCTTCTAGTTAAACTAAGGGCCCGTTCCCGCTATGTCGTAACGACTAATTTATCGTTCGACGACTGTCGTCTCTACCTGTTCCCATTACAACGATTGTTTGTCGTCCACATTTTTTATCGTTTAGCGACTGTCGTATCTAGCTGTTCCCATTGGAACGCGACGATATTTTATCGTATATCGTTCAGGGAAATCTTTCAGAATATGTATGAACTCATCTAATTACTAATCTATACTAATATATAAAGCTGAATAGTTTGTTCGCGCTAATCTCGGGAACTACTGGTTCGATTTGAAAAATTCTTTTTGCGTTGGATAGCCCATTAATGAAGGCTTTAGGCTATATAACATCAAGCTGCGACCACTAGGAGCGGAGCATAACTAACTCCACGCGAACGAAGTCGCTGGCGGCCGCTAGTCAAAATATAAACATAGATAGATATAGATGTCCACTGCTGGACAAAGGCCTCCCCCAAGGCTTTCCACGCCGACCGGTCTTGTGCCGCCCGCATCCGCCGGCTTCCCGCGACCTTCACCAGATCATCGGTCCACCTTGTTGGAGGCCTCCCTACGCTGCGTCTTCCAGTACGTGGCCGCCACTCCAAAACCTTACTGCCCATCGGCCATCGGTTCTACGAGCAATGTGCCCTGCCCACTGCTACCTAAGTTTAGCGACTCGCTGAGCAATGTCGGTGACTTTGGTTCTTCTGCGGATCTCCTCATTTCTGATTCGATCACGCAGAGAAACTCCGAGCATAGCTCTTTCCATTGCCCTTGCATTCTTTACATGGCACTACAAATACCTAATGTTTCATGCAGACGTGCTTGTGTAGTTTGTAAGACAAATTAGCCGGGGATCATTCGACCCTAAAAATCTGACTTGCGCTCCCCTAGCCCTGATTTTGCAATTGGGTTGTATCCTAAAAAATAATTTAATGTCCATCAGATAGATTTCTATCTATACAAAATGTAAAAAAAAAACCTGTCCGACCCGTAAGGATAGTAAAGGTTAGGTAAACACATGACCAAATAACATATGAAATTTTATATAACCATCATAGTAACAATACTAGTGAATTTTGAAATAATCTTTTTTTCCCGCGAATTAGTTCAAAGTTCCCCAAAATTTGGTAAAATTTAAAAAGTGACAACATTATTTTTGACGGTATACCGTATAATTCTGAGCGTATAGCGATGCGACCGCGTGCCGCGTGGGCTGCCCCTCTTCGCCCGCGCCTGTATGGCCACCGCACATGTTTTAAGTTACCACTTTTTGCGAAATAATATTTATTTCTTTTTAAGTGAATAGGCTTAATAAACTAGTGCGCTTTACCATCAACGATTGCATCACTGCTTACCATTAGGCGGGATTGCAGTCAGGCACTAGTTTATAATTATTAAAAAAAAAAAAATCGTCACTTAATCTTTATTCAATAACAGTTTCTCTATTGTCCTCAGTCATGGAAATTCAAGTTGGCCGAACGTTTTGATATCAGGTTGTTCGGCAATAAATAATTGCTTCTAACTTTCGAACTGTTCTGTCACAAATTCTTTGGCTGGCATCTTTATGCATCACAAAATCGTCACTAAATCTGCCCCCTAATCGGCGAACACATTTTTAGGGTACCGTAGCCAACGGCAAAAAAAAGGAACCCTTATAGATTCGTCAAGTCTGTCTATCGGTCCGTATGTCACAACCACTTTTTTTTTCGAAACTGTAGGAGGTATACTGTTGAAACTTGGTAGGTAGATGTAATTTGGTGAACCACAATAATATTTTGATGCAAAAAAAGAAATTGGGGTCTCCCCATACTTAGAACTGAAACTCAAAAATTTTATATTCAATAAACACATACGCGTGGGGGTATGGATAGGTCTTCAAAAATGATATCGAGGTTTCTAATTTTTTTTTTTTTCTAAACCAAGTAGTTTGCGTGACAGACGCTTCCAGAGTGGAAAAAAGTTGCCCCCCCCCTCCCCCTCTCCTAACTTCTAAAAGGAGAAAATGAAAAAAAAAAAACATGATGTACATTACTATAAAAAACTACCAACGAAAATTGTTTTGAACGAAATCTAGTACCGTAAAACGCTGCAACTTTGCCTTAGTTTTGGAGTATTATGTTTATATTTAAAAACATTACGACACATTTTGCTTTTTGTCTAGTTAGTAATGAAGCTCAGTTTAATGGGCTTCTAAAGTGTACTTAGAACATGATTTTATTTTATTCATTTTCTAATTATGATCAATTTTATTAATAGGCAAAGTCGGGCCAATAAACTGCAACATTGCCTGCATGAATTTAGACAGTCTAAACAACATAAATACCTAATTCTTGGGCGTGAAGTTAAACTTTATGAGTAAAACTTAAGGATGAATATCCTAAAGCAGTCACTTTTTGCATATAATACTAGATACGATGCTAGGCAATGTTGTATTCGACTTTGCTTGTAGTTTCATACATAATTTTAAATGGCATAGGGTTGTCACAAACTTATGGAATAAAAGAATACAGTTTTCCATTAATATTTATTAAGAGATCAAAATGTTTAACATCAGTCTTATCAACATCCAAAATTTGTTTCGGTTGGTTATAAAGAAAAATATTTTTTTTTTGTGGGCAGCCATATTCTCCACAAAGTATTAAGGCATTCGCTATTTTACTCTCTTCTTCTTCGCTTAATCGAATGGGACTACCAATTTTTTTCATGTGAAGCAGTTTAACTTTATTAACAATAGTTCGTCGGGGGATTCCGAACTGTTTTTCGGCCTGATAACTTGTCAAATTCTTATTTTTTACAAGCTCTACAACAACATTTAGAAGACTATCTTCGTAATCTTTATAGCGTCTAGACCCAGGCTTTCTTCTATTTCCCATTCTGAATTTAAAAGAAACAAAACCAGATTGTAATATCAGCAGTTATTTAGCTGTCGTAACTGTGTTAAAATTAATTCGCTAATTCATGCCATTTGTTTAGATACAACACAGCTATTACCGATGCTTTGAATTTAAAGAAAACGAACGGGGAAGTTAGGTATTCAGAAGTAAATATTTACAAAATCTGACTCAGTTAAAGCATTTACAAGTTACACAAAATAAGAAATATGATCAAAATAAAAGTTCGTAATTTCGTACGTAATTTTATGTTCCACTTTGTGACAACCCTAGGTCAGGCAAAGTTATGTACACTAGTAGGAATTCAGTGTCATAACTTTGCCTAAACATTTATAACTATTTTATTTGTAACAATTAACACTCAACAATTATTTAGAATTATAGAAAAGCTTACGAAGGACATATCAACATCAACATTTTAGTAAAATTAATAATAATTTTGGACTTACTATAAAAGTTTGTCGCGTAACGTCGAAGCCGGCCATCCCTTGTTGCGTTTGACAGATCATTATTTGGCGGTTTCAATGAAAACAAATATGGCGATCGGTTTTTCGAGTTGCCAAGTAAGGATTTAATTATCTACCAAAAAGCAGATGTTGCTACATGCAATATTTTAAAAGATATTAACAAGTTCTTTAAATAGGCAAAATTGTGTACGAGAGGTAAAGTTGCAGCGTTTTACGGTAAGTAGTTTTTTTTAATACCTCGTAAATCGTAAACCGCTTATTACCGCGTAATCTTTCATACAAATAACTTAAATCCTTTAATTTATAAAGCAATGGTACGGAACCCTTTGTGCGTGAATCCGACACGCACTTGGTCGGTTTTATTGTCAAATGATTGCGACTAGTTGGGATCAGTTGGGATCGTTTAGACCGCCCATTGGTCTGTTCGGTCCAAACGATCCCAACTAGTCGCCATCATTTGATAAAAATGTGTTCGCCGATTACGATTATTTCCTCGGTGGTAGGCCATAACATCGGCTGCCGGCAGAAGTTACCACTCACCAGACAAAGTCTTGCCGCCAAGCTATTCGTCGTTTTCCGGCATGATGTTTGGTGAAGCCGTACGGAGGACGGGTCTGAGCAGTTGTGTTGCGATGTGTAGCGGGTACGATGCACCAAATGTTGTTGTGTCGGGAGTTTGGTCGTGGAGAATCTCCAAACCAATCTCCCTCTAGCGCAGCTTCGTTTGATCGTGTTGGTCTTGGGTTTAACATTGCATCACCTCGCTCAACTGCCGTCATTATCCTATTCCTTAGTGTTTTAAGTGAATAGGCTTAATAAACTAGTGCGCTTTACCATCAACGATTGCATCACTGCTTACCATCAGGCGGGATTGCAGTCAAGCACTAGTTTATAATTATTGTAATTGAGTAGAGCAAACATATTTTTCTTTTTTACCGCGTACATCAAAAGACTGGACTGAATATTCCAGCAACGGTTTTCCCGTCTGACTGTAATTTGAGTGTCTTCAAGGCTAGAGTGTAAAATAAATATGAAATAATGTGCAACAATGTATATAAAAAACTGCCGAACCGGAGGTGACAGCTGTCATGTCACCTCCGACAAAACTGTAAAATTCAGACGAAGACGATGTTGACAAGATCTGCCGCTCGAAGAGCACGCCCACCATCTCCGGACTCGTTGCTCAGCTCCGCCTCGCCGCCGCCGGCCTCCAGCACCACTGTAAGTGCTGTGACGACCCCGGCCGCGGCAGTTGCGTTGAGCTCGAGCGACGAGTACTTCTCTCCGCCGACGACGCCGCCACCTGCTCGCCGACGGGGAGGACGCCGGCCGCCGGACCGCTTAGGACCTCGAGGCCCATCGGCTTCTGACAGGGTCCCAGCTCCCGGCGGTAGTGTGCAGCGCATGAGATGGACACAATCCATTAATGAAAATGTCATGCGCTCATACTATGGGGCTACAGAGGGAGGAAACAAAGGCTGTTATTAAACTAGTGCGCTTCACCATCAACGATTGCATCACTGCTTAAGAAGGCTCTAGTGGCGCTTTCTCCATACAAACGTATTCAGCTGTTTTCATCGTGGATAACGCTTCTAGAGCACTTTTTTTTTACAATTTTACACCTTGATTATACGTGCCCCTGTCATTTGATTTTTTCCAAAACCTAATAAAAGAAAATATGTTCAGACGACTATTACACAAATGTCTTAAGTTTTACAAAAAGACCTTTCCTCTATAAGTCTATACTGTAAGAAGTTGTTTATTATTTATACATATTTATATATTTTAGTATTATGTATTTATTTAAGTATACTTATCCAAAATACCGCAGTGTCTCAAGGCAAAAGTCTTCGACCAGTATGTGTTGCCAGTGATGACTTATGGAATTGAGACGTGGTCGCTAACAATGGCGCTTATCATCATCATCAGCCTTTACTCGTCCACTGCTGGACATAGGCCTCTTTCATGGCACGCCAACAAGCTCGATCCTGAGCAGTTCTCCGCCAGCCACAGCCAGCCACCTTTTTGATGTCGTCGCTCCATCTCGCCCAAGGGCGTCCCACGCTACGTTTGCCGAGACGCGGTCTCCACTCAAGGACTCGTTTACCCCAACGGTTGTCGGTCCTGCGGCATATGTGACCAGCCCATTGCCACTTCAGCTTGCTAATCCTCTCAGCTATGTCGGTAACTCTGGTCCTCTGTCGGATCACCTCATTTCTGATGCGGTCCTTCAGAGAGACGCCCAACATAGCCCGCTCCATAGCTTGCTGAGCGACTTTATACTTATGGACTAGTCTGACCGTTAGTGTCCAAGTCTCGGCTCCGTAAGTCATGACGGGTAGGACGCACTGGTTGAAGATTTTGGTCTTCAAACATTGGGGTATGGGCGACGAAGTTTACCAAATGCTGCCCATCCCAGCTGGATCCTTCTATTTGCCTCCTTCTCAAAGTTGTTTTTCCCTAATTGCAACGTTTGCTCGAGGTATACATACTCTGAAACAACTTCGTGCGGCATTCCATTTACGGCAACCGGTCCCGGAGCGCGCGGATGGCGCTTATAAGAAGGCTCAAAGTCATTCAAAGGGCAATGGAGAGGGCTATGCTTGGGTTTGCTTGGGGAATGAGGAGATCCGCAGAAGAACGAGAGTACGACATAGCCCGAAGAATTGCAACACTAAAGTGGCAGTGGGCTGGACACATTGCCCGCAGGACCGATGCCCGATGGGGCCGACGGGTTCTCGAGTGGCGACCACGCGCCGGAAGGCGTAGCGTGGGTAGGCCCCCGACAAGTTGGACCGACGACCTGGTGAAGGTCGCGGAAAACCGCTGGATGCGGGAGGCGCAGGAGCGATCGTCGTGGAGAACCTTGGGGGAGGCCTATGTCCAGCAGTGGACGTCTTTCGGCTGAAATGATGATGATGATGATACTTATATATGTAATTATTTTTGGATTATATGTTTAGGTATAGGCATTTAATATTATTGTCTACGTTTCTGTTTTACTTCTCCTTTCGCAGGTCTGCTGGAAGAAATTTCTTAAGAAATAAGCAGCACCTTTGTACTCAAATCTTAATTTTGTCTAATCCTTATGTATTTTATGTGTGTACGAGTATATAAATAAATAAATAATAGAAGCATAGGTACTTTTCCTCAAAATTTTGATATAAAAATTATTGAGATCTGTCGTGTTTTGAAAAAGAAAACAGCGGAATACGAAACGTCTTTTGGTCAACATTTTTGTAGGTAAAATCAGCCTGAGCTACAACTATCCATTTCGCACTTTACGGGGAGAGGTTGAAAGCAGCGCGACGGCAATATTTTTTCATTTTTTTTTATTATATATATATTATAAACTAGCGCTTGACCGCAATCCTGATGGTAAGCAGTGACGCAATCATTGATGTTAAAGCGCACTAGTTTATTAAGAGCCTATTCACTCTAGCCTTGAAGACACTCAAATTGTAGTCCGACGGAAACACCGTCGCTGGCAAACTGTTTCAGTCCCTTGATGTACGCGGTATAAAGAAGGAGGTGAAATGCTTCGTCCGGGTCGTAGTGGTGTTAACAACGTAAGGGTGGAAACTCGCCGTACGACGGGTCGTCCGATGGTGGAACGGAGATGGGGGAATTAAATCAAGCATTCCCTCGCACAATCCCCATAGAATGCATCCTATAGAAGACCGATCTTTTTCAAATACCTATTTTTTCAAATTCCTCGGCACTTGAGTCCCATTTTGAAGTTTTGGCGGGAAAGCTAAGACGAGTGTCACGCCCATTTCATTGGTCTTTTGAATTATTTATAGTGTCGTTTACTAAATAAAAGCGCGTGATTTATGTAGTAAAAAGTGCATTCAGTGAATAATTCATAAAGAACATTGAAATATCGCAGCATAGTGGCCTCATCATAACTTTGCCTCAAACCTCCCTCGTAGACGGTTCACGAGGCCATCTTTTTCGACTGTCATTGGCGATATCCGCCATTATTATGAAATAAAATTATCAAAGAATTTCTATAATTTGTTACACAAATTGTGGTATCCCCTTTTAAGTGCAAACGTTCCAGTACTTACCAAAAACAACTTCCCGCAATGTTCGCACATGTAGGGTGTCGTCACGGCCGTAAACTGAGTCCGGTTGATTCCCGGGTGAGCGTATTTGAAGTGGGCGGCATATACCCGGAGACTTTCTAGTACCACGCCACACTGGAAGACAACAATCAAAAACATAGCCACATTATTTAGACTCTTGAAGGATCCATGGCTTACATTATACCAACCATCATCAACCCTTTTATCCCCACTGCTGGGCACAGGTGTCCTCTAATACAGAGAAGGATTGAGTGTAATCACCACGCTTGCTCGAATGCTCTGTAAGTCAAGTCTAAGAAGCGTATTACAGAAGGAAACTCAAGCATTGATCTCTGCTTAAGCATTATTTAAAACTAGTTTCAACCAATCAAATGGCTTGAAACGAGACTTAAGTAGAGCTTGAGTTTTGAGTGACGTTCTGTAATACGGACCTAAGTTATATGTACTTTCTAAGTATATCTTAGACACCAATGATTGAAGGAGAAGGAAAACATCTTAAGGAAACCTGGACTTTATAAGTCTGAAATCGCCAAACCGCATTGAGCAAGCGTGGTGATTACACCATCTCCCGACTTCACAGACTACACAGACCCCGATGACCCTGCAGCGTAGCTACCACATAATTTGTGTTTAGTTGACTTAGTCATAAGCTTAGTTATATAAATATATGTGTCACTTTGTGTCTACCTAATATAGTAACTTAAATTATAATGAATAAATATATAACTATACTTAGCATACATAAACATATACATAGATATTATATAAACTTAGATAATAATAAAAATATAATACTTTAGCAAAACCTGAAATTTATATATGTAACTTCCAGACAAACACAAATATTTGTTATTAGATATTTTTTATCACGCGCTCATGGAATGCCAACCCGTTAGGCGACTACGTCACAGCAGTGAGACGGCGCTGCCTGCGCCCGCGCCGGCCGCCAGTCGGATTTCTAACTTCACCGCGAGTGCACGACGCTCGCGCCTCCGCCGGTTGGCATCCGATACGCATACGCCTTGCTTATTATTATTGCCAAGTCATTTCGTGCTACCTAGTGCTTACAACTATTCGATACTATCTGAACTGTGCTATATCTCATTCTTCGCCACTCTATTCACCTTCCTCTTCATTCTTCACAACGCTGTACCTATCTGCTTATCTGTGCTTCTTGTAAAACCAAATAAACTACTCTACTGTAAGCTGTGTTTGCTTCATCATTGCCATCCACAACGCTTCAACCCCATAACCCTCCTCCAAGAGGCCAATAGAGCCACCAGCACCCTATACAAGAAATCGAAATACCGACCTGGCCGTTGAGTTCCTCCGCGACGCGCCCCACAACTTAATTTCCCTTCCCGTCCCTTGCCCGATGAAGGCCAGCTCGCGCCGCAGCAGAGCCAGTATTTTTTTTTTTATAATTTTAAACTATCGCTTGACTGCAATCCCGCCTGATGGTAAGCAGTGATGCAATCGTTGATGGTAAAGCGCGCTAGTTTATTAAGCCCAGTCACTTAAAAAATCTTAGTGAATAGGAAGGAAGACTGCAGTTGAGCGAGGTGGTGCAATGTTAAACCCAACAACACGACCAACGATGCTGCGCCAGAGGGAGATTGATGTGGAGACCCTCCACGACCAAACTCCCGACACAACAACATTTGACGCATCGCACTCGGCATACATCGCGACACAACTGCTCAGACCCGTCCTCCGTACGGCTTCACCAGACATCATGCCGGAACACGACAAATCGCTTGGCGGCAAGACTTTGTCTGGTGGGTGGTAACTTCTGCCGGCAGCCGATGTTATGGCCTACCACCGAGAGAATTAATATTATTATAATGTCCCAACAATGACCTCTGAGTTTTTTTCGGCGTTTCTTCTCAAAGCTAGTACAAGGAAACGCCGTGGTCATCAAACCACTATGAACACTTTCGATCCAGCCGTCCCTTGCTGTTTACTCTAGCAACGCCCTAAGCCGAAGTTCGTACCCCACAGGGGGTGCCCATAGTGCGTAGTCGCCTTAATTTTAATTTAGTTTAAAGTGCCCCTGGGTGGAGGCTTTAATTTTAGTTAAGGCATCCAAAAGAAAGTCCGGTTAAGTAGTCACGGCCTCTAATGGTCAACTAAGAGATGCCATATCAAAAAAAAAAGTGGTGATTACAAACCAAGTAACTTCTATCTAAACTGGAATGTGAACTATCGATCAAAACGCGGTCCGATAGAGATAGCTTCACAGTAGCCCTCTGTCCTTGTTGTGTAGGGTGACTATTATAATGGAATTTATAAGGAATGTACGTAAAATATTTTTTTTTACTCTTATTACCTGAGTTTTAATGAACGTTTAGGCATGGATGCGAACTTTTTAATTTCATTATTGAATTTTAAAAATGGATGAATAAATTTATGATGTACGGAGGACAGCAGATCAATCTATCCAAAACTGCACCTTTAGATAAATATCTACAAGAATTTTAATGGTATTTTTAATGACAATAAAAGTCACTTACTTATTATGCACACAATGACTAAATGCACATTTATTAATTATTCCGAAATTTATGGTCACCCTACATACAAACAAAATAACTTGTATATGATTACCGCAAAAACCTTACTTAAAGAATGATATTCCGCATCGCATCCAGAGTATGACTTACTATTGCAGACATTAATGGCACCCTTTTTCACCATCTTTTTTCTAATCGAAATTGTTGGTTTCAAACAAAATTACAAAAAATAAATACGGGTAACACTTAGAAAGAGACAGATCGATCGGAAATAAAACTTTATTTGAACTACTGGGCCTGTAGCCAATGTAACATCGCTTCGTAGCGAAGCGAAATCGAATACCAAACCAACCAATGGCGGGAACGATCGACCACGTGATTTATCGCGTCGCGTGGTCAATCATTGTCGTTGTCAATCAATGTGTATTCCATACCTGTTCGCAAGTGACGGGTCCATTATGTGCAGGCATACTGTTCACGTCCTTTCGATGTATGACCGGACGTCTGACGGCGTTCACCCATGATGAACCGAGTCGCCTCTGCTTGATTGATGGATCATTGCTCATTCGGTTCCTGGACAAAACATAACATACATTATCAACCTATTATGTTCCCGCTCCTGAGATACAGGCCTCCAGGGAGTGGGCCGTAATCTACCATGCAGGCCCAGTACGGATTGGTAGATGTCACATGTCTTAGAAGTCTTGCCTTTTTTTTTTGTTTGGATCGGAAATCATCAAATGACAACTCCCGCTCTAGGCGGAGCGGAATAATCGCAGTGATTGTTCAACTTGTTTCTGCCCTTACCAGTACGTTACATTTTAAGCAGGCGGATTTTCTTGTTTGTAATAATTTTTTCCCTTAATTTATTAATATTTTTTGTGTAAATACTTACGGGTCATCTTCCTTGATATGTTTTGAAGATAAGCGTAAATGTCGACCGTACGCTTTCTCAGTTAAGAACTTAACGTCGCAAACATCACAGTGAGGCCCCTTGAATTGTGTCTGTAAAATAGAAAGGCATGTATTAGTAATAAATGTATTTTCTTTCTTCTTTCTTTCTTTAGACATACTAATTTGTAATATTGTAAACAAAATATTGTAAACATTTTCATTTTTAATGTCTGGACTTGAAAAAAGACGATGATCCCTGAGTTTGTTTCGGCTATTTCTTCTCAGAGGTAGTCAGTTAGGAAATGCCGGCTTCATCTAGTTAAAAAAATAAAATAAAAAATAAACATGACGTGTAAAAGTGATCAGTGATCCTACTTGTTTTTTAAAAAAAAATAATAAATAAAGAAAGAAAAATAGACAGAAAGAAAATTCGTGGGAAAATCAGCAGATCCTAGAGCCTACATGGTATACTACTGCCCACTCCCTCGACCTGTGCCCCAAAAGTGTACCCCACTTCGCCTGGGTGGTATACTACTGCCCACTCTCTCTCGACCTGTGCCCCAAAAGTGTACCCCACTTCGCCTGGATGGTATACTACTGCCCACTCTCTCTCAACCTATGCCCCAAAAGTGTACCCCACTGTGCCTGCGTGGTATACTACTGCCCATTCTCTCTAGGCCTGTGCCCCAATAGTGCACCCCACTGCGCCTGCCTGGTATACTACTGCCCACTCTCTCTCTCTCGACCTGTGCCCCAAAAGTGTACCCCCACTGCGCCTGCCTGGTATTCTACTGCCCACTCTCGCTCGACCTGTGCCCCAAAAGTGTACCCACTTCGCCTGGGTGATATACTACCGCCGACTCGCTCTCGGCCTGTGGCCCAAAAGTGGGGAAAAAACAAAACCTTACCAATATTGTAAATGTGAAAGTGAGTTTGTTCCGTTTTCACGCTTAAACTACTGAACGGATTTAAATGAAATTTGGCACACAGCTAGTTTATAACCAGAAATAACAGATATTTCCACGGGAGGGAAGCTTGCGCGAATGAAACCGCTGGGTGCCCCACTCTCAATCAATACATAAAATTATACAATTTTTTAAACAAAACCCTGTCCGATCCTTAAAGGTATTGTTAGGTATCGATAACTGTTTCTACTAATTAATGCCTAAAAGCCGGGCTAAACTTAAGATAAAGGCAGGGCACGTGGCACAAAATTACCAAATTTTGTGGAAGTCGGAAATAATTCTTGGAAAAAAAAATTTAAATTCATTAGTATTGTTACTATGCACACATGACCAAACAAAATATGAAATTTTACATAATCATCTATGTAAAATTTCATATTTTATTTGGTCAAGTGTGTACCTAACCTTTATTATCCTTAGGTATGGGTCGGACGGGGCTTTATTTACATATTGTGTACAACGTTATTTTTTTATATGAAACCTGAATACAGTTTGTTCAGAATAAGCAACTGAATAGATTCCAATTATTTTTACACCATGTTACATTTTTTCCCAAACACACTTAGAAATTGTTGCAGTATGGTTACCGAGCCCACATAGCAGACGGTAGATCGTAGTATGTAGTAGGAGCACAGTGAGACAGGGTCCAGCGGACCAGACAGGGCGAGCGGTGCATTGACCATTTTGTTGGGACAATTAAGTAAGATAACAAGCTCGTAACTGTGTAGATTTTATGATATCTTTTTGATATCTTGTACATAGTTTCTTTACTTAAGAGCGTTTACTACGTACAGCTGGCAACGTCGCATTATAGTGTCATATTTCGTGGATTTTAATTTTTATTATTAAATTGGAGCTACATTTTAAAAATCTGTTTCATTAACTTTTAGAATTAGGTGAATAGTGGATAAAAAGTAAGTAACCGTAATGTTTATACTTATTTTACTTTGAAAATAACTTCTTTTAAGTTTGCAATGCATTTTTTGCATATAAATACAGTAACACCCCGGACTTACGCGATGAGTGGGACTGAGCGCTATCCGCGTAAGTCGGGGTACAATTTACAACGCACAAAAAAACACAAAATCGTAACTTTTGTACCTACGCGACGAGTCCGCACTACACGTCTGTGCCTGTTGTAAACTGAACGAATAATAATGCGGGCGGGGGAGTCAGAAACTTGCTTGAAAGCTTGTCGTTGACTGCGCGGCGTTCAAACAAAAAAAGAATAGACGAGAAAATTACATAGCGTAACTCCGAATTCGCGTAAGTCGGGGTATTACTGTAGTACTATAAACTCAATGATTTCATACCTTTTGCACACTTTTCACCTCCTACTAATTAGTTAGTGAAACACATTTTTAAAATAAAGTTCCGATTAAATAATAAAAATTGAAAACCACGAAATATGACTCTAAAATGCGACGTTGCCAGCTGTGCGTACTAAACGCTCTTAAAAATACTGGATACGTGTTTTGGGTTTAGGACAAACAAAAAATAATGTTGTATATCTTCTTCTTCTTCTTCTTCTATAGACCTATAATAGCCTTAACGCTTTAGATATAAATCCCAATAAAAAAGTCTGACAGATTGTAGTAGCTTGATGTGCTGTCGTCTGTACATACGTATGAGTTCTTATAATTATCAATAAAAAAAAAAATACTTACATTTTTATCAAAAAGCTTATGTTTCATTCGCTTGTGGACCTCTACGCCGGTTTTGCTCACAAACGTGTATCCGCAGAGTTCACAGACGCACGCCGACATGTGCTTTAGGCGTAAATGATTCAGTAAAGTAGTTTGTTTCCTGTTCGAAAAAGTAAAAAAAGAATGTTTATTGTTGTAAAACATGAAAAGGAGCTAAGGAACAAAAAGGCAGACGTAGGGAAAAAAGAACAAATAGTTATAGCGGTGACGTAATCTATATAATTGTATACACTCTACATACACAGCATACATATATACATAATTACATATGTACAGTCTGTCTATAAAGTCAAGAAATTAATGTTTGGGGAACTAAAATTGATCAAAAGTATGGTAACACATCAACAAATCAAAGTATGGCAAATCATCAACATCGAATGTCATCGATTTATTTTGTGACTTCTTATTTATTGAAATTTGTATTAATTTTCAATTATTGTACAACATTATTTTTTGTTTAAGCGAAACCCGAAATACGTGTTCAGTATTTTTAAGTAAACAATCTATGTACAAAATTTAAAAAAGATATGAGCTTGCTATTCTACTTGGTTCATCATCATCATCTCAGCGCCAATCCCAGTCGCATCCGAAGCGTTTTCAGCTTTGGAGTCCAGGGTCCGCTTTACCAGTCTAACTGCTGATTTTGGCTAAACTTCGATATTTTCCGTGAAGCGACTACCGCCTGACCTCCACAACCCGAAGGCGATATCTAAGCATTGCAGTTAGACCAATTGTTAGACTTTTGAGGGCTCCAACAACCCGTAACGACTGCCACTAGATGTTCGTATGGCAACCGGGACCAACGGCTTAACGTGCTTTCCGAGGCACGACCAGACCAGTGCAAATATTCATTTTCATGCATACAAATATTTGCACTGTGTGGGGATCGAACCCACGCTTCCTTGCGCAACAGCCGCGTTCGCTACCGCTACGCCACGGAGGCTGTCAAAACCTTGCTATTCTACTTGGTTGTCCCAACAAAATAAAAATGTCAAAGGTCCGCTCGTAAAGCGAGCGCGGGGCGTTGACCTCTAGCGTCAGCTGTGACGCGCGCGAGTACTATGATCTATCGTAAAGCTGCATGCGCGCGCTCGGTATCCAAACAGCAACAATTTCAAAATGTATTTGGAAAAAATATAACATGCTGTAAAAATGATTGGAATCGATTCAGTTGCTTATTCTGAACAAACTATATTCAGGTTTGGCATAAACAAAAAATAACGTTGTATATAATTGAAAAGTGGGTTAAACAAAAATGGTACATAATCCTACGTACAATAACATTCACGCGTTCCTGAGAACAAGGGTCTTGACAGACCGACAAGAAAGTGAACTAAAAATATATACTCACTCGAACTCAACAAGACACTGCGGACACTCATATTTGCTACCGGCGTGGTACTTCATGTGTCCTAGTGCCACGTTTCTGGAAATATACAGCAACATTTATCAAAATCTTGATAGCCTGAGAAATTAAATTGCAAGAGTTGGCTTTCTGAATATCAGAATGGCGTTTGTTTGCCGCCTTGTTTTGATGATATATTGTAAGAACATTTTTAAATACGGAAATTGGCCTTCTAGTGAAGGTCGCAGGAATCCGATGTAGGAAACACAGGACCGGTCCAAGTAGCGGTCCTTGGGGGAGCCCTGTACACAGTGGAAATTTTTCATCTGAAATGATGATGTAAGTAAACCTTACCTGTTCCTCGTGACCAAGGGACACAATTTGCATATGAATTCCGTTTCGTGTTGCCGCTTCATGTGTGCGCGCAAATCTCTACTTTTCTTCATACGGATATTACATATGGTACACTTAATCGAACCGCTTTGCTGAAACCAAAAAAATGACGGTTACACTACGATTTCATAGAAAACCGGTGTACGCTGTAATAAACACACATAACTTAGGGTCCATTCTTACGCTGCGAGCAATGGTAACTCGCCGCCTAGTAACAACCAGACCCAGGTAGATGGCGCGTTGAGATCACTTCGCGCCTTAAAAAGTCAACACATCATGACGAATTCCACAAGGCCGAATGCCTGCCTGGGCCGCAAGTTGTAATATTTCATATTATATTATTTACCGAGACGCTAACAAATTTAGGTCTTGCAAACTCATGGTAGAACTACAGACTCTGAGCGTTATTAAAATTACGAGAATTGCCAATTAGTGATGTAAAATGAAAAAAAAAAAAACAATTTGTTTTTTCACTTTATTAAAAACCATGAAAAAAAACTTAGCGTCGTTGCTTTTTTTTCTAAATTTGTTTTTTTTTTTTTTGTAGCCTACGTTTTAGTTCAATTATAAATTATATTTGTAATTTGTATAATAAATCAACATAGTATTTATTCATAACTAGCTTTCCGCCCGCGGCTTCACCCGCGTGAAGCTCGGTTATATCGCGCTTTTTAGATTTCCCTCGGGAACATCCAACGCATGTCCTTTCTCAGGGTCTAAAGATTTTCTGTGCCAAATTTCATCAAAATCGGTTGAGAGGTTTAAGCGGGAAAGCGTAACAGACAGGCATACAGACAGACAGACAGAGTTACTTTCGCATTTATAATATTAGTATAGATTCACTACTTCCAACCATAAATCACAACTATTTTTTTTTCAATTTGTTCTTCATCTTTATCTTCAATTTACATCGTAATTTACAATGGGGACTTATATATAATATTTGGGGACTTCCCTTTCGTTGATGTTAATATGAATGAATGCTGCCAATATTTTTATGAAATTTTGGTACTATTTTATCAGAAAAGTACCGTAGGTTCTGGAATAAACTAAAGACTATTTATTATGTACCATTAAGTATTAATTCTTCTTCTCTTCTTCTTCAGCCTATAGATGTCCACTGCTGGACAAAGGCCTCCCCCAAGGCTTTCCACGATGACCGGTCTTGTGCTGCCCGCATCTATCGGCTTCCTGCAACCTTCCAGGTCATCGGTGTACCTTGTTGGGGGCCTCCCTACGCTGCGTCTTCCAGTACGTGGCCGCCATTCCAGAACCTTACTGCCCCCTCGGCCATCGGTTCTACGAGCAACGTGCCCTGCCCACTGCCATTTAAGTTTGGCGACTCGACGAGCTATGTCGATGACTTTGGTGAAACTCCGAGCATAGCTCTTTCCAGTATCTGTACCTTCTGTCATCATCATCATCATCTTAGCGTTAATTCCAGTCGCATCCGAAACTTTTCAGCTTTGGAGTCAGGAGTCCGCCTTTACCACCTTCTGTCTGAGAATATAAATAAATACATATAAACTATATACCTCGCTATGCTTGATCACGTGTCTTTCCTGCTTATCCTTGGTCGGGAACCCTCTAAAACAGACGTCGCACTTGAACGGCGCCTGCGTATATTTGTCACATTCCCGCCTGACAAGAATTTCTCGTCTCAACTCATCGTGGTTCAACGGTTTTATGATGAAAATGTTCTCGTCAATCGGTATCGAAGGTTTTACATATGGCTGTTTGTTCTTCTTCGGTCTGAGAATAAAAATAACAACTTGTTTTCACTGCACACAGCAGAAGTCAGAATTTGAACGTAAATGTGGTGCATTTATTAATGTTTTTATTTTTTCATTCACAAATAAAATTAAAAGTAAAACATGCCAGCGATCAATGGAACGGTGTATGCTTAAAATAAGAAAAATACAAAAAAATCGCAGTGAAGACATTAGGATGAAAACTAGGTTTACAGATGCTCTTCAACAAGCTTCGCGACTTAATGGACTGGTCATTTGTCAAGGTACACAGACAAGAGATGGTCTTTACAAACTACTAAATGGGCAGGGCCTACTGGTAAAGAAGCAAAGGCAGACCACTAAAAAGTTGGGCTGACGAAACAAGACAAAACAAGAGACAAATGGAAGGAATTAGAGGAGGCTTTTAGCCAAGCTTTATTATCATTATTGTATTTTAATGTTCTGGAACGGTTCGGGAATAATTTCGCACGTATTGCTTTATTATGCCATGTCTATAAAGTCGTGAAAATGGATGTTTCTTGAATTAAAAATATTAAAAATAGGGCAACAGTAATTTTGGTACATCGGATGTCATTGGCTGTCGTAGATCTGTTTTGTGATATGAGAAAAACAAACCGGAGTGGAGCTCGGGACATTATTTTTAACGTTTATCATCAATGTTTGTTAGTACACTGAGCTGGACAAATTTGATCAAATATGGATGATATTATTATGCTTATATGCCTAACAGTTGCTAAAACAGGTATGTAATCATGTTACTGTTTGTTTAAATCTACTAGAAGTTTCAAATTTACTATGTAAACTATTTTAAGACTAAAATAAGGATTGTTTACATTGCGCATTTATAGGTTAGAATACAAATATAAGTAGACCATATTGTAGTACGTTTTGATATTTTAGGTTATTTAATTTACCGCTGATTTTGAAAATGAATTATATCATGTTGAGAATTAAAATTAGTGCTTTACGGATAGCACTAATTTTAATTCTTCCTCCTTAAACTTCTGGTAGAAATTACATATTTTAATCTTTCAGGAAATTGTGAGAGTAAACCCTTTATCAAGATATATGATGAGTTAGTTATTCGCTTAAGTGAAGATAACAGGCTGATGACAGCAGCAGCGGAGACGTTGTTAGTGAAGCAGCTGATAAAAACACTTTTTAAGGAAGAATATTTGGAATCAGATGATGAAAGCAATTATTATGTTTTGGAATACTTTTCATTGGTAAAATCACGTTAAAACATAAAATAATAAATATTTATGATTTTATTTATTTAGATTTGTGTTTTCATTAAAAGCAGTTTTGCTTCTTTCAATCACTTTAACAGGGTTGCCATATATATGCACGACCGCAGCGCCCTTATTTATTTTCACGGCTTTATAGACATACTATACTTAATACACATGAATTTTACAAGTAGACGGTTGAGCCATCAGTTGTCACCATATGTGGATGCGCGTTGCTACGCGCGGTATCGTGCGTGTGTGTTTGTACTATAGCCTGCACACTCACTCCAAGCCACACACACTCGCGCAAGCGCCGCTTAAACGAAACAGAGAGAGTGGGGGATGTTACATGTTAAGAAGCTCTGTGGTTTTTCATTATATCTTTTTGAAATTTCGTAAATAGATTCTTTACTTAAAAATACTGGACACCTGTTTCGGGTTTCGCATATATGTCTTCTTACCTTCCTTTGGCCCACATAGTAACATCATTATCTGCCTTAGACTTCCTTGTAACAGTTCTTTTTTTCTTTTGCACTTCATTTGTTTTGTCATCTAAACAAACAATAGCTTCATTCCCTACGTTAGTAATGCTTTCGTCATTTACATAGGCTTCATCAAAAACATCATCATTTGCAGGTACTTGGTCACCATCATCACTGTCTTCATCTTTAGAGAGATTCATTTGTTCATCATTGTCATCACTATCACTAATATCCTTAGAGGGTTTCATCTTATTATTGTCTTCCTCATTCTTAAGCAAAATAACATTATTATCCAAAACGATCTGCCCATCGTTTACATAAATATTTTCTGTTACAACCCGACCAACATCATCATCGTCATCAAAATCGGTTTCTTTCCCACCGATATCAATTTCGGTTATAGGTATTAGATCGATTTCGGTTTTGACATCAGCATTAGGATATGTTTCTTCAATAGTCTCATTTTTTCTTTCATCTTTTATAATTAGTTTATTTGTTATTAAGTTATGTACTTCTACTTCAATCTCCTCGTTGTGCGGTATGCCGATAACTTCTGTCTTTACGAATGTGTTCGGCGCATGCGCATCCGCATCGTGGCTGTTGAACTTGAACACTTCCCGAACACTCCATGTTGACTTTAGATTCGTGTGTAGCCGATGTATGTTTACTACATCGCTTATTTTTAGCTGCAAGTAATAATTTATACCTTATTACAATGACATAAGAGCCATAAGCTGCGCTCTTAAAATGCTAGATATATGGTTAGTAAGTATACTCACGTCAGCATTATTGTTCAAATGGTCTTGTAGCAGTGCATCGCTGAAAAGCGCTTTCGATTTGAACGAAGCTGCTGATTGGAGCCGTGCAGTGCACTCCCAACAAATCCCCATCGGTAGTCTGTTGTTTGTGTCCGTTGACGGCTGGATAAGGAACAATGTACACTTCACTTGTAGGTAACAAGCAATGTAAATAAGTTCTTAGAAGTAAATTTTAACTATCTTCTATCTGAAACAAAACTATCTGTGCAATATGTGTGTATGGATCTGATGAAGGAACTAGGAGGTATATAGGGGAAATTTTCAGTAGCTGCTTGTAAACCTCTCCCGTCTTATTCCAAAACACGATTTTTAGTACTGGGACTATTTACGTTTTATTTAGTCATGGTTTAAACCCAGTAATGGGGAAGAAAACTGACAAATCTCGCCACTGGAGGCGCTGATATCGTTTGACCCAAATAAACTGTCAAAACCCATTGTAATTTGTTCGAGTTTACGTTGTTTATAAAAATGTAAAAAAATATGGCGCATTGTGTAGCAATTTGTTGCAATAATAATGGAAATCACTCTTTCCCTAAAGATATGCATTTCAATTTAGAACAGAATATAAATAGATTTCAATAAAGATTATGTTGATATCTCTATAGCTTTCTGAAGGCGGTAAATCAATTTTTTCTCTTGTTTTCTTATTCTTGAGGAACCTCGAAGTTAATTCCGGTCATACGATTCTAGTCTGGATACCTAATAATTTTAGGTTAATAGGGTTGAAACTTTCAAAATATGGCCATAATAAATACTAATATTTAGTCTGGGCATTTTTATTTCCCTGGTAATTAGATCAGCTTTTCGTCCCTTTACTGAAGCTCCTCGAGACTTTTAACTCCTTTTTTAACTTGAAACAGTCCATGTACAATACATTGCTCGGCTTTACCTAAAAAAAAAACTCGTCAAACACAAAAAAAAATCCTCAACATAAAACGTATTACGACTGACAGCTAATTGTTATGAGTCAAACGCCATCAGCGACATCTGCAAATAGCTTTGCGTTTTCTTCCCCATTGTCCCAGTAGGTACTAAATATAGATCGTGTTTTGGAATAAGACGGCACGAGTTCATTTTTGTAGCTCATAATTGTCATAACTTCATCGACTTCTATAATATTTATTAATTTAAGGAAACTGTACTATACGCTAGAGTAAAAAACAAAACGTGTGGCACTCGGGGACTGCTGCGGTAAAGCAATCAGAAAGCATTTTTTATCAACTGCTATTTTATAGAATAATTGTCGTCTATTGATACCAGCATGAACTATAATTATTATAGTAATGATCATAAGAAATCCTAAGCTTTTTCAGCTTTGGAGTCTGGGGTCCGCTTTAACAGTCTAACTGCTGATATGGCTAAACTTCGACATTTTCTGTGAAGCGACTGCCGTGTGACCTCCACAAGTCGAAGGCGATACCAAAGGATTTCAGTTAAACCAATTGTTGGACTTTTGAGGGCTTCAACAAAACGTAACAACTGCCATTAAATGTTCGTATGGCAACCGGGATCAACGGCTTAACGTGCTTTCCGAGTTACGACCAGACCAGTGCAAATATTTTTTTTTTAATTTATTTATTTAACAATGTACAACTATCATCACAGGTGAACCTAATATAATAGTGTACAGTAGTGTAGTACAATAGTGCACAAGACTTATAATATTCTTCAACTACAAATTAAAAACATCTACAAATAATTATACATATAACGCACAAATGTCCTCTAAGTAGCAATAAGCAGCCCGTGTACCGCACTCAGAGTACAGCTAAAGATGTCGACACGACAAATATTCATATTCATGCATACAAATATTTGCACTGCACGGGGGTCGAAACCGCGCTTCCCTGCGCAGTGGCCGCGTTCACCACCGCTACGCCACAGAGGCTGTATAAAATAAAAATGAAATCATGGCTAAATTTCATCAATACCATGGCATAAAAATCTTTAGGTGATGTTGAGGAGCAGTTAGTAGCCAGTCTACACGCATACGTCTATTCGCACACTTGCCTCGGTGGTAGGCCATAACATCGACTGCCGGCAGAAGTTACCACCCACCAGACAAAGTCTTGCCGCCAAGCGATTTGTCGTGTTCCGGCATGATGTCTGGTGAAACCGTACGGAGGACGGGTCTGAGCAGTTGCGTTGCGATATGTGCCGGGTACGATGCGCCAAATGTTGTTGTCTCGGGAGTTTAGTCGTGGAAAGTCTCCAGATCAATCTCCCTCTAGCGCAGCTTCGTTTGGTCGTGTTGGTCTTGGGTCTAACATTGCATCACCTCGCTCAACTGCCGTCATCCTTCCTATTCCTTAGTTTTTTAAGTGAATAGGCTTAATAAACTAGTGCGCTTTACCATCAACGATTGCATCACTGCTTACCATCAGGCGGGATTGCAGTCAAGCACTAGTTTATAAAAATAAAAAATAAAAAAAACACACACACACAAACACCGTGCCGAAGTCTGCCGAACTGAAACGACGTTCGACGATGCACGGCTTTCAACGTCGCGCCGATGTACCGGTCGGAATCTCGGTGTTAGGTTTTATTTTCGTAACCGAATTTTTTGATTCGGTCGCCGCGCTAAAAGCTCGCGATAAAACCTATGCAATAGGTAGCTTAATAAAAATCTCGTCCTTTGCTTGAATGAAAATAAAAAAAGACACGCTTTTAACAATAATAAAAGTTATCAAATTAAAATAAAGAATATTTGAAAAGCACTACACATTTTTTTTTAAGAAATAAATGCATTCTCTATTAACTCACCGCCTTTCCCATAATATCTTTATACATTTTGTCCAAACCATTATCTTGTATTCGGTACATTTTAGCGTCCAATGAGAGGCATAGTTTGCACACCTATAACAGAAAACCAAGACTTATGAGCAACAATATCGGCACCGATTAAGTTGTTGACTGTACTTGAATAATCGAAAAAAAGAAAAAAAAAAGAGAGGAAAGCAATGACTTGTCCAAAAAAGAAAAAAAGTCCAGGACATTTTTATTCACAGGTCTAAGACGTCATTGTGCCTTCCGCCCTTCGGGCTGATGCGACGCTGGAGTGCCGCCCCAGAAATGGGGAGAGGGCACAGGGTCAATTTGTACAGGAGTCAAGAAGCGGCTGCGGTGATATAACAGCGCATCGCCCACATACGTGGGGGGCTAGATATGTCCGCAGCCGTCTCCTGACGTTTCAGCCCATATGACTATAAGTCGGTGGGGCCATGGGTGGTTGGTGGGCTGTACTTAGAGAATGTGCGCAGGAGTTGCGTAAGACACTATCAGTAGCAATGGGTATCATTTTGACAGTTCAACAACATACATTGCGTTATTTACGTTGTTGAGCAGACACATCTTTAGGAAATATGGAGCAATGGATTAGCAATATGCTTCGAAATGATTCCAACTATTAGTCATTGTGTGATACGTAATTAAGGTACTGTGCGGTAATTACGTAACACACTATCAGTAGCAATGGGTTTCATTTTGACAGTTCAACAACATTCATTGCGTTATTTACGTTGTTAAGCAGACACATGTTTAGGAAATATGGAGCAATGGATTAGCAATATGCTTCGAAATGATTCCAACTATTAGTCATTGTGTGATACGTAATTAAGGTACTGTGGGGTAATTACGTAACACACTATCAGTAGCAATGGGTTTCATTTCGACAATTCAACAACATACATTGCGTTATTTACGTTGTTGAGCAGACACATCTTTAGGAAATATGGAGCAATGGATTAGCAATATGCTTCGAAATGGTTCCAACTATTAGTGATTGTGTGTTACGTAATTAGGGCACTGTAGGATAATTACGTAAGACACTATCAGTAGCAATGGGTTTCATTTTGACAGTTCAACAACATACATTGCGTTATTTACGTTGTTGGGCTGACACAACTTTCTAAAATATGGAGCAATGGATTAGCAATATGCTTCGAAATGACTCCAATTGACAGTAATAGTGTGTTACATAATTAGGGTGCTGATTCCACCTCTCCTCTCCTCCCCCCTTTTGCTACCGCACTACCGGACGTACCGCAGGGTCACCGTTAAGGCCATAACATACTTCAACGACTCTGCACCAACACCAACAGACTCCCACATAACACCCACCACCTAAACTAAGACGACTGCTTGCAGTCCACGAGGAAACAGCTAGCAGACTGCCAGCTATCCACCCGTCAACCGCTCTCGCTTTTCGCAATAGACATAGTCCACGATCGGTTTCCATTAAACCAACTCGTATTTTTTATTACCTTTGTTATTAATAGGTATGTTTCCAGGGTAAAAAACAATTGATTTTATTTAGTTCGTCATTCAGATTATAGAAAAATATTGGATACGTATATTTTGTTTTATCAAATCAATAACAATTTACAAATATAAAAGGCATCAAAGATCAGGAGTGGTGGGTGGTGACGTCACTCCTCGCTAAAAAGTGTAGCGTGCAGTGACTTCACACGAGTTTTCAATGCACTGTGTCGTCTTCACTTTTTGTTTATATGAAAAAATGCGTGTCTAGTATTTTTGGAAATCTGACTGACGGACTAATTAGTTTTTTTTAGTCAACTACCCTATTATTGCTATTGCACTTGAGGACAAAGATAGAAGCGCTGGAAATAACGGACGAAGATTTTGGGTGCATAAAATGCTGAAAACAACCGACTGAGAGGCGACGGCGCGGCGACTGCTAGCATTGAGCGCGCGGACACCGCACCGACCGCTCGTCTACAACGTGCGGCCAGCGAGGCGTCAACTACCGAGCAGTCTGGACGGCGGTAAGCTCGCTGACTGGGAGCTGTTTCGTAATTTATGATGATAATGTAAAATATATCTAAAGAGAAATACTTAAAGCCCATATTTAATTGATATTCTTTTTGCCAGGTGGGAGCAGAGTTGTATAAGTGGGACCTTTACGTTACGGTTCGTATACCTCGTTTCTTGTTAATATCCCGTCGAGGGTATAGGCTATTTGACAGTATGAATATTTTTGTGATTATTTGCTTTAAATGCATAAAATGAGGGTTCTTTATGTCATTTACATGAGTTTAAATGAAAATAATAACAATTAATACATCCAAAAACACAATAATATGTTTGGCATTTTGTTTCTCGCGCCACTTATTGTAAAACGATCCGGATTGGCTAATTTCACGATGACGTCATACGCTCATAAACACTTGTTGTCGTTCTATGTGTTCTCATGTGTTTTAGCGTTTTTGGAAGATTTTTAAGGATATTTGGAGCGATTTGTGGTATTTTTTTGTTTTCTGACTGACAAATAACCTTTTGCTCTAAGCAAATAACAGATAAACACGAACACCACTGCAGAACCGAAAATCGTTTAGAAGTTTGTGACGTCACTTACAAAGTGCGACGCCATATTGCTGAATAAAGCGTTTCGGCGGCTTATTTGCATTTTGAATTTTTATTTGCATGTTTCTTATGAAATACGTATTTAAAATAAAAATAAAAAAAACTTTTGGTGAACTTCTTAACCGCAACCAAGTAATTCAAGATAGAAATTATAAATCTGTCAAATAGCCTATTGTGTGGAAATTCAACTGTATGCCTTCACGCAAGCCTCATGCGTATCAAGTGGTGGGTAGAAACTAGTAAATGATAAAATAATTTCATAAATATTTCTTACCCTCGATGCAGCGGGCCCATAACAGTCGTCCTAAAATTAAAAAAAAAAGTATAAGTTACGTTATACAACGTTTATTTTTTTTTTTTTTGTTTATACAAAAGCTGCATATAGTTTGTTCAGAATAAGCAACTGAATCGATTCTAATCATTTTTACACCATGTTATATTTTTTCCCAAATACATCTAGAAATTGTTGCAGTGTGGTTACCGAGCGCGCCTCGCATTTTACGATAGATCATGGTACTGCGCACGCCCGCACAACAGCTGACGCCAGAGGCCTACGCATCGCACCCCAGCCCGAGCGAAGCATAGACCATATTTTGGTTGGGACAAACCCACCAACCACCCATGGCCCCACCGACATATAGTCATATGGGCCGAATCGTCAGGAGACGGCTGCGGACATATCCAGCCCCCCATACGGGCGCTGCACTGGTCTATCACCGCAGCCGCTTCTTGACTCCTGTACAAATTGTCCCTGCGCCCTCTCCCCATTTCTGGGGCGGCACATCAGCGTCGCATCAGCCTGAAGGGCGGACGGCACAAAACGTCGTAGACCTGTAAGAGTGTCCTGGATTTTTTTGGACAGTTTTGTTGCTTTCCTTTCTCCCCCCTCACCCGTAATGGGTGTCTTGCACCACCCTCATCTCCGCGTGGATACGCGCGGGGCAGTCACGTGAGGCAGTGCGATGGCCGTTAGCCCCCGGCCTGCCGAACCTCACGCAGGTCGCGCACGCAGCGGTCGCCGCCTGGCACTCCTGCGACCGGTGTCCCTCGCCGCCGCAAGCGCCGCACACCATGTTCCGGGCCCGGCAGTACTTCTCTGGGTGCCCGTACATCTGGCACCGGTGGCAGCAGGTGACGCTGACGTGGTCGGTCACCTCCACTACGTCCCAACCCACGAATAGTCTGCCGCGCGTGATCAGGGCGGCGCGAAGTGGGCTAGTGGCCTCACATACCCACATGCACCGCCCGTTACGTCGGTTCCGCTTAAAGCGGACGCGCAGCTCCCCGGTCACACGCTCCTGTGTCCACTGGGGTTCCTCTCGCAGGTTTTGCTCGACCAAGTCAGCGACCACCGACTCCATTGTAGCCCGCTGGTCGATCCCCGTGAGGGCAATGAGCGGGCGCCGCTCCGCTGGCTCCGCCGTCCTCAGCGTCGGTGGCACCGCGTCACGCAGCGCCTTAGCTGCCTCCAAGGAGGTGGTCTGTACGACCACCCCCGCATTACCCACTCTCCGGAGGCCCGCCACCTGCACACCCAGCTGCGCCGGGTTGATGGCGGTACGCAGGGCCGCTTTCGTCGCCTCCGACGTCTTCATATGTTCCACCTGGTCCGGGGCAGGGTACACCACTACCGCTGGTCCCGGGGGACGCGGAATGGGCACCGGGTCCTGGCTGCGGCCCAGGCGCAGCGCGTTGGCGAACGATCGCCGCACCGGGGCCTGCGCGTTCACCGCCGAGGCAACGTTAACCCCAGGTTTCTCCCCCCTCTCCAGCTGCGCCTCCGCTACCGCCAGCCGCACCGTGAGGTGGGTGACGACCGCACCCAACCTTTCTGTGAAGGCGCCTATCGCCGCTATCTCCTCCTTGTTCAGCTTCGATGTCTTCCCACGGACCGCCTCCATGATTCCGCGGGTCGATGACGTGGCGAGCCCCGCCAGATCACTGACGGAGACGCCCGCCAGAGATTCAGCCGCCACACCGCTCCGTTGCTCCCCCAGAACAGCCGCCACTTCAGCGGCCTGCTGTAGATCCGCAGTTGGGGCAAGGGGCTGTGAGGGGGGGGCACCGGCGGTCCCGTCAGAAGCCCTCCGACCGGAGGCACGCCGGCGCGTCCGCCCTTTTTTCCCCCGACCTTACGGCGCATGGTCTCCTGCACCTCCTCCGGGGACGTCAATAACCTCTTCGTGGCTACAGGCGGTACGTTAGGTAGCATCGGTGCTGGAGCGGTCGCAGGTTCTGCCTGTAACATGGATGCCGTCGGCGTGCTAAAGCGCTCCGGCGGGGTCCTCAGCAAACTGCTCCGGGGAGCAAAGGCCTCGGCCTGCATCTCGGCGAGCGCGCGTATCTCCTCCTTGGCCTGCTCCATCCTCTCCGCGATGAGGGCCTGCTGGAGGCGCAGGGCCTCGTCGTCGTCCGCCATACCGCGCACCGAACACTTGTGAAAGTCAACTATCCCAAAAACCTTTTGTTTTCACCAATTCCTAGACAACAAATTTGTAGTTCTTTTATTTTCACCAATTCCTAGACACCAAATTTATGGTAGTTTATGATTTGTGGAATTGACCAGCTGAGGCTGGCAACACTCAACCGTCAAAGACAACTTAGTAACAAGGGAAAAGAAAAAAAGCGCGGGAAACTTTCGAACTTGGCGGGCGCGTCCTTTGAGTTTTTATAAAATAAAATAATTTTTAAGTATATATAAGATCAGTAGCTGTAGTGTATTGTATATATTCTGTTAATTAGTATAAATTTAGTTTAGTTTTGTACATTTCATCACTTGGTAAGTCAAACTTTTATCAGTATATAGAAACTAAGTATGAATGAGCCGCCCGATCCGGGGGACTTTGTCCCACCGGCAGGGCAATTAGTAACCATACAGTCCAATGAGTCTGGCATGGACACCGATGGGTCCACCTCGACCCGTTCTTTAAAAAGAAGCCGCATTTCTGTATGCAAACACTGCAACAAACGTCGTCGTCGACATCATGGCTCAGATACAATTAGTTGTGGTTGTCAGGATGCTCACTTAAATGAAAATGAACAAAAAGTTATTAACACGGATACTACATACAAAATTATCGATACGGTCCAAACTATTACCTCTCAGAGTCCCTCCACCCCTGTAGGACGGAACACATATGATAAAACCGATTGTGCACCTTACATTATTCATGTGCAAAAACAAACTTTGTCACAAAACGATGGCACAACCTTGCACCCCATTACATTTGGGAAATTTCTGAAAAAAACAACATTCCCAATATCATCAACGGAAGTGTGAAGCGCATAGGGCGTAACAAAATTTCGTTAGCTTTTTCAAATTTTGCAGACGCCAATTCTTTTATAAATAATGGTAATCTTGAAGCAGAACAATTGAAAGCTTACATTCCGACATTCAACGTTACTCGTATGGGGTTAGTTAGAGGGGTTCCGGCAGAATGGTCTCCAGAGGAAATTGTCAATAACATCTCAGTACCTATTGGCTGTGGCCCTATTTTGAAAGTGAGACGGCTGAACTTTAAAACCGTAATTGAAGGTTCTGTTGTTTGGAAACCTACACAGTCAATTGTCATTACTTTTGATGGCCAGGTCCTGCCAAAAAGAATATTTATGTGTTACAATGCCCTTCCAGTAGACTTATATATTTTCCCTACTATCCAGTGTTTCCATTGCTGTAGATATGGTCACACAAAGGTACAGTGTAGGTCTAAGCCTAGGTGCTTTAAGTGTGGTCAGAATCACACAGGGGATACCTGTAATAGAGATAAAGACCCTTCTTGCTGCATGTGTTCAGGTTATCTTTTTGCCACAAGTAAATCTTGTCCTGAATTTTCTAGGCAAAAACAAATCAAGACATACATGGCTCAAAATTCTGTGTCCTACGCTGAAGCCCTGAAAGTTCACCCTCCAGTAAGCAGAACCTATGCAGAGACGCTTCTTTCTTCCCCATCCAATAACTTCTTCAGTAAACCTGCTCTTCCATCATTTAACAGAATACCCAATAATATAGATTCCCCCACTACTAGCCACAAAAAGACAACATTTTTAAAACCTAGATCCCCTCCAAGACCTTCATATGGGTATGATAAAAATTCTCATAATGCTTTAATCCAGGAATATAATGCACCACAGCCAGCTAATGGTTGTGCCTTAAGAAAAGTAGAAGATAGTGAAACAAATAATTTGTCAACTAATGATTTTATTACAGCATTAATTCAACTTCTTTCACAGTATAATATTTCACCGTCCAACGTTGCCTCTTATTTAAACCTTTTCTCTCTTGCCATTAACAATGGACAGACTCTCCAAAATAATGCAGTGGAACTGCCGCAGCCTGACAAGCAAAAAAAGTGATTTAATTCACTTACTCAATAAATATGAACCCTCAGTTTTTGCATTAGCAGAAACTTGGCTCAAGCCAAATCATGTTTTTAAAATAAATAATTACTATACCATTAGAGATGATAGATCTGATGGGTATGGTGGAGTAGCTATTCTCATAAAGAATTCTATTCCTTTCTCTATTATCCCTTTACCTCCTCATAGTGAGGATATTTCAATTGTAGCTATTAATGTATTTAACATTTGTATTATTTCCTTATATATTCCTCATCCATCTTCTTCTTTACTTCTTGAGATTAACAATCTTTTTTCTCTTCTTCCAACACCCCTACTAATATTGGGAGATTTCAATTGCCACCACCAATTATGGGGTTGTTCAATTTCCAGTAACCATGGGGATGAATTATTAGATATAATAGACCATCTAAACCTATGTATCCTGAATACAGGTGCTCCTACACGTCGGTCTGCTCCTAATCAGAGTACAAGTGCTATTGACCTATCTATCTGTTCTCCTAACTTAGCCTCTTCACTAACTTGGTATACACTATCCTCTACTTATGGTAGTGACCATTTCCCAATAGTTATGTCCACTCCATTCCCCAAACCAACCATTTCCATAAAAACATCAAACTTTAAACATAAAGTCCCTGATAGGAATAACATCAATTGGGAAAAATATAGAACCGCTACTGACTCAAACTTTTCTTCTCTACCACCTATTTCTAATGGTAATGAAAATGCGTGTGCTAGGTCTTTAACCAAGTTACTAATGGCAGCAGCAGATGAAGTGTTCCCTGCTAAAAATAATAGCTCTCATTCAATTCCTAGGCCTCCATGGTGGGATTCAGAGTGTACAGATGCCATTAAAAAACGTAAAGAAGCAGAATTCAATTATAATCTTGACATGTCCGATGCTAACTTTGACGCCCTAATCACTATTAATACAGAAACTAAGAAATTTTTGAAAAAGAAAAAATATGCAGGTTGGCAGAGTTTCTGCACAACTATATCTCCCAATACTCACCCAACTATAGTTTGGCAAAACATACGTAGATATAGGTCTGCATTTACACAGCCATCTCCTCCTATTCCCAATTCCCTAGCTACCGAATTCTTAGATAAACTTGCTCCACCGTGGGTTCCCCAAGATATTAACAACACATCATGTGAATCTGTTACGGCCGATTCTCTTAAGACTTTGCATCTCCCATTCACCTTAAATGAGCTAAAAGGCGTAGTACTAAATGCAGTAGATTCTGCTCCAGGTCTTGATGGCATTCCATACTCATTTTTTGCCAATCTAAGTGATAATATTCTTAATTATTATTTAAAAGTAATCAATTCTATCATGAAAACGGGAAATATTCCATCCGAATGGAAATGTCAAATGGTGTTGCCATTTTTAAAACCGAATAAAAATCCTTCGGACGTTTCTTCTTACCGACCCATAGTTCTATCCTCAGTGTTAATTAAATTAGCAGAACATTTATTAAAAAACCGTCTAGAATGGCACATTGAAAGCGAAGGCCTACTGAGCTGTTCGCAATACGGTTTTAGAAAAGGAAAAAGTACCACTGACTGTATAAGTATTTTTACCACAGATATCCGTTCCTCATTTTCCAAAAATCAGTCTACAGTTGCAGTTTTCTTAGATATAAACGCGGCCTATGACAACGTTTTACTTTCCGTATTAAAAAACAAATTAGATGTTTTAAAAGTACCACACAATCTATCCAACTTTATATTGAACATTTTAACAGACCGTACATTATATATGCCATTTGAAGATCATCATTTATCTCGCAAGGTATGGAGAGGCCTCCCGCAGGGATCTGTGCTTAGTCCCCTCTTATATAACATTTACACATTTGATTTAGATTTATCCATAAACAATGAAGTAAAAATACTGCAGTATGCCGAAGATCTACTGTTTTATTGTTCAAGTAATTCCATAGAACAAGCTTGCTCTGTTGTTACTTCTGCTTTATCGTTATTATCGTCATGGTTACATGTAAATGGTTTGGAATTATCCATCTCTAAATGCGCAACTGTTGTTTTTACCCGCAAAAGAAATATTCCTCAAATAAATCTTACTTATAAAGACGTCCAAATCCCTATTAAAGACAACTTTAAATACCTGGGTGTTATTTTAGACTCCAAACTGAGTAGTATCCCACATTGCGATTATATAGCTAATAAATGTGAAAAACACCTAAATATGTTGAGGTGCCTCTCAGGTGTTTGGTGGGGTGCACATCCTTCTTCCTTAAAGTTGATTTACAATGCAATTATTAGAAGCCTCTTAGACTACGGTCTATTTATTGTAGAACCTGGTAGTGTCAAGGCCTTCAAAAAATTAGATATAATACAATCTAAAGCGCTACGTGTTATTTCGGGTGCAATGAAGTCCAGTCCAGTGAATGCACTCCAAGTGGAGTGCGGCGAAGCGCCGTTACGTCTTAGGAGACAGTTTCTCTCAGACAAGTATTTCTTCAGAATTCTACAGTTCTCTAGTCATCCTCTCATCCCTAAACTGCAACTTTTACTGTCTGAAATTGAATCTTCATGCTACTGGTCCAATAAATCTCCACCCTGTTTAGTTGTTAGTTATAAGAAGTTCATTTCCCTTTCTTCCCCTACACACCGTTCAAATAAACTCCCTTTATTTTGCGTCAGTTATGACAGTTTACACTTTTCTCCCAGTATAATATATAATTTTGTTAGTAAATCTGATCCCCGTGTTCAATTAAAATTTAACCGATTAATATCTGAGCAGTTTATTGATTTCCATTGCATTTACACTGATGCTTCTAAACCTGCTGCAATTGACTGTGTAGGTGTAGGGGTTTACCATACACAATATGATATAGTTCAAAAAATTAAATTTCCTCCCGAGACTTCTGTTTATACGGGTGAATGCTTCGGAATACTTAGGGCTGTCGAATATGTTCGTATGTGTAAACTTAAAAAAGCTATAATTTTCACAGATTCATTAAGCGCTCTTCAAGCAATTGCCAAATTTCCATTCAAACAAAAATCGCAATTACATATTATTTTTAAAATAAGGGAAATAGCATTCACACTTCAGCTGCAGGGGTTTGATTTACAGTTTATTTGGATACCAAGTCACACTGGCATCCATGGTAATAATGTCGCGGATAAACTAGCAAGTGATGCAGTGCAAGGCGGTGATTTCTTTCCATATGAAAACTATTGTCAAGACCTTGTGGCTTTACCAAAATCTTTTTTAAAAAACGCCTGGCAGGAGGAATGGGACTCTGGCAGTAAATCAAAGGGGCAACATTATGCCCGTATTCAACCAGAACTTCCTGCAAAGCCGTGGTTCACAAAAGCAAAACTTAGTAAGATTGAGACGTCAACTTTGACACGCATGAGATTAGGACATGTTTGTTCCCCAGCTCATCTCGCCAGGCTGAAAATTGTTGACGACCCTGTTTGTGTGTGTGGAACAGATGTTGGTGATCTAAATCATATCATCCTCTCCTGTCCTCTTTATGATCGCACCTCCTTTATAGATAGTCTTTTATCTCTTAATATTCCTTTTCCAACTTCCATCATTGCCTTACTTCACACTAACGACATCAATGTATATAAAAGTATAGCTACATTCATCTCATTAAATAAAATAAAACTGTAAATATCCAACCATTTCATATCCTCATCCTCTTTTGTAATATGTGTAAATATTTTTTCCTACTGATCCTATAACTTACAGATAAATATCCAAATTTTACGTTCCATTTTACCTTTATTCCGTTTCCCTACCTTTTACTCGTCATTGGCTAACACAAACCGTGGAGAGCCAGAACAAAAAAAAAAAAAAACAAGGGAAAAAAATCTACCCACTAAGTACAAAATAATCGCACCCACCAAGTATGATATAAAGAAAAACAGAGAAAAATACCGAGATGCCTGCCGCCGCCAGGCCGGCGGTCGGTCTGTCCCACCGGATCACAGTCTACGCTATCCAGCGCTGAATAAACCAACACAACACAAAGAGTATTAATCACAACCTTATAACTATTGAGTGTCCATTTCACAATAACTATCACAATTACACTTTAATTCTAACGCAAAGCGTTCGTGCATTACACGACACCAAACTAAGTCTATAACTAACACACAAAAGTACTATATTCACAATAAAATCCAAAATTCCCTGGGGAGCGCAACACAACACGTCCGTCCGCTATGGTTCCTTTTTTTTTTTTTTTTTTTTTTTTTTTTTTTTTTTTTTTTTTTTTGGTTGGGACAGTAGGATAACAAGCAGTGCAAGTATTTGTATGCATGAATATGAATATTTGCACTGGTCTGGTCGTGCCTCGGAAAGCACGTTAGGCCGTTGGTCCCGGTTGCCATACGAACATCTAGTGGCAGTCGTTACGGGTTGTCGGAGCCCTCAAAAGTCCAACAATTGGTCTAACTGCAATGCTTCGATGTCGCCTTGGGGTTGTGGAGGTCAGACGGCAGTCGCTTCACGTGTGTTTATTTGTATTGTGCTACTAACATAGTTCTAAGTTTATTTTATTGATACTAACACCACAGCATAAAAACCATACAGTAGGACGACGCCTTTGATCTTGTGTAAAATGCCGACATCGTCTAGACAGTAACCCACCGGCCAGGGTTGTTACAAATAAACAATATTTATAAATTATTTATTAATTGCAGATCAACATCGATAGCTGCATTATAAATAAAACAATATTACATATTAATATAATAATAATGAAAACAATTTTTAACCCGCCCTTTACTGCGTGTATTATTAAGGAGTTGAGTACGGCAACAGATGAGGCGTATACAAAGAGATTTAAAAACTGATACAGACGTATAAGCCCCGCACGATGATATTGCGATGGAACCTTGTCACAATAACAGCGTTGTGACGTCATCTGTCACACAAAAGGACAGCTAGCAAAAGAATGTTAAATGCAAAATTAATATTAGGGTTAAGGGTTTATTTGTATTATATAATTTTATTACACTCTTTATAAAGAGTGTATGTATAAATTAATATTAGGGTTAAGGGTTACCTACTCACCCATATTCTGACAAACAAACTTTCATTATTAAAAATTTCAAGGAAATAATTTTTGTAGACGTAAGAAAAATATACTTATTCGTATATCTTTCTTACATGTATACTATTTTTTTCTAACTACATTTCTGTTAATTTGCGCGCGGGAATTGAACCAGAGTCCACTGTGTAGTAGTCATGTTTTAATTACTATACTCTGTTTTTTAATCTCGTAGACTAAATTGACACATGCAAATGTCAAATTTACATTATTAATTTTGTATTATTACGTTTTTAATAAGTAACTACACATTATTTCAGGATAACTTATTGTAAAAAAACGATACTTGATTTTATGAACGCTAAGTTTCGGCACTATTTAAGAATTGCAATAAACTGCCAACACTCGTAATGTCAGTTTAGTCTACGAGATTAAAAAACAGAGTATACCTACATCTATCAGCTTATAAATAAAACCAGGATAATATGTAAAAAAATGTATATAGTCTTCCGAATCAGAACTGCTTTCTGTGTCTGTCGTTTCCGATTCACTGTCGTCGCCGTATTTATGACAAATAACTCGTCAGTTATTCGATCTTTATTCCAATATTCCTCTTCAAGCCGTTTAACATGATTGACTTCCTTTCGTCAGTCATCTGGAGTTATTGACTCCGACGCCTCCAACGTCAGAGCTTCAATGCGACTTTCCAACTGCTACACATTCTTTTCTGACACCCTCGTCTTTACTAGGTTCCAGATGTACTCAATGGAGTTGAGGCCGCAGTTGTAAGGTGGTAATCTAACGACTTCATGGCCATTGCCAGCTAATAAATTGACAATTTTATAATTTTCGGTCTGTGCCGTTTAATTAATAAATACAGTTCAGGTCGATGTTGTGATCTTGTAGCCACTCAACGATCAACTGTTTTTTATTGTTCATACTTGGTGGCCTATTCTCATCCCTACTGTGATAAGGGGCGTTGTCCATCACAATTTTGGAGTTGCGTGGTATGTTGGGTACTAATTTTTCTGTAAGCCACTTGGTGAAATTCTCAGCATTCATTTGATCATACTAATCCCCCGTTTTGGTATCTGCTTTAAACATTAAAAGGGCATAGTCAACAAAACCGCTTTAACTTCTTTATCCATCGGCGGCCGGGGCTGTCGTTCCATCTCACTCCATCGGTTGCTGTTTGCCAACATTTTCTACCGTGTAGTGTGCGTGTATCCACGTTTCGTCGAGATAAATAACGGGTCTTTTGTCTTTTATTTTTCACCAAGCGAGAAATTTTCTTTCATACGTCGTAAATATTTAGCCCTCCACGCTTGAATTTGGGGTCTTTATATTGGGGCCAGTCTTTTTTGGTAGCATCGTTTAAATTGGTAGCCTAAATCACATTTAATTATTTTTCTTAATGTAGTTTCACTACCAGTATAATTAAGGTCTACTTTTGAAGCCGCCAAGATTTTGCGCATTGTGGGTATTTCTCTCCTCACCGTATACATTGAATCTATAATATTTCTTAAAGCTGTTAAGGAAAACCCGTCGAAATATTTCTTCTTTTGTCTTTTTCCTTTAGTAGGAGTTCTCATTTTGCTGCCACTGGCTGTTGCTGACTCATGCTCTCGTATCAATTTCGTCACAGTATTTTTTGCAACGCCTGTGGCACATGCCACATACTATATTTTTAATAACTATAAGCAGTTGCTTCGGTATTAAAATGTCCGAAGCACTTTTTAAAGCACGGTTTATACTTTCAAGAACTAACTTACAGTCCTCTTTCTCTTTAACAAAATAATTGTCCACTTTAATTATAATTTCACGAGCACGACTATTAATTAATTTCTTACTCATTTTAACGAGTAACAGCTAACAAAACTAAACAACAAAACTCAAGAACAACAATAAAACAGGATAACAAAAACAAAAAGCTAACAAAAATATTCGATGTGCGTAAGTGGGTAAGCGCGGACTGAACTTGCGAACGGTACCGACGGTGCGAGTTCGATTACGTCACCAAGATGGCCGCCAATCGCAATATCATCGTGCGGGGCTAGTAATAAATAGTTACTGTGATACTTACTGTAATGTAATATTGTGTATGTGAAGTTTGAATGAATAAATAATTCAGTTGTCAGTGTCATCACGGTTCGGAAAGTTCACGCCTTGAATTCTGCCCGTGTCAGTAGTTTTTAAATCTCTTAAATTATCATCGTTTTAATTAGATAAGCATAGTCAATGAAAAACAAATATTTCAGAAATTAAAACGTTAAGTGATGTCAATAAATCGGTGCCATAATAATGCCATAAATAAAAAACAAACACGCGTTAGCCCTTAATGAGATATCCCGAACTACTAACATAGTTTTGTTCGCAGTTCGGGATCCGCTTACCCGCGTCTCGCCCCTCGCACCGTGCACGATTGCTCTGTCTAGACGTGTTCGTTGGACGACTGTATGATTTTTAGACTGTGCTAACACCATAATTCTCATTGTTACTTGTAATAAAGAATTTATGATTTTTTATTATTACAAGGTAACTTTGGTGTTTTTACATAAAGTTTTGGCTCTGTTTCATTAAAACAAACAATTAAAAATTGTATATTATTTGCTTGTTGAATCAAAACTTAGGTAATAGTATCGTTGTATACGGAGGTGGTTAGGCATAAAAAGTAAATACAACTTTTATCATACAGAAAATCACCATAAGCACTATGGTGATATTTCCCTAATGGGTATTGTGTAAGGAGTACTTTAAAGAACTACAGATACTAAGGACCGTATTACAGAACCTTACTCAAGATTTAAGCATTACTTAAAACTAGTTTCAACCAATCAAATAGCTTCAAACGAGATTTAAGTACAGCTTGAGTTTTCAGTGAGGCTCTGTAATACGGACCTAAAAGTCCCTTACTTGTATACAATATGTAAAGAAAACCCTGTCCGATCCGTTAAGGTATTGTTAGGAATCGATAACTGATTCTGCTAATGCCTCCAAAGCCGGGCTAAACTTAAAAACGTCCCTTTAACATAATAAATAGTATTTCTCAAAAGGAGGTAAATTAATAAATGTGCGGTAGGCAATACATGCGCGAGCGAAAGAGGGAAAAATTACCAAATTTTGAGAAACTTGGAATTAATTCGCGAAAAAATAAAATTGTTTCAAAATTCATTAGTATTGTAACTGTGATGATTAAGTGAAATTTTATATTTTATTTAACCTTTATTATCCTTATGGGTCGGACGGGATTTTCCTTACATATTGTATACTAGCTTTCCGCCCGCGGCTTCGCCCGCGTGTAGTTCGGTTATATCGCGCTTTTTAGATTTCCCTCGGGGACATCAAATTTTTCCGGGATAAAAGGTAGCCTATGTTCTTTCTCAGGGTCTAAAGATTGTCTGTGCCAAATTTCATCAAAATCGGTTGAGAGGTTTAAGCGGGAAAGCGTAACAGACAGACAGACAGACAGACAGACCGACAGACGGACAGACAGAGTTACTTTCGCATTTATAATATTAGTATGGATAGTATGGATTAGTAATATGCATTACAGTGAAAATTTACTTCATTAAACGGTATTGTTCCTATGTGTAAAACAGTGAATACTGACTTCAATAAACGGTATTACATATGTATAACAGTGAAACTTACTTCAATAAACGGTATGACTCCATACTTAATTCTTCTGGTGCCCTGCTTAGTAAAATAGAAGTCTTCTTCTTTGAAATGATTTGAACATATAACGGATCTGTTTGTTGGCACCCAGTTTGGTATGGCGAGGGACTCCAACCATGATACACGCTGTTTGGGGTCTTTAGGGAACCTGAAATTAATGAAAAAAGGATTTAAGTTTATTTGGACATCGTAACACACAGAACACAATAGAAACGATTCCCTTCTGCACAAACGGAACTATATTTAAGTTCAGCATCTTTTTCTTTCTACAGTATGGCCTCTATAATCCGGAGAGCCAAAAACAAGACCCTTTTCGGATTATCGAGGCGTCCGGATTAGAGTATGCCATATTTTTAATGTTAATAAAACACATGTTTTCACTTTAGTTTCTTTATCACCTGCCTATGTCAAACTTCCTAGTAATTACAGGGTAGCTGTCACCTTTATCTAACATTTGTTTAATCCGCAATTTGTATTTTAATGTCAATGTCGTATGTTTACGTGCCGGCTCAAAGATGTTAGCAAGCGTGCTAAATTGACACTACGTATAACACCAAAAGCGATTAAAAAAAAACACTGACGGGCATTGGTTCATGCATGACAGCCCGTAACTACCCTCGCCAGCCTCCCCAGTGAAACCCACTGCCCGGCCGGATTACAGCGATCACCGAACAAGCGGGAGTCCGAATTACCGAGGTCCTATGTAGTTGTTGCCATGATTTTGTACATAGACTTAGGTGCGTATTACAGAACGTCACTCAAAACTCAAGCTCTACTTAAGTCTCGTTTCAAGCCATTTGATTGGTTGAAACTAGTTGCTTAAGCAGAGATCAATGCTTGAATTTCCTTCTGGAATACAGACCTAAGAGAAATTTGTAACTCTTGGAGTGATCAATTAACTATTACTATTACTTATTATTATCTGGGGGTTTTGTGTTATCCAGTAACTGAGTGGTGAATTACTGGGCGCAAATGCCTAGTTGCTCCATGTAATACTATTATTCTGCTGTATCCAATTAGAATCTAATAGGGCTTTGGGGTTTTCCGAAAAGGCTTCAGCACAGTAGACCACATACATACGCTGCGGCGGGTTATACAGAAGACCGAGGAGTATAACCTACCCCTTTGCTTGGCGTTTGTGGACTACGAAAAAGCCTTTGATTCGATCGAGACCTGGGCTGTACTGCAGTCTCTCCAGCGGTGCCAAGTATACTATCGGTATATTGAAGCGCTGAAAGGTTTGTACGAAAACGCCACCATGTCAGTCCGAATACAGGACCAGACCTCGAAACCAATACCTCTGCAGCGTGGTGTCAGACAGGGAGATGTTATCTCCCCGAAACTGTTCACCGCTGCATTAGAGGATGTCTTCAAGGTTCTGGACTGGAAAGGATTGGGCATCAACATCAATGGCGAGTACATGACACAGCTTCGGTTTGCTGATGATATCATAGTCATGGCTGAGACCGCGGAGGACCTGAGTACAATGCTCGAAGACCTCAGTAGAGCCTCCGAGCGAGTCGGTCTTAGGATGAACATGGACAAGACGTAAGTCATGTCTAATGCCCATGTTATACAGACTCCTATAAAGATTGGAGACTCTGTTCTCGAAGTTGTTGACAGTTACGTGTACCTGGGACAAGCTATCCAGTTAGGAAGGTCCAACTTCGAGAAAGAGGTCAATCGTCGAATCCAATTCGGCTGGGCTGCTTTCGGGAAGCTACGTAAAATCTTCTCGTCCGAAATACCGCAGTGTCTCAAGACAAAAGTCTTCGAACAGTGTGTGTTGCCAGTGATGACTTATGGAATTGAGACGTGGTTGCTAACAATGGGCCTTATAAGAAGGATCAAAGTCACTCAAAGGGCAATGGAGAGGGCTATGCTTGAGGTTTCACTGCGCGATCGAATCAGGAATGAGGAGATCCGCTGAAGAACGAGAGTAACCGACATAGCCCGAAGAAGTGCAACACTAAAGTGGCAGTGGGCTGGACACATTGCCCGTAGGACCGATGCCCGATGGGGCCGACGGGTTCTCGAGTGGCGGCCACGCACCGGAAGACGTAGCGTGGGTAGGCCCCCGACAAGGTGGACCGACGACCTGGTGAAGGTCGCGGGAAACCGATGGATGCGGGAGGCTCAGGACCGTTCGTCGTAGAGAAACTTGGGGGAGGCAGCTGAAATGATGATGATGATGAGGGCTTTGGATATTGCAATGTTTGTTTTATGAATTATAAACTAGCGCTTGATTGCAATCCCACCTGATGAGCATAGTAAGCAGTGATGCAATTGTTGATGGTAAAGTGTGCTAGTTTATTAAGATTGTTCCAGTCCCTCGATGTATGTTTTCAATGTTGGGGTATTTTAAGGAAAAAGGTAGGTAAACTATAAGTAACACCAAGCTCCATAAAGAATGGAGGTAAACAAACCAATTTACAGTTATCACAAGTCACGTTTTACAAATTTCCTGTTATTTACATGATTATCGACTTTTATATGATAACTATTTATTAACAATTCCTATTGCAGCATATTTCAATAGAATCACTAAAATAACATGCATAATAACTTGGTATTTCTAAAAACTATTAAAAAGTCACCATTAAGTTAACGTGATAGCCCTACAAAAAAATAAAGATGGATGAAATCCAGATATTAAACACATTTAGTGGAATTCAACCAATGTATAAAGTTGAGGCATTTGTCAATACAATTTTGCTTATTTAAATTACTTTTAAATCAACTGCATAACACATGCATTGTAATACTTTCAAGTATGGACTAATTATAATATACAATATGTAAAGAAAACCCTGTCCGATCCGTGAAGGTATTGTTAGGTATCGATAACTGATTCTACTAATGCCTACAAAGCCGGGCTAAAATTAAAAAAAAATCCCCCTTAAAAAAATAAATATTATTTCGCAAAAAGAGGTAACTTAAAACATGTGCGGCAGACCATACAGGCGCGGGCGAAGAGGGGCAGGGCACGCGGCACACTGCCGCATTGCTATTCGCTCAGAATTATACCGCCTAAAATAATGTTGTCACTTTTTAAAACTTACCAAATTTTGGGGAAGTTGGAATCAATTCGTGGGGAAAAAAGATTATTTCAAAATTCACTAGTATTGTTACAATGATGATTATGTAACTTTTCATATTTTATTTGGTCATGTGTTTACCTAACCTTTATTATCCTTACGGGTCGGACAGGGTTTTCTTAACATATTGTATATGGATCAAAAACTTTACTTATTAATTATATTAAAACTTATTACTTATTAATTATTTTATTATTAATTTAAAAATTTAACGCACAGCAGTAAAGCGTTTTATGCAAATCATAAATAACTAAACATAAATAAACTGTTTACACTAGTAGGAAGTAGGATTATTACTTTTATGAAAATTATCTATGTAGAAAATGTTGTTAACATCTGTCGTTTAGGTATAAACTACTTGTTGCCTAGCAACGGTTTGTTTACCTCTATTCTTTATCGAATTTGGCTCAAATATTGGTAGATGATGAGGGTGTCAGGAACGTCAAAGAGGAAACTGTAGACATGAATTCATCATATGACCCATCAGTATATTTGATTGATAATACACAACAGATTTGGGCGAAATTTGGCACAAAGTTTCACCATGACCTGGAGAAAGATAGAGGACTATTTACCCTGGAACGGGAATGAAGAAGGGTTCTACAGGTAGTATTGTAATATTATCGTCATCAACCTTTTTTATCGTCCCACTGTTAGGCACAGGTTTCCTCTCATACAGAGAAGTATTGAGCGTAATCACCACGGTTGTTATTGTAAAATAGTTAGTGTTATTTACTTACAAATGAAAAGTGGTCTTCTGTGAAACAGAAGTACTTGGCTGACTTATTTTCTTCAGTTTGCCATTGTTAGCACAGTTTTTAATACAACACTTCATCGTCTTTTCTGAAGCAGAGATAGGATTTAAGAGAAAACAATCACAACTACTCTATAATCAATAAACTATCGCCTAATTTATATCATTTAGAGTCGAATAACTTCGCGAAAAGTAAAAGTACATGCTTAAATAGTTAAGTACATACATAATGTACAAAATTAAAATAAAAAACGGAATACTAAGCAGAATCATGTAGTAAACAAATATTTTTTTTATTTTTTATTCAAAGTTAAAGACATCATGTATTGAGTTTTGTGGCAATTTTGAAGAAGATTCTCAGTTAACCCGCTTTAATGTAGACTCAGGCGAGGATTAATTTCACTGATTTTATTATTTAATTTCAATTTTCAATACGAACGTAACAATAATCAATGAAACTAAAACGTCAGTTACACATTCGTTGTTCGTCAACAATTCAACATAGCATAGTTGTCACTTGTCATTGTCAATTGTCATGATAAGAAGTAAGAACAGTTCTGTCAGCTGTATGCACACTATGCACCACAGAACACAATGACTCCTAGCGGAGCTATGCACCATCGAAATATACTAATGGAGATGCCTTAGAATTAGAAATGTGAATTGTGTTTGTCCATAAGAAAGAGAGGAAACGAAGTTTCCTCTATCTTTATCTCTCTCAAAATTATCAATCATCTATGGGGTCATCCATAAAGTACGTCACACATAAAGGGGGGAGGGGGGTGTCGACAAAGTGTGACATGGTGTGACAAGGGGTGGGTGGGGTACTATGTTTCGTGACATCACATTTCAAAATCGAATATAGCTAGAGGTAATAATCGCGTTATTTGAAATATTAATTACAAACTAAAAAATATTTCCAACTCTATCTTTGGGACAATACGGTTTAAATTGTTTTCTTTACGCGATCATACTCGCTTTAGTGACACTCGCCGATCGAGCCCTTTGGGTTTCTTTCTTTTCTTTATATTCAATAGTTTATTGCTTTGTTATTGTTTCAAATAATTGATATAATGTTTATTTCATAAAAAAGTACTTTATTTAAATGGAAATAAAACTAAATTCGGAACTGCTGTTTTAATTTAATAATTTTTCGATGTGAAATTGCAAAACATGTGACGTCACATTCGGGGGGGGGGGGTCTCAGAAATGTGAACACCTGTGACAAGGAGGGGAGGGGGGCTCAAAAAATCATGAAATTCGTGTGACGTACTTTATGGATGGCCCCTATGAGGAAAGAGATAGTGCTTGACCGAAAGCATAGGAAATCCCTTTTCAAACGAGTAAACTACTGCAGAAGTGCAGATATACGCATACTGCATGTCCATTAGTAAATGTCTATGGTTAATGTAAAACCAAATTAGTTATTGTTTTTCGCTTGATCGCAATCCTGCCTGATGGTAAGCAGTGACTCAATCGTTGATGGTAAAGCGCACTAGTTTATTATGAGCCTATTCACTCTAGCCTTGAAGACACTCAAATTGTACTCCGACGGAAACACCGCCGCTGGCAAATTGTTCCAATCCCTTGATGTACGCGGTATAAAGGAGGAGGCGAAACTCTTCGTCCGGATCGTAGGGGTGTTAACAAGGTAAGGGTACATTATGGGTGTAAGGGTACTCGCCGTACGACGAGTTGTCCGATAGTGGAACGGAGTTGGGGGAATTAAATCATGCAATTCCCTCGCACACTCCTCAAAATGCATCCTATAGAACACCGAAAGGCTGGCTACTCTACGCCTGTGCTCTAGATTTTGGAGACCGTCTCGAGCTAGCTGCCTCACCCTGCCTCCACCTGGGTACGATCTCTAAGGCATGTCCATTAGTATACATCGAAGGGGAATCTCTTTGAAAAAAATTTAGACAACCCATAGACAAATGTACGCATTAGATTTGTCGTTTACGAATGAACGGCCTTGTATTGTTCATCATTCATTGAGGGAATGACTTCAATTTGACACCTGGCCAGCCATATTTGTTTACCGACCGGCGTCCGCCATTACTGTTTTGAATTTTGATGTCGATCGAGTGAAGTTACGTTGAGGTGTTTACTCCGTGCTTATCCTCTCACATTAATTCTGTTATTCTGTATTAACCAAGTTCTCGTCAGCATCATCATGCGTATTTGCAGTGTTCTACATTGTGAAAGTAGGAGCGGCGGTGGTGTTAGGTTACACAAGTTTCCAAAGACAGAGATAGGACTCAAAAAGTGGTTGGCATGTATAAATAGTGTTAAGTTAAAGGGACTCAGCGTGAAGGAACTGCAACACAAATATGTTTGTCAAAAACACTTCGAAGAGAGGTTTTACACTTCTTCGCATCTTAAGACTTCTGCGTATCCTACTTTGTTCACTCAGGAGGAAATGGATACTGGAATCCCTGCTGCTGCTTTTGAAGACATCGGTAAGATCCTATTGTTGTATTAACTAGACCGAAAAATATTTCAATAGAGCGAATTTAATGGCTACATTCAGTGTATGGTTGAGTATTGTTTAAATAGGATAAACTTTACTTTATGGACCGTTGAAGTGGAGGGCAAGATTTCTAGGGCTGAAAGACTTTGACCTAAGACACCTCTATTTAAAGTTTCGAATGATGAAAACTTATACTTAGTTTCCGAAAAATTAATTCACAAATATCATGTTAAATTCACAATTTTAGGTTATGAATCGAGTCTTTTTGTTGTCGTTGCATTTCGTTACACTTGTTGTTGAAGACCTGTCAAATTATTTATTTGGACTTATTATTTATTATTTTTGTCTTCATAGTAATAATTAGTCAAAAATCATATTATTTCAACAAAAACATGTGAAATATTAAATTATTAACAATTATTATTTCATTTGACGGAAATCATTGACAATATCATTGTGCACAACGAATGCTTATCATTTTGTCATACATATTATAACGTCGGAAACGTCAGTCATCATTTTTCCACCCCAAAGAATTAGCATAAATATTATTGTTTGCATATATGTTTAAAATTTTTTTGGTCCACTCATAGGTTAGGTTAGAACTGTGAACATAACAGCGCGCGAGCCGAGCGTGCTGTGGCAGCGGCCGGCGAAGCGACAGAAAAATAAAATGTTTGTTTTTATTTCTTATTACAATCTACTTTGAATAAATAAATCTACCATAATAAATTGAAAATCACGCATATTGTTTCGCCATATCCCTTAATTATTGAACCTAATCTCAAAATTGTCAATTTTCAATTTCTCTATAACCATAAGTTTCCATCATTCCCCCTTCAGGGGGAGAATAACACCCCTCGCTCCCCTCTCCCTCCTCCAAAAAAACCCTAAAATTCAGCGGTCCATAAAGTAAAGTTTAACCGGCTATCTAGCTGTGCACTGTTATAAACTGTTGCTTTTTTATTTATATTGGTTGAAAGGGGTTAATATTTTCTTAATGATCATCAGATCACCAGTATTCAGGAGTTAACCGATTTAATGCTCATTTGTGTAATTTTTGGTTTTAGAAAATCGAAGTGTTTTTGAACATGATTATAACACTGGTTATCGGCGAAAAATACACATTGATCATTCTTATTGCGTGCCTCCACCTGGTGGCTATACCTCTATTGGTGAGTTAAAACTTTTATCTTTATTTATCAGTAAAAAAAAAACAGTGCGTTTTCTCTACTACAATGAAGGTAGAACCGATTTTAAGTTACTTATTTCATTATTTAGTATTAATAAATGTTATTACGATGCATGTTTAGGTAAAAACATACGGAGACAAGATTTCAGAGCTCACCACAAAAAATATAGTTAGTTCTTAAATATTCTATATTTCAATAATAATAGAAAACTTTTTAGTTATATGACTATTATAAAGCAAAAAAAAAAATAGCAATACTTACATTATCGATCGAAAAGGCTTCGAAACAATCTCCAAAGTTTTAATTTATTTAGGAATAAAATTTATAGCAAAATAATCCTCAATATTCGCTTAAACTATGATATTTTTCTTTTTAATTGCTACTATTATTGTTTCGGACCTATGCCAGTTTGTTTCCCGCGCGCCTTTAGATACTATCGTGGTGTGCGCCGATTGCCGCGTAGACACTGCCGCATTTGTCTGGTGAAGCCATACGGAGGACGGGTCTGAGCAGTTGTGTTGCGATGTGTGCCGGGCACGATGCGCCAAATGTTGTTGTGTCGTAAGTTTGGTCGTGGAGAGTCTCCAGATCAACCTCCCTCTGGCGCAGCATCGTTGGTCGTGTTGTTGGGTTTAACATTGCATCACCTCGCTCAACTGCTGTCTTCCTTCCTATTCCTAAGTTTTTTAAGTGAATAGGCTTAATAAACTAGTGCGCTTTACCATCAACGATTGCATCACTGCTTACCATCAGGCGGGATTGCAGTCAAGCACTAGTTTATAATAATTAAAAATAACAATGCTACAGTGTGCGTGTAAATTACGAACGGAGTTTTTGATCTTTGTAAGTATTTATTTCCGAACTATATATTATTTCAATTAGTATAAAGTTTACACTTTATTAGTTTAACAGATAGTCATTTTATTATAGTTATTTTGATTGTAGCTGATTCGAGCTTTGTTACCAGTCGTATTGGTCAAAAATAAATAAATACAGTCATGGGCGTAGCCAGCCTTGAGCTCAGGGTGGGGCAGCAGTCAGCCTATCCCCCTCCCCCTCTCCCGGTATTTTTTTGTTACTTGAGTCGTTTGGGCTCTGCGCCTATGCTAATTTGTTAATCACTAAAGGAGATGTGTCATTTTGGGTCACCACTATGTACACTGTATAGATAAAAAGGAAAATAAAAACTTTTTTGGAAAAAAATAACAACCGACTTCCAAAAAACACTACAAAGTGAAAAATAACTAATTTCGGAAGTCGGTATCTTTGGTTTTTGTATATTCGTTTTTGAAATTAGGTTATCATCAGATTTACTGCAAACCATCATATTAATCCATATAGGTGCAAAGTTCTCATCAATATACATGAATTAAGTCTAAGCACAAAGTTGCTTATGTGAGGTCTCTTAACTGCCCTTCGTCTTTATCATAAGACCCCTAATGTCAATCACAATGCATCTAGGTGTAAAGCTCTTATTAATACAAATTAATCAAGTATAAATTGAAGGCTGCCGGCGGAAGTTACCACCCACCAGGCAATGTCTTGCCGGCAAGCGATTCGTCGTGTCCCGGATGATGTCTGGTGACGGCGTACGGAGGACGGGTCTGAGCAGTTGTGTTGCGATGTGTGCCGGGTACGATGCGCCCAATGTACTTGTGTAGGGAGTTTTGTCGTGGAGGGTCTCCATATCAATCTCCCTTTGGCGCAACATCGTTGGTCGTGTTGTTGAGTTTAACTTTGCATCACCTCGGTCAACTGGCGTCTTCCTTCCTATTTACTCAGTTTTTTTGAGTGAATAGGCTTACCATCGACGATTGCATGACTGCTTACTATCAGGTGGGATTGCGGTCAAGCAATAGTTTATAATTATTTAAAAATAAGGTAGCTGCTGTGAATCGTTGAGGAGTTCCCGCGACTGTCTCTCAGCTAAATCATGAAATCTACTGCAGACTTTAATTATAACACATATGGGTGCAAAGTTCTCATGAATATAAATGAATTATGTAAGTCCAAACACAAGGTAACTACTGTAAACTGTTGAACTAAGGCCAGTTCAGGGAGCTCCCCTGAACTGGCCTTAGTTTTTATCATCAGAGTTTTAATGAGAGTCTCAATCCATCTACAACAATACAAATTAATCAAGCCCAAACGCAAAGTTTCTGCTATGAATCGTTGAGCAGTTCCCTCGAATGTCCTTTTTTTCGGGATGGGAAATCATCAAATGAGCTCTCCCGCTCTGGGCGGAGTGGAAAGTGAGAACTTTTACTGACTAAAACTCACCCGTGTTTCTTCACTTGCCTGTGCACCAGGACCACGGTTTCTTTTTTAAACAACCCGCAACTCTGACTCAGGAGGCATCGGTCTACGCGGGGGTCACGATGTGCTGACATCTCTTTGTGTTCGTGAAACACGACGCACCGTCGACTCAGTGGTCCTTTCCGGGCGGCAAGCTGCCCACTGCTCACCGCCCGCAGGCCCGTGCCTACGGTGACCGGGATTTCTATGTTGTCTCCCGACCAGGGCGTCTCCTGCCGGGGGCTGGTGGCGTGAGGGCGCTGGGATCACACCATCACTGCTTTGCAGAAGGTGACGGCCAGCCATGCACTCCCGCTCCGGACTATAGCCAGAACCAGGGTCGGACGCGAGAGATCGCCGCCACGAGGACGCAACGGTGTTTTACCCTAGCCGGGCAGACCTCCACCCTATGCTCCACCGTGTCCTCACGGCAATCCACACAGTGGTAACACCTTGGCGTTTCCTCCCTCCTTATACGGAACAGGAACTTCCCGAAACAGCCGTGTCCGGTGAGGACCTGCGTCAGGCGGAAGGTGAGAGCACCGTGGCGCCTCTCTAGCCACTCCTCAAAGAGGGGACTTATCGCCGCTATTGTGGCGTGCCCGGCACTGGGTTGCGACAATCGCACTCTCCATGTCGCCATGAGATCCCGCCGGAGCTCTGTCTGCCATACTGCGATTTCTCGCGACAGCGGAGTTATGCCCCGGCGGCGTTTTGCCTCCTCTCGCCACTCCCACATGTGGGCGAGGGCTTTGGCCTCCAGATCCCACGGCGGCAATTTGGCAAGGAGGCTTGCCGCCTCAGCGGAGACCATGCGGTATCCCTCGATCAGCCGAAAGGCCATGGCCTTCTGGGAGGCGGTAAGACACCAGGCTGGTCGCTTCCTTAGCGATCGTGCCCATACCGGTTCTCCGTAAAGGGTCATGGACCGCACGGCCCCCACGTATAGCCTTCGGCAGCAGGCGTTTTGTCCTCCTAGATTGGGGAGGACCCGCCTCAGGGCAGCCCCAGCCCGTTCTAGTCTGGAAGGCAAACGTCGGATGTCCTCCTCGAAGTTCCACCTGCTGTCGAGGACGAGTCCCAGGTACTTTATCATCGACCCGACGCCGAGATGAACCCCTCCTACAGTTATGTGGGAATCTGACGGTGGTGCGTTCCGAGTACCATGAAAGCACATGGCCTCGGATTTGTGCAGGGCCTCCTCGAGTCCCAATTGCCGGATCCTTTCGACGATTGTCGCAACTTGGAGGGTCGCTGCATCGGCCGCCGCCTGGTGCGTCCTCCCATATGCCAGAACTGGCGTGACGTCAGCGTAATAAACTACGCTGGCGCCGATAGGGAGGCCGGCGCGCAGCACCCAGTCGTACCCGATGTTCCACAGTTGCGCCTCCAAGACCGATCCCTGTGGAACACCGCACGACATCTCACGCCGGTTCTACACTCCTCGTATTTGTAAACATCTTTATTTTTAATGTCTGGACTTGAAAAAAGACGATGATCCCTGAGTTTATTTCGGCTTTTCTTCTCAAGCTAGTCAGTTAGGAAATGCCGGCTCCAACTAGTTAAAAAAAAACTTCTTTATAGATTTCAAAATATTAAATTAGCACTATGCTTTAAAAGACTTCATGAAAATACTAAGAAAAGCACTAGTCGCCCCTTCGATTTTTAAATTTCGCCGTGATTACTGTAGTCTTCCATCATCAGATCCTCACCTGGTGACTATGGAACCACCTGGAAAGTATATATACCCTTTCAAACAAATTAATAATTTTACAAATCGGTCTAGGCGTCTTAGAGTAATCGGTGAACAAAAATAAAAAAATAATAAAAAGCATTGTAACGCCACACCGCCTTTGCCGCTCACAGCGCGCCACGGCGCCACCCTGGCTAGCCGATATCACAGCCGATCAGATCGCGCCACTCCAGCCAGCCAATCACAGCCAAGCCGAGCCACCAGCCAGCCACGCCACTGCCGGCAAACACCGGACGCCTCGGGTGGGGGAAATGCCATAAAAGCCTTGCGAGCTCACTTATGGCCACTATTATCGCTGCGATCACCCGACCAAGCTCTGTTCTTCTGATAACTCTGCTCGATTGTATATTGATTGAAACTTTTATTAAATCAGTATTATTATAATTAAAATAGTTTATTCATTTGTGCCCTTCTGTTTCAACATAAAAGATTACGATGAATTGAGTCCTCCGTATCTCCTTTTATTTGGACTCGGTTATAAAATAGCGAGCGCAGTTGTTACACTGGGATGAAATTGCATTTCCGAAATGTTGATCAGATCCGCCACTTCCGTCTCCTTTAAGTTCCGTTATTTTTTTTTTTTTAATTTTTTTTTATTGGGCACCTTATATATCACTCACTCATCACCAGGGTGGGGCAACTGCCCCAGCTTGCCCCAGTGTGGCTACGCCCATGAATACAGTTATAATTTTATTAATGAGAGGTGCTTTAATGAGAAGTGAATGTATTTATAAAAGTGTGTGTTTTTCTCTTAGAACTACGAAATCTGTAAAATGTACTAGAAAAGAAGATTTTACAAATTTTAGGGGAAATTTACAATTTTATCAATACATTCACCTCCTACAAGTTTCCTAAGCAGAGTAAAGATTTGTCATTCACGGTATAGCAGCCGCATCAATTTTAAAATTTCCCGCGCATACCATAGCACAAAAATTAAAAAAACTAATACTGTCAAAATGAAACATGTACAGATCATCATGTTCAGTCGAAAAACTCACTATGGGAATTCTTCGTCTGATACGTAGTATCCTCTTAGTGGTCTATGGGTAGCTTCCACATGGGCGTACCCGGGAAGGCTGCTTGAGAGGATTACCTGCCAAATTAGTGCACTCCTGACCCAAACTAGCGTATTTTTAGTCGGCATGTTTTTAATTGCGTCTAAACTGTCTATGGAATATGTTAATTTGACAGTATTAAACTAAAAATTTGTCTTCTGTCCTTTCCTTATTGAATTAGAAAGAAAAAGATGCACTGATCTTAAACTTAGTATAGTTTGTGAACAACAGAATCGGCGCCAGTATCCATTCACTCTTGCTGACTATTGAGAGGTCGAATTAAATCAAGACATTTCTTCAAAAACATATTTTACAGATAGTCTATAAAGTCATGAAATTAATGTTTAAGGAATTAAAATTAATCAAAAGTAGGGCAACACTAAATTATAGTACTACGCTTTGTTTTTTGACTTGTTATTTAATGAAATTTGTATTAATTTTCAATTCCAAGTAAACGATTTTAAGACTAAAATGAGGATTGTTTACATTGCGCATTTATAGGTTAGATTGAAAAGATAAGTAGACTATATTGTAGTGCGATTTGATACTATAAATGATTTAATTTACCGCTGATTTTAAAAATGAATTATATCATGTTCAGAATTAAAATTTGTGCTATCCATCTTCTGATAGAAATTACATATAATTATTTTTAAAATTTCAGGAAAATGTGAGAGTGTATCCTATATCAAGATATAAATGGGTCAGTTATTCGCTTAAGCGAAGATAGCAGGCTGATGACAGACAATGAAATTACTTTTTAACGAAGAATATTTAGAATCATATGATGAAAGCAATTACATATTATGTTTTGGAATACTCTTCATCGGTAAAAAAACGTTAAAAGACATAATAAATATGTATGATTTTTTATTGTTTGACTCATTTTATTTAAATGCCAGAGACCATAGATTTGTGTTTTCATTAAAACCAGGTTTGCTTCTAGTACATTGATAAAATATTAAATAGATACGTCACTAGCGCACTGAAAATGAAGCGTACAAAAGAACGTAAATACTCGCTAATCGTAATAGTCGCTTTAGTCACTCCCGATACTCTCGTTCCGTACGCGCGTGTGTCCTTGGTGGCTAAGAAAATCTTTATCGCATTCAAAATGGCGTTTTGTGTACTGCGTAAATGCACGAATTATGGTAGAAAAGCCAACAAAAGTCATGGAATCACATATCATAAATAATTATCCCAAAATATGTAGATAAATAATATAGTTTCAATTATTTTGTCAAACATTCTTACTGCTAATGCTTAGGCGGCCATTGTAAGTAAAGAAAGAGAAAGCTAATTGGATTTCTTGCGAGTGTGACAAAGACGGGAACGCATATGACATAGATTAGTTGCACAGAAGCGATAATGTTTATGCTGACTTTTATACCTACAATTATAGTTCTGTTTCACTTTATTTTCGCGCCTGTGTCCTTAGTTACAATTTATTAACATCTTATTGCAACAGTTAAGTAAAACATTGATAAAATTACGGGTTTATTTTGCGTTGCTAAGTAATAGAGTCAAATGACATGAAATTATTAAATGGGACAGTGTGAGTCGATATTAAATGAACATGAAGTATACAATAATATAAATAAATATTACCTTCGCTCACAACAATTAGCCTAGTATATAAAAATATATACAGAATGTTTGCATAATGATTTACGTTTGAAAAATTAAAATAGGATTTGAATTATAGTAAATATAGATTAAACCGAATTAATTTCACTAATTACTATGGTTTGTAATTGTTTATTTTATTGCATTAGGTTTCCTTTAATCACAGTCACAAAATATTAAATAGGTACACTTTAATCAAGTATTACAAAACTTCAATGACAAACATTAAAGTTTTTTAATACTTGATTGAAGTGTAAAAATGTTAAAAAAAATATATATTCACCAAATTGAGCACCTTCTACCACCTACCAAATTACCTACTACTCTGTTAAATTTCCTATCTGCATTCTTGTTATTCTTTGGCAATCAGTCAGTATGAGTGTGTGCAAAGTGTCAGTGATTGGTTGGCAAACGTCTTTTTTTCCATTTAAGCGCAAACGACAATCACTAGCCATCTTTTTCTTTTTTATGCTTTAGTTGCGCCCCATCTCATTCACACTGTATCAATGTAGTTAAATGTACGCAGTATAAAAAATATGCATGTGTGCCTCTGCTGCGTTCGGACACATTTTTTTCGGTTAGTTTCTTAGCATATATCATATCTTATTATATCAATGTTCTAGTACAAAATATAAATGTGGTAGTATCAAAATGATTTCAGTCACACTAACAGGGTTGCTATATGCACGACCGCAGCGCCTTCATTGTTTTTCACGCCTTTATAGACAAACTACTTACATTTTATTTGCCAGTTCTTTTAATGGAAGAAAGGCCACAAAACCATATTACTGTAGTTGCTGGGTAGGAAAACGAACTGTAGGTTGCTGTTGTCACATGTCCATAATATGGTCTAGGTTGTAATAAATAACATTGAAATTATAAAATGCAATAATCGTTGTTTTACAGTGAGGCCCACGCTGTCACACCACACACAGAGAACTTAATACGAACATTTGTTAATCCCCTTTATCTTACAATATAAACACTGTAGTCTTTGGTGCCTCCTTATTACATAATATGAGTATTTTTAACATCATACATATGTCTACAAGTTTAAAAGATCAATTTTTCTTATTTTTCAGGATATCCTCAAAAGCGCCCATTTCCCAAAAAGAAGAAAGGGAAGGAAAAGGCAGTGCCAAATGAATTCCCTTGCTCCACCCGGGTGTCAACACCTACATCAAAAAACATAAGAGTAAGTCTGTTTCAAGTCTGTTTAGAACAAGAATGTTTATACAGTGGATGTTGCGCTTAGAAGAAATAACTGAAGCCAAGGTTATTCACCCTTGTTATGTTTTCCATCTCGTTTACACTTAAATTAAAAGTTGCTAATATAAAATGATGTTTTCCAAGTTACCTGATTATAAATGTACGACAAAAACAGAGAAACTCACTTTTTAATACATTGTGAAATCTAGATACAGCTCTTAAAGGTCCTAATATTTTAATGGTTATTCAAAAATTGTACATGATATTGTAAATTATATTTGAGGTGTCTAAAGTTTACCCACATGTAGCATCGAGTTCAAAGCTTGCAACACTGTTGGAAAGCTATTAACAAGAGACTTTTTGGCGGGAAGTCGACCTGAGCGGCAGCTTTAAATTTTCTATTTAAATAAAAGTTAATTTTCCTTGCCTTTCCTATCATAAACGTCTGAAAACTAAAAATAAACCAAAATGGGCCCCCCTAGTGATGGGGAGGACCCTGGGGACGGAAAAAAGAAACGGAAATACGACAATGTTTTCTCCAGCCCAAGCAACCAGCAAGATAAGTACAAAATATTTACCAAACCCAATTATAAAAGACAATTCCTAGAAAGCAGTACTGGTGATTTCACAGTATTTGTTCAATCAACCGAACAAGAAAAACTAGGCAACAGAAATCCGATATCACTTACGAAACTATTTACAGAAAATGTTAAGGGCATTACTGGTGTCCACCGTGTCAATGCGCACAAAATTGGAGTCTCTTTTAGGAAAGCCATACCAGCTAATTATTTTCTTAAAATGGATGAATTTTTATTAAAAAATAAAATGAAGGCATTCATACCGTCACACTTAACTGAGAAAATAGGTATTATAAAATATGTACCTAAAGACATGTCCAACGAAGAAATTTATAAAAATATCACGTGCGATGTCGAAGTTATATCTATCAAAAGATTCATGAAAAAAATAGATAACATACTAACCCCGTTGACCACAGTTGCCGTAACCTTTGCCACTACAACATTGCCACAACATGCTTACATTCAATTATTTCGTTATCCTGTACATCAATATATACCTCCAGTCTTACAATGTTTTAAATGTCTTAAGTTTAACCACTCGGCCAAGGTTTGCAGAAGTCCTCAGCAGATCTGCTCCTCATGTGGTGGAAATCACTCTTATAAAGAATGTGATGTGGAAGAAATAACTTGTATTAATTGTGGTGGATTTCATTTAGCAATATCCAGAGATTGTCCAATAAAAAAACAGAAAATAGATGAAAATATGAAGAAATATACTCAGCAAAACTATGCCACTGTGGTGAGTTCTCCACCATCTAATGATTTGAAAGCCTATCCACCTCTGAATGTAAATAATGTAAAGAAGTCTTTAGATGTAGATACAATTGTCAACAATGACATTATCCTAAATGCTATTGTAAAATCATTATTGGCCCTAGGTAATAACAAAAATAAAGAACCTTTAACAGCTAAGAAAATAAAAGAAATATTTATATCAAACTTAGTTTAATGGAGGATTATTTACATATAGTTCAGTTTAATATACAAAGTTTACAGAGCAAGAAAACATTGTTACATAAATTACTTGAAGATAAGAAAATAGACATTTGTTTACTTAATGAAACTTGGCTTAGTAATAAATCTATTATCCCTTATATTCCAAATTACAATTTTATTTACAAGAACTCTGCAAATAGATGCAATGGTGTAGGTATTTTAATTAAACATGGGTTGAAATATTCTGTATTGAACACTACTTTTCATGAAAATATCCAAAACATAGCCATAAATTTTGAGACAAAGTCGGGGAATATCAGTATACTTTGTGTATATTGTCCACCTAAAAGTGGCAGATTTAATACTAATAAACTTAGGCATATTTTTAACAATATTCCCAAACCTTGCATAATTATGGGTGACTTTAATGCACATCATATCAGTTTTGGTTGCAATAGCAATAATAATAGAGGAAATAATATATATAACTTGATTGATGACTTAGATTTTTGCATATTAAATGATGGTACTCCAACAACATGTCCATATCCCAACAGGCAGGCTTCTGCAATAGATGTCACTCTTGTTAGTCCTTCAATTGCTCATTTGTGTAATTGGCAGGTTCAAGATGATCCTTTAGGCAGCTACCACTATCCAGTTTCCCTCTATGTAAATATTCAACCATGCATGTATGAAGTAGGTCCTGTGGAAGAAAGATTTATTTATAGTAAAGCTATCTGGTCTGAATTTTATGCTCTATCAGAAAATTTGTTTTCCAATTTAACCATTGATTCTGAAGATTGCCTAGAATTGTATAATCGTTTTGTAAATACTTTAAATGATTTAAGAGATATAACTATTCCTAAGAGTAAGAGAAAAAATAGTAATGTTGTTCGTAGAAAACCTGCCCCATGGTGGAATGCAAAGTGTGAGGTAGCCGTGAATGCATCTAAACAAGCTTTAAAGCAATATAAGTCATGTCCAACTATAGCTAATTTTATAGAATATAAAAAACTAGATGCTCAAAAGAAAAGAACTATTAAAATTGAGAGCTCAGAGTCATGGAAAAATTTGTGTAGCAGCTTTAATAGAATGACTCCAGTTTCAAGGATTTGGGATTATGTCAAAAAATTTAAGAGAATTGGAAATAGTAGTCACAATAAGAACTTTGATGATACATGGATTCCAACTTTTCTAGGTAGTCTATCAGACAACCACAGCTTCAATGTAGACAGGTTGTTATCATTGTTTCATAGTGCTCAAGAAAATGCAGCTAATTCTTTTCTTAATAAACCTTTTTCTTTTAACGAAATGACTGCTTCATTACAAAGTAGAAAGGATACTACACCAGGCTTAGATAATTTACCCTATTTACTTATTAAAAGGTTACATCCAAATGCTCAAAAAATACTACTTTGTATATATAACAAACTTTGGCAAAGTCATATTATACCAAAATCCTGGAAAACTCAATGTGTCATTCCAATATTAAAGCTAAATAAACCTATAAACACTGCTTCTTCATACAGGCCTATATCGCTATCTTCATGTTTGGGTAAGTTATTTGAAAATATGCTTAAGCTACGTTTGGAATACTTTTCAGAAAGTAATAATTTAATTCCTGAAATTCAGCATGGTTTTAGAAAAGGTAAAAGTTGCTCTGAAAGCTTTGTGTCTCTGATTCATGACATTAAACAAGTCAAACTCAGTAATTCTAACATGGTTTGTGTTTTCTTAGATGTTAAAGGTGCTTTCGATAATGTAAATATAGAACAGCTTATTGAAGTTTTATGTGACATTGGCATTCCAGGAAGTACTTTGAAATGGTTATTTGAATTTTTAAGTAATCGAACTATTTTTGTAAAGTACAACAATAAACTACATGGCCCTAGATTTGCTAATAAAGGAACTATGCAAGGTGCTACTTTGTCGCCCTTGCTGTACAATCTATATACTTCAGAGATTTTGAAATATGTCAATACTGAAATGGTCAACATCTTACAATTTGCAGATGATTTACTATTATATAGTATAAATCAAAATATAGATATAGCTAAAAATAACATAAATAATGCTTTAAAACAATTGTATAGATATTATCATAACAAACTTAAATTAGAAGTGAGTCCAGAAAAGAGTTCACTTTTAATATTCAGTAAAGAAAATACAGTAATGAAAATTTATTATAATAACACAGAAATTCCCATTGTTGACCACCATAAATTTTTGGGTGTAGTAATAGATTCACATTTAAAATTTGATAAACATATAGACTATATTAGTAAGAAGGCTATGAAAAGTATAAATATCTTACGCCATTTAGCAGGTACTTACTGGGGATCAGACCCCAAAACTATGAGTATGTTGTATAAGAGCATAGTCAGAAGCCACTTTGACTACAGTAGCTTGGCTTACTTAAATGCTAATAATTCCTACCTCCACAAACTGGATGTAATACAAAACATAGGGTTAAGGCTAATTTGTGGAGCAATGCGCTCTACTCCTATAAACTCATTAGAAGTGGAAACTTGCATACCTCCTTTGTTCCTTAGAAGGCTTCAACTAGCAGAAAGATTCTTTTTAAAGTTAGTAGCTTCAGATAATCCTCTCAACACTAAACTTCACAACATGAGAGAGGCTATGCACTTCATGCCCATGCCTACTATATCTCCTCAGTCACTTCTTTCTGGAACTGAAATTATAACTATTTATAGTCATGTTAAAAGTAAAACGCAAGATGTACATAAATGTAAGAAATGGCCAATTTATGAATGCTCATATAACAGTCTCATAAACTATGATAGAAATAAGTTTCATTTGGATTTAATAAAAAATAAAACAGATTTCTTAGAATTCAAACATAAAAGACCTGATTGTTATTTTATATATACAGACGGATCTAAAAAAGAACAAAATGTAAGAGCAGCCTTTTATGATCCACAAGCCAATTACAGTGAAAGCATTCAGTTAAATAGCAATTTTAGTATTTTTTCTGCAGAAAGCTATGCTATCCTTAAATGTCTAATGTATATAACTAGTAGTGTAAGTAATGTAAATATTGTTTTAGCCACTGATGCTAAAAGCGTTTTAAGTTCATTGTTTTATGGACTTCGGTCCTACAAAACTAACTACATTTTATTTAAAATATGTACTCTCATAGAAAATTTACACAACAGGGGCATTAATATAGAATTTATATGGGTTCCCTCCCACAGTGGTATAGATGGTAATGATATTGCTGATACTATAACACATACAGATTCTAATCGAGATGACAGTCAATCACAGCGAGTACCATTCTCCGATTACTATGTTTACTTCAAAACCAATTTGCGACAGCTTTGGAAAGAGCACTGGGACACTACAGTTGAGACCAAAGGAAAGTGGTATGCTGAGGTGCAGAAAAACTTACCAATAAGACCGTGGTATGATAAACTTGACGCAAAAAGAAGCCGGAAATTCATAACGATTATATCAAGAATGCGGTTTGGTCATTGCCTTGTTCCTACACATCTCCATCGAATCAATATCTATCAGAACAGTCACTGTAAGCATTGTCCTGAGGAATCTTCCGATTTGCAACATCTTGTTTTCTGTTGCCCAAAATTCAACAACCAGCGACAGCTACTCTTCCAAGAAATAACTGACACTGACAATAGTGAGAGTGATAGTGACAGTACTCGTCCAGCAATACATATTAATTTACCCCGCCACGTCAAAGATTTATTAATTATACCGCAGTTTTTTGTTCATCTCTTTAAATTCATTACAACAACAATAGAAAAAATTTAGCTTAATTTGTTTGTTTATTTGTAAAAGTTTAGTCATTTATTTTAGAAATTAACTTTAATTTTAATATTCATTGTTATCCCTCGTATTATTGTCTGTATAGTTTGTAAGATTCCATTTTTTGTTGCTTTTGTATTAGGGTTTATATTATAATGTATACGGCTAAAGGACTTTGAATCCAGGTCAGAAATAAATTTAATAATAATAATAATAATATGCTATTAACAAAATGGGATTCACTGTCAAAACAAACGGATTGTCAAGTCTTTTTTCTGGCGGGAACCTTGAAAAAGAGCGGTCGATTTCAATTTCGTTGAATATCTTTTTTACTTATTTAGTAGTTTCTTTTAAATTATTTGTGTAATTTATAAAAAAAAAACATTGTAAATAACTTATTAAATGGTCGGTAACGAGGGGGGCGGGGATAACCCGCCCCAAAATCCTCCGAAGCGCTCACGCCCTGAGGACTATGGGAGTAGCGGATCTGGACCTGGCGGCGGCGGTGAGCGATTGCATGTACCATATTTTAAACCAAATTATAAACGTCTGTACCCGGAAAACTCCAGTAATACTGAATTTAAAGTTTTTGTGGAGAGTACTAATGGACAGGAGAAACTTGGAAATAAAAGTCCAATCTTTTTAAACCACATATTTACAACAAGTATAAAAGGTGTGACGGCAATTCACCGAGTAAATGCATTTAAAATTGCAGTCATATTTAAACAATATAACACGGCCAATAACTTCATCAATAACTCAACTTTTCTGGATAAGAATTGCATGAGAGCTTACATACCTGCGACACAGATTGAGAAAACAGGAATTATTAGATTTGTCCCAACAAATTTATCAAATCAAGAGCTATATTCGAAATTGTCCTCTATATATGAAATTATAGCAATTCGTAGATTTACAAAGAAAGTTGGTCATGAACGCGTACCATTGCAGACAGCCAGCATTACTTTTTTATCCAACATATTACCTGACCACGTGCAATATGACCTCTTTTCATACAGGGTTTTTGAATATGTACCTCCATTGCAACAATGTTTCAAATGTTTTAAATTCAACCATTCAGCTAAAGTATGTAATGGTAAACAACGCTGTTCCATCTGTTCAGGGGAACACTTGTATAAGGATTGTGATAAACCTAACGAGATCAGCTGTGTTAATTGCAGTGGACCTCACTTAGCTATCTCTAAACTGTGCCCAATTAAGATTAAAAAGATTACAGAAAAGAAAAACAAAATTACTTATGCAAGTGTTACTCAAACTAAAACAACCAAAGATGATTTTCCTCCACTAATGTTACCTACTGCACAAAAATCTGTATATAATCGTGTAAATAAAAATGTAAATAAATCTATGCCAAAATCTGTAAATAATGTAAATATTAATAAGTCTACCTCACAGACTACACATATGGACGTCTGCCCCACTGACATCAAAACCCAAATCATTGGCAACAATGCTGTACTCATGGCCCTGGTACAGACATTGGTAGAATTGGGTAACAACAGTGATTCTTCACCTATAACCAATGCAACAATTAAGAGTATTTTAATTAAAAATCTGTCTCTGTAATGGATTTAAGTCCTCCTGGAACATCTACACTACGTATTGCGCAGTTTAACATCCAAAGTGCCAATAGTAAAAAGCCCCTGTTAACAAAGTTTTTGCAAGAACAAAATATTGATATCTGTTTACTCAATGAAACTTGGTTTAAGGAACATCACAATTTTAAAATATCTGGCTATAATACTCATAGTAAAAACTCAAAAAATGTACGAAATGGAGTCGCCATATTAATCAAGCCATTTCTGAAATATAATGTTATCAATACTTCATTCTATGAAGATATTCAGACAATTGCTGTTTCTATATCAACTGGAAATAGTAAATTGACTATTCTTTGTGTTTACTGCCCTCCAACTAATCGACACATAAGAATGAATAGACTGTGCAATATCATAACTGGTCTACCTAAACCTATATTTGTTAGTGGTGACTTTAATGCGCATCACATTGCATTCGGCTGTCTATGTACAAAAGGCAGAGGCCAAGATCTATTTGAAGTTATAGATAGCTGTGACTTATGCATCCTGAATGATGGCAGTTTCACTACAGTGAATTACCCTATGCGTAATCCCTCCGCTATTGACGTAAGCTTTACTAGTGCATGTATGGCTCCGCTATGTGAATGGTCGGTACATGACGATGCTATGGGAAGTTATCATTATCCAACTATCACGGAAATATCTTTAACTGTTGATAAATATCAAATGAATCCCCCTTTAGATAAATTCTTATTTAAAAAAAAAACCAATTGGGAAGATTACAGTAAATTATCTGAAATTGAATTTCAAAACTTTAGAGTAAATACAGATGAACCCCTGTCATCCTATCAACAGTTTTGTGAACGCTTGGATACTCTTAAGCAAAAAGTTATTCCTAAGTTTACTAAAAGTAGTACATTCAAAAGCAGACCACCAACACCATGGTGGAATGAAATATGTGAACGAAGTGTAGTCGATTCATACAACGCATTAAAAATTTATCGTAATAATCCGAGTATTGATAATTATATTAACTATAAAAGACTAGACGCTCTAAAGAAAAGAACCATCTCTGAACAAAAAAAGTTAGGCTGGAGAAATATCTGTGAAACGTTTAATAGAACCACACCTATTAGTAGGATTTGGAATCTTATTAAAATGCTGAAGGGTGTTAAGTCAAGCAATAGATCTTACAAAGATGAATTTATACCTTCCTTCATAGATAAAATTACAAATAACAGTAACCTAATAGATGCAAGAAATTTAAACAGTCATTTTGAAAATAACAACAACAATCCAGATTCAAAATTTTTACTAGATACTTTTTCATGGTCTGAATTTATAAGAAGTTTACAATCTAGACGTGATACAGCCCCAGGATTGGATGATTTCCCATATATTCTCATTAAAAAATTACATGACTCTGCTCAAAGAGTTTTCTTAGATATTTTAAATGCACTTTGGCTTAAAAAAATAATTCCAGATTCATGGAAGACACAATGTGTTATTCCTATTCTTAAAGTGGATAAACCACCCGATCAAGCTAATTCCTATCGCCCCATATCTTTGTCATCCTGTCTTGGAAAAGTATTCGAAAATATGATAAAAACACGTCTTGATTGGTATATTGAATCCAACAACATCATTCCATCTGTACAGTTTGGCTTTCGTCGAGGGCGAAGCTGCGCTGATAGTTTTATATCACTGATCTCCGACCTGAAATATGCCAAAAATGTAAAATGTAATACAATTTGTGTTTTCTTAGATGTTCAGGGTGCGTTTGATAGTGTTGACCCTGGTATAATGGTGGAAGTTATGTCCGGTTTGTGTATTCCAGGTGAACTGTGTAAATGGATCTATAATTTTTTAAATAATAGGACATTATATGTGAAGTTTAATAACAAACTACATGGCCCTAAAATTGCATCAAAGGGCACAATGCAAGGTGCCTGTCTATCACCTTTATTGTACAATCTGTATACAAGTGAAATATGTAAATATGTAAATGTTAAAAATGTAAATATTCTACAATTTGCTGATGACATAGTTCTATACAGTAGTAATCTAAATTTAGATATTGCTATGGAAAATATTAATAAGGCATTACATGAACTAGCAGAATATTACCAAAATAAACTACACTTAGATATCAATGCTTCGAAAAGTAGTATGATGGTTTTTGGTCCTGATAACCCAACTACAAATATTATATACAACAAAGAAATAATTAAAAGAGTAAATTTAAAGAAATTTCTTGGTGTTATCATTGACCAAAAATTGAATTTTGAGGAGCACATTAAGCATATATCTAAAAATGCTTTAAAAGGCTTCAACATAATGAAATGTCTTGCTGGTGTATCCTGGGGTGCAGACCCTAAAACATTATCTATTTTGTACAAATCAATAGTTAGAAGCCACTTTGATTATAGTACCATAGCTTATCTAAATAGTCCATATGCTCACAAATTAACTTTATTGCAAAATAAGGCTTTGAGAACTATATCCGGGGCAATGTGCTCTACTCCCATAAGGGCCATGGAAGTGGAGACTAAAATAATGCCTATGGTTTTGAGACGCATCCTACTAGCTGAAAGATATTGCCTTAAGCTGATATCTTCAAATAATCAACAAATTATAAGAAAAATCTTACCTCATCATATTAATGTATCCAGTCCTTTAACAGCTGCAGAAGAACTTCTGCACGATAACTCTCCACAGCTCCTTCGGATTTTGCTGGAAGTTATAAAAAAATATGATAAAGTTAAAAAGCACTGCCCATGGCCATGTTACTCCACGTCTTATTTAAGCATTATACATCCTATTCAGATCATAGATTGTACTATTGAGAATAACTCAGATATGTTAAGATTTCTATTGGAAAATAGAAAGTTTTACAAATTATATACTGATGGTAGTAAAGGTGATGGTTATGTGCGTAGTGCTGTGTATGACCCACAGATCCAATTTTCTCAAAGCTTTGCTTTGCCATGTTCTTGCTCAACATTTACAGCAGAATCCTTTGCAGTTTTACAGGCTTTGAAGCAAATTCCTAATGTAAATAGTTGTAAATACTTTTTAATAATTACTGATTCCTTAAGCTTAGTACAAAGTTTATCTTGTATAAAAATTCATTTCAAAACAAACTTTTTCTTATTCTTCATTAAGGAACTATTGTATCAATACTCAGTCAGAAATATTGAGGTTCATTTCATGTGGGTGCCCTCTCACAAGGGCATTACAGGTAATGAAATTGTTGACAGAATTGCTTTTGAGGGCATTAACCTGTTGGATGTTACGCAGACAATAGACGTACCTATTACTGATTATATATGCAATATAGATGAAGAAATTAAAGATTTATGGACAGACATGTGGAAATTGGACCAACTGGAGAAGGGCAAATGGTATGGAAGTATCCAACAGAGCATACCTACTAGACCTTGGTACGACACACTGAAGGAAACTGGTCGTGACTTCATAACCACCATAAACAGACTTCGTTTTGGCCACAATTTAGCACCATCACACCTTTCAAGATTGAAAATAATACAAAGTGATAGATGTCCGCATTGTGAAACAGACGAAATCGCTGATGTTGAACATTTGCTGTTGAAATGTCAAAGATTTTTGCTTGACAGACTAGTGCTTGCATCGGAAATCGATGAAATTTTTAAAAATAACGCTGAGCTCTCTACCCGCCCGCCGCCACTCACTTTATTATTAAAAGAAGTTGGAGCATATAAACCTATCTACAAATATATCAAGCAAACAGTTGGTAAAATTTAGTGCAACATCTCAAAAAAACTCAAAAAGTGCCAAGTGAACTAAGTAAAACTAAAGTGCTACTAAGTGAAGTGCAAATAAGACATGGCTTAAAGGTCTTAGTAACCAGGCCATAAAATTCCCAAAAAAAAAAAAAAAATTAACAAAATGGCTAATCTGTCAATCGCTTTTCTACCACTTGAAATGTTTTACTGAAGATATTCGAGGATTTGTGAGTTAATTTAGAGTGCCTTACTATGTATTGTGTAGTTAAAGATTGTGGAAGTGTGTGGAACCCAACATCAAATGTTATCTTTCATAGGTAAGTTTAGAAATACCGGATTTTAAATTACACACAATTTCTACCTAATACAAGCCCATATTTTAAAGATCCGACAATATTTCTCGTTCAGAACTGTGTCAAAAATGTTTTTCTAATAATTAATGTCATCATTCAGGCATTTACGCTTAAATCGTGTATAATAATTGAAACTGTTACATATAAAATCTTGTACATCAAAATTGCATGTTTGTAAACAAAGAACCAAAGAGTGACCATATTTTAACCGTATGATGGATATTTTTAAATTTGAGGATATGTTTGAATTTCATGTAGATCGTAATTTCATTAAATTTGCCACGTATTTTAGGGGACCAATGAAAAATCTTTGGTAATTCACAGAAGTAAAGAATATACTTGTACACCTAGCATAGAGATTAGTGAGTCTAGGTTACTGGAAAATAAGATTTATAATACCATGATACTAATAATGGCATGTCTCTTTAGACATGCTTTCATTAAAATAAATTAGTCAAAGTTTTAGGTTTCAATACATCCATCGTTAACTCGGTTTCAGGAAATACAACTAATTTTCTGTTTCAGCTTTCCCAAGGACTTGGATAAAAGACAAAAATGGTTATCTAGTATACCATTAAAAGGAAAGTTTTATGAATCAGCAAAGATTTGTAGCTTACACTTTAAACCAGAGGATTATGATCCATCAAGACCGAAACGACTTTTAATTAGTGCAGTACCAGTTTATTCTGTACAATTATGTTCCTGTGGTAATAGTGTTAAGGTATGTTAAATACACTGTCAAAATGTGCTGCTTACAAACCCAGCAATGTTGATAACAATATATTTCAAATTACAGGAATGTACAACACCATTCAAGTGTTCTGCTTTACCCGGTGTAATGGTAAAAACTCAAACTGATACTTCTTCCTCTGTGTCAGAAAAAAAACGCAGCTATTGTGAGAAGGACATGCCCATCACATACAGTGAAAACATTGTAAGTATATACTTATAAATTAGCATTGGAGATTACAATATTAACATTCATGATTAATGACTATAGCTCCATGCATTTGACTGGCTTGTTGGTCCAGTGGTTAGTGGCCCTGACTGCTATGCTAGAGGTTGTGGGTTCGATTCCCACTCATGACGAATGTTCTGTGCCTGGGTGTAATTTGTCTATATATTTTGTTTGATAGTTGTATAATATTATTATTATTATACAGGGTATAAGGGACAGCCGTCCACAAAACTTTTAGAGGCTTGCTAAGTAGACTAAACTGAATCATATTCCACACGACATATTATCAGGAAACGAAAAAAAAAAATTCATTCTGCCCATACAAAATCACAAAAAGTCACACAAAGGGCAATGGAGTTTCTCTGCGTGATCGAATCAGAAATGAGGAGATCCACAGAAGAACCAAAGTCACCGACATAGCTCTGCGAGTCGCTAAACTTAAGTGGCAGTGGACAGGGCACATTGGGAGGCCCCCAACAAGGTGGACCGATGACCAGGCTGAAGAAGGAGATACAAAATTAGAAACTTGATCGGACAGTTTGTATGGGAAGGCCGATCTTTTCTTCGTTTCCTAAAAAAAATCTTGTGGAGGGTAGTTGTTTCATCTAGTGAACAAGCCCTTAAAGTTCGTGGGGGACTGTGCCTTACACCCTTTATGTGTGTATTTAGAAATATCTTATATATAAAATTTCGTACATACTTTCGCTAGGTATGAGAATAGGTTTTTATCTACTTTTTATGTCAACACTATTTATGCGGGTGAAACCGCGGGGCGCAGCTAGTATAAGTATGTTTATCAACTGTAAACTACCCATAACACAAGCTCTGCTTAACTTGAGACTAGACAGTGTTATGTGATAGTCGTAGAATATTATTATGTTAAGTATATTATTATGCAGTCAACAAAATTTTTGAGGTTCGTGTATTAAATCCTAGTCAAATCATGAATGGCATAGAAATATGATACGAAAAGTGTTCCTCTTTCGGCACCTAAATGATTCCACTTTCGCCGATATAACAAAAAATGTTAACATTAAAATTCCACATTCAGCACCTACAGTAGTTTCTAGTGATGGGATGCGTAATATCAAAGCTTTTAAATAAAACTTCACAGTTGTTGTTTTGTAACAATATTCACATTGTTACAAAACAAACCGCCATTTTGAGTACATTTTATTTATTTAAATAATTAACATACATCTGAATTTTACTGTGAAGTTTTATTTAAGTGGTATTAAATTAAAAAGTGCTGTGTTTGATAGGAAAAAGTAATACAGTTCTGCATAGGTAGCTGTACCTATGCAGAACTGTATTACTTTTTCCTTTGCTAAGAGTTCACTAAGTCGCCCAAACTTAGGCTTGAAGTTGAGGACTGTATCTGTGGACTGAATAATGAGTCCTACTGACTACGAGACTGAGTAATATTTAACCTTTTGAACGCCCATCTATATAATACGCGATGTGTCCTCCTGCGCCACACTACAAATGTTTATCGTATGTATAGTAAAACGTAGGGATGGGATTAGTGTCCTATCGACAAATAATATTATACATATAAAATAATGTTTATTCACCAATTTACGAAGCTAAATAAAAACTGTAATCGTAATTTCATATTTTATTTTATTTCATAAAAAAAACTATGACAACCTGGATATATTCCCCACAATAAAGAAAAGAATTTTAAATTTATTAGACGTGTGTTCTACAAGGCACATCCCTATTTGTGTCCAAATGTAATCCTTCTACTTCATATCAAGTAGTTGGCGCTCGAGGCACGCCAAAATCCTTTCTGTTCTAGGGATGTCTAGATTTCTATGGTATATATTTTATATTCACTGTGGTCGAGTTACACGTGCATAAACTCAACCGATTCCTGCATAATTTATTTCGTTTACTTACAACAAATACAATTAATAGAAGCTAAATACGTGGTTTTCTACGTTTTAAAAAATAAAATAAAATGGAGGGTAAGTGTCTGCTTTACACAAGACCTTTTTTTTTAATGGTGTCGCTAAATACTCGCAATTATTTTTCTGGTTTGTAGAAACTAATAGAAAACTGAAGAAAACTCCTGAAATGGAAGTTGACGACTTAACGGAATGTCAAGACGACGAACTATTTCAAAATTCTGATTCAGACTTGAACAACTCGCAATAATTCGTCATATTCACAGTCACAATTTTTTTTATAAGGACACGTGCGCCAACTCAAGATGTAAACATTGCACTACACTAAAATGCACAAGGTCACTATGACCTTGAAACCCGTCCGCTTATGACGTCACAGATTTCCTTCTATACACGTCGGTGGCGCGTACGGACCGCTAACTAACTAACTTTGTAGGGATGGGTTTTTCAAACGGGGTTTCGCTATCGACAATGATTAGAAAACCTATTAATTCTTGATTAAGGTGAATAAAACCTAGTTTAAAGTGTACAATATTTATAAAATATTATATATTTACGTCATTTTCTTGCAATAATAGTATTTATGATCATTTCGACGAGATGAAATATAGCGAGGTCTTCGTCGTGTCCCATCACTGGCTTACTTGATATCAAGTAATTGGCGCTGGGGGCATTAAAATATTTTCTGGCGTTTTTGTTTCTATTGAAAATTAAACAAATAAGAACTTATTATGTGTGAAAAAGTTAAAAATATGGTTGATAACAGGGCAAATTTCCATAAAAACAAAATAAAAGGTCTTGTAAAAGTCGTACATTTATTTTATACTGTGATTACTTCTAATCAAGTAGTGGCGCTGAGGGCACGAAAATCTCGAACTTGTATAGAAGTGATTGGCGTTCAAAAGGTTAAGAAGAAGAAGTAATATTTACATAAATAATTAGTAGGTGAAGTAATTGACATAAATAATTAAGATTTGTTCAAAGAATTTAGCATTTTATGTCTTTGATGTATCATTTACCTATGGCACTATCCGGGTCTTCCAGTATGTACACTAAAGGTGAAAGTTTAGTTAAAACTTTGCATTTAATAAATTTAGGGGCTAGTTTAGCGCTGAAGTAAGAACCAGCATCGCTTAATGCATAATTCTTTCGCCAAATCGTATCACCGACGTTAAGTTCTTTGAAAGACCGTTGTGGATTTTTGTACGGTAGACGAAAGAAATACCAAATGTTTGTTAGAGAAATTTTATCCTGAATAAAAATCCTATCGATTAGTATAATAAAATGCGAGTGTTTTTTTTTCTTGTTTTAATTGGTTCGAGTCCCGGGCTAGGCAAGCGAGTTTTAGAAATACTTTGAATGCAGTTATGTTTCTTTTTAAAAATAAGGGAATGTTTCCTTTGAATACAATAAGCTAACAATAATAAGGATAAGGATTTAAGGTACTTTCCCTTCAGGGCCTGACTTATCTTTCCACCCTGTATATTTAATTATACTAAGAACAGGTGATAGTCGATTATATCTTGCGATCATCGATGTGTCCAATGAGTTAATGTTATTTACCATTTTACCCTTATTTGGTGAAACAGGCGTTTATTAATACTTGGCTGAACATTTTAGGGATAATGGTATCAATATTGAGATAATATGGATTATTTCCTTGTGATTTTAATAAAAAGATTTATCAAGTCTAATCGTATTTTCGAAATAATACCTATACTTTTCTTTTGTTTTATTTGATACTGACATGATCTTGGAAGCTATTTTAGGATACTAATAAATAAATAATAAATAAAAAATTACTCTAAATTATGAAGATGTGGAGGAGATCCTGCTTACATTACATTAGCTTGAATTTGATACATGCTTGATGTACTCACATACCACACGTAAAGAATTTATAGGGTTATGTGGCCAAAATAAACTACCATCCACACATACACACACGCGCGCACACTCACACACACACACACCCCACACTCACACACACACACCCCACACTCAAACACACACACACCCCACACTAACACACTCACACAAACAAACACACACTTCTCGCTTCTTTTTAATCTTTTTAATTTTTAAGGAACTTATATTATTGTTACTCATGGTCTAGTAAGTCTAAATTTATGTTTCCACCGGTAGAGCGAGGCTTTCCCAACACAAGTATCATATGATTACTTTCTGGGAAGCCCCGGCAACTTACATGTAAAACTTACCGTAATAAATGCATTTTTATTTATTTTATTATTTACTAATGTACCTAATTACTTTATAGGGAACAGGACCGTTGGTTATTCTCGCGTTATGTCAATAATCTGTTTTTTTTTTTATGTGACTTAGCACTGCCCTAAGAAAACATTATTGCGAAAGAAGTTGCTGGAGAAATGCTAGGGATGAATTGCAAAGTTTGAAAGCATCTGAGAGATATAATATCTCGTTACTACATATTATCGCAATTTAGGTGCCGAATAAGGAACACTTCAAAAAAAGAAAAATAAAATCAGAACACAAAAGAATATAAAATATATGTATTAATCTTTAAAGTACCGTCATTACAGACACAATTAAAGAACAATAGGAATGAGGACGCGGAAACGAGTCCGACGAGTCCTGGCGGTCGTTTAAGGATTAATAGAAAGAAGTTTTTAAAACAACTCCGCTGTTTGTGTAGAAAATAATAATTACTATAAGAACCTATCTTAATTCAACAGGTAGTAAATGAAAATGAACCGCCAGCGAAACTACTTCAACAAGTAGTTATTGAAAACGAACCGCCAGCGAAACTGCTTCAACAAGTAGTTATAGAAAACGAACCGCCAGCGAAACGACGCTGCTTAAAAGACTTTAATATTCAGTGTAACATAAAGACACTTCGTGAGAAGTGTTTAGCAAAAAAGAAAAAAGTTTTGCAACAAAAAGGAGCGCGTAGTAAACAAAAAATAAAAGATTTACAGTCATTGGTAAATATTGTCCGTAATTACACATCGCAGTCTGAAATTGAAAATATTTTACAAGGCAACTTCGCTGAAATTTGTAAACATTTTAAAAAGAAATCAAAAGTCACTCCGAGGTACAGCGACGAGGTCAAATCTTTCGCATTAACAATGCATTTTTATTCTCCAAAGGCATATGCTTATTTGAGAACGATTGTAGCACTACCTCATTCAACAACACTGTGGCGTTCTATTTGCTCCTTCGACTGTTCAGTCGGATTTTTGAATGAGGTTTTCGAATACATAAAATTGCAACTTCCCGAGAAACCATATTTAAAAAATGTCGCACTAATATTTGATGCAATGAGCCTAAAACAAGACATTTCATATGCACCAAAGCTTGGGAAGATTTTTGGATATGTAGATTTAGGAAGTATTCCTATTAGTGACCCGGAGCAGTTGGTGTCCGAGGCATTAGTTTTTATGATTGTGTCATACACTCTTCTTTGTCCTAGCCACTTCCCATTATTTGGGGTCGGCTCTCCTCGTTCTTTTGCGCCAGGATGATCTGTCCTGGGTTGTCGAGATGTTCAGTTGGGCACGCTCTAAGTCCTTGGCCACTGTGGACCACCAGGTGGTTAGTGGGCGTCCTCTACCTTTTTTCTTATCTGGCAGTGCTAGGGCCCGTTTCACGACATGATCTTCAGGGCGTCTCATGACATGACCGAACCATCGTAGGCGGCTTTCGGCGAGTTTTTCTGCTATAGGCGCAACCTTGTAACTTCCTCTGATGTGCTCGTTTCGCACTTTATCGAGTCGAGTTACGCCCGCTGCCCATCTTAGCATCTTCATCTCGCTTACGTGCATCTTTTGTTCGTGAGCTTATTTTAAATGTCCAATTGGATATTTTTTTACCCCAGGCAGTTTATCTGGGGATTTACTAGGTCAACTAGTAAACACTGCATTAATAATGTTAAACGAAGTAGGTGTTACTGTGCGATCAGTAACATGTGACGGTGCAAAATCCAATATTAAAGCTTATGAGACATTGGGTTGCTCATTTGCAGATAACGATTTTAGACCTTATTTCAAACATCCAAATGGAATAACAAAAGTTCACTGTCTTTTAGATCCTGTTCATATGTTGAAACTCACACGAAATGTGTTATTTGACTATGGATTAAAGTCAACTGATGGTGAAATATCTTTTAAATATATAGAAGAACTTCATAAAATTCAAGAACAAGAGGGACTGAAACTTTCAAATAAAATTACGGGCACGCATGTCAAATACCAAAATAAAAAAATGAATGTGCGATTAGCTGCTCAAGTCCTAAGCTCATCGGTAGCAGATGCGATTGATTTTTTAAGAAATAGTGGTAATCATATATTTGATAACAGTGAAGCTACCACACATTTTATAAGAGTAATAGACAGATTATTTGATTGTATGAATTGTCGTTCTCCGTTTGGAAAGAATTTTAAATCACCACTCTCTGCTCATAATAAAGATAATTGGCAAACTTTTTTCCGGGAAACTGCTGATTATTTAAAAAATCTAAAAATTGGTGACAATTATGTACGATATTACAATCGTAAAACATTTTGCCTGGGATTCTTAATGAATATATCGTCTCTGTCCGCATTATTCGAAGACTTGACGTCTTTGCCAAATAACCCGTTAAAATATTTTTTAACATTTAAATGTTCCCAAGACAATTTGGAAATATTTTTTTCTGTAATTAGAGCCCGTGGAAGAACTCAAGATAACCCGAGTCCCTTAGAGTTTAGATATATTTTAAGAAAACTTTTATTTAGGAATTCTATACAGCCCAGCATAAATGCCAATTGTATAGACGATGCATTTCACTCTAACCATATAATTGATTTTAAATCTAAAACTGATTCCATAATCGAACAAAATGAATTATACAAAGATACTGATTTCGATGATTTATTTAATGAAATGATAAAAAGTCTTGAAAGTCCTCAATTAAGCGCTTATCAAGAAAACGTGATGTATTATATAACTGGATTTATAGTCTACAAAATTTTACAAAAGAACTCTTGTCGATTTTGTCACCTCTTACTAACTACTGAAAATGGAAAAAATGATGATCATAATTATTGTGTTAATATTAATAAATATTCAGCATTTACTACCTTTGTAAATAGGGGTAAATTATGTTTCGCCTCTGATGCAGCATTCCAGATAGTTCGCTACTCAGATAGTTTGTTTAAGCACACGCTATCTAAAGGACTACTTCACAGCAAAATTTGCAATTTGCAATCAAAACTGGTATTAGCGGTTTTAGAAAAATTCCAGCCATTACTGCAGGAACTGTTTGTTCCGAAACATCCAATCAATGACATTTGCATGGATTTACATGAAACTGAAATAATTAAATTTGTTTCAAATATGTTTTTTAAAATAAGAATCCATTCTTATCTTAAAAATCATACCCAAAAGCTTTTGGGTGATATTCGCACCAGAAGGCAGAAATTACACAAAAGCGTTTTATTTTCACATGTGTAATAAAAAAAATCATTTGTTATTAATAAAAGTTGTGTAAATGAAAATGTTTTTTTTTTTTTTTAACATATCTTGTCAGCTTGAAATATGTAAATCAAAACACTGTCTGCGTAAGTGCTGTAAAAGTTTACTTAAACAAGTTGGACCATCAATCGCGAGAAGTAAAATGCAGCTAAACATAAATATATGGAACAGCAAATTTTTATGGAATATACCTACAATAATGTATGTATCTGGGTTAAGAGTAAGGACTTTGGTATATTGTAAATGTACATAAAAACAGCCTATCTGGAATTATGTAGTTTTCAAGGAATCTATGTAAGGATAGAAACTAAATTTAAATAACCTTTGTACACACAAAGGTTATTTAAATTTTATAGGACTTTCTTAAAATAAAAACACAACATGATTTTTTGACCTCACCTTTTTAACTACAGTATAATTCACGGTAACTCGTGAATTGTACTGTGGTTATATATATAGCTAACTAAACAGCTAAAGGCATTTAATTTTTTTTAAGTTGCTACCGGCTAACTTCACGCATGCCGTAACTCGTGAATTGTACTGTACCTAAACCGACGGACGTAGACTGATATCAGAGTATTACTGCTAACATACACGGTCGTCTGTTTACATTAGTAATTAGTAATGCATTATAATAAACTAGCTGTAGGTACTCCGCAGATTCACCCGCACCTTTGTATACTGGTCCGCTCCTATTAGTCGTAGCGTGATGTCATATAGCTTATAACTTTCCTCAATAAATGGGCTATCTAACAGTGAAAGATTTTTCAAATCGTACCAGTAGATGCTGAGATAAGTGCGATTAACCAAACAAACTTCAGTTTTAGAATAATTGTATTAATAAATTAATCGATTATTAATAATAAGCACAGCACAATATACTTCTGCTAAGCCTAAATTAACACAGTCGGAAACCACATTAAAATGTTAATGAACATAATTTCCTCAATTTATAAAAATAATTTCACTAAATGTCCTAGAGCAAGTAAAAATATTGTCACCCTGGTAAAAGAGACTCAAAATATAATTGAATTGTTTCAAGGTCATTTTTTTTTGGCTTCAGTTATTTCTTCTAAGCGCAACATCCAGTGTTCTTGTAAAGTTCTTGGTTACTGTCTAGACGATGTCTGCATTTTACACGAGATCAAAGGCATCGACCTACTGTATGATTTTTATTCTGTGGTAATAGAGTGTTAAGCAATTGGGGCGCTGTATGGATTATCTGCTTCGTCATGTAAGCTATTTTGTTTCCGCGTTTCATGCGACTATGAATTTATTATTTCAAACGAAAAAGGTTCATTTTTGTGCGTATCGCCACTATACCACCACCAGCTTGGGTAACGGTAAATCTTGGGTACATTTTTTCTCTTCTTTTTTTCAGGTTGAAGATAGTGATATTTATGATGACATCGTAGAAGATGCTGCTGATGCTACAGATACACTGGCGGAATCAAATGTGAGCCAAATATATTAAGTATTCTTATTTAAACCTTTTACAGAACTGATAAGGAAGGAATTGTAGACTTTTAGATGGACCCTGACGTAACCACTGCCACGCAGTCTTTTTAATTTTTCCAAAGCGTGACGAAGCGCGGCTGCGCTTATAAACAGTTAAACTACTAACACCACAATCCACAATTCCACATAATATACCTTGACAACATTTTTTTCTGTTTGTTCCGGTTAAATTTTGATACAGTAGGATTTTGTGACATAATATAGTCTGTCTATAAAGTGGTGGAAATAAATGAGGGCGCTGCGGTCGTGCATATAGCAACCCTGTTAGTGTGACTGAAATCATTTTGATACTAGCACATTATTTTGTACTAGAAGCACAACTGGTTTTAATGAAAACACTAATCTATGGTAGCTGGCGATTAAATAAAAAGCGTAAAATAAAAAAAAAAATCATACATGTTTATTATTATATGTTTTAACGTGTTTTTACCAATGAAAAGTATTCCAACACATTATTGTTTTCTTCGTCTGATTACAAATATTCTTCGTTAAAAAGTATTTTTATTGTCAGCCGTGTCACCAACAATGTCTCCGCTACTGCTGTCATCAGCCTGCTATCTTCACTTAGACGAATAACTAACTCATATACAATCAAAATCAAAATTGTTTATTTCAAATTAACCAACAGTTCGTGCTTTTGAATAGTCAATGTCGGTCAGTCCAAGAAAAGTGAAGCTGAATTGCACGTTCCAAAGCGTAGATCTCTATGGAGAAGAACGTGCAAGAAACTCCATGGACACTCTTTTAAAATCATAATATGGATTACATGTCTTCGTTACATATTTCTATTGCTTCTATCATGTGAGCACAATGTATAATTATAAAAAATAACGCTAAGATAGAAAATTAATTAAGCCCACTGGCAGCTAAGAGATGACCAGTCTCCACTGACGGCCCCCGTTCACGAGCATGACGCGTGCATCAGCCCCACTTAGCTCAACCATTTTGAAGGGAACCAAATCACCCAACAACACGCGCCACTATCAGCAAGACATGTGAGTAAGCATGACAAACTCTCAACTGCCATGCTCGTAATGTCAAACAAGTTATACAGGGTTATAGGTTAAGTCGACCTAAATCCTTTAAGATGTGGTAGTTTCCATCATTTTTGACTGATTTGACTATGGAACACCATACCCCAAACTTAACCGTTCTCAAGTTATAGGACTTTGAAGATTTTTTTATAAAAAATCCAGATTTTTTGTCTATTGTCCCCATTTTTTTGTGTTTTGTACCTCTACTGTTTTTGTTTTTGTATTTTTTTTGTGTAGCAGAATAGTTACTTCATTATCTTAAATACAAAAACTGCAAGTAACTCTACCAACTGAGTCGTATTAGACGACTGATTGTTAAAAAAATAAATAAATTTGTGAAAAGTTTTTTAATCTTTGTAAGATATTGTAAAAAAGTCTATGACAGTTGTGCTGCAGATGTGCTTAAAAATATCTACGTTTCTTCAGCTTTTCGATAAAGTATAATACAATAGGGTATTATTGGAATTTTTTTACAAAAACATTGATGATATACCAGTTAGTAGTAAAAAATAACGGTATTTCGTAAAGTTGCTCGCAGCGCCTATTGTCCTGCCAGGTAGCGCGTCGCGTGCGAGCGGGATATCATACAATGTAACCGGGTGCAAGAGAGACAAGTGATTTGGAACGCCATTTTGTTGTTATTGTGTTTTATTAGTCTGCTTAAGCGATTCGTCCTTGGTAGATGCGATACTTGGTGCTTTTCGTTTTTTACTCGACTTGGCTTGTTTTTCTGGACTGTTTCCTCCTATTCGTGACTGTGCTTGTTAACTGGACCTTGATTTGTGCTTCTGATTTGGAACTGTTGAAGATGGCGACCTTTACGAACGAAGAATATGTTATGTTATGGGTACTGCAACTGTGTATCCTTACAAGCTAGTCAAGAATACATAAGACATTTTCCTGGCCGCCAAATTCCGGATATTATTGCCTTCGACGGAGTTTACCGACGAATTAGAGAGACTAGCTCTGTTTCGAGGCGACGAACAGACCCCACAGTATACAGACGACAAGACACAGAATGCGTGTATGTGTGCGAAATAGGGGCGGACATGTAGAACATGTACTGTAAAAGGATTAATAAACCTCATTTGTTACTTATTTGGATTGTTTTATTTTGTTTTCTGACTAAAGTTAAATTTGACGCTTAAGCATCGTTATTGTTACTACTACCTAGTAGCATATCATCAATGTTTTTGTTAAAAAAATCTAATAAAACCCTATTGGATTATACTTTATCGGAAAGCTGAAGAAGCGTAGATATTTTTAAGCTCATCTGTAGAACAACTGTCATAGACTTTTTTTTACAATATCTTACAAAGATTAAAAAACTTTTCACAAATTTATTTCTTTTTTTAACAATCAGTCATCTAATACGACTCCGTTGGTAGAGTTACTTGCAGTTTTTGTATTTAAGATAATGAAGTAACTATTCTGCTACACAAAAATACAAAAACAAAAACATTAGAGGTACAAAACACAAAAACAATGGGGACAATAGACAAAAAATCTTCAAAGTCCTGAAAGTCCAAATGATGGAAACTACCACCTCTTAAAGGATTCAGGTCGACTTAACCTATAACCCTGTATATATAAAAAAAAACAAACCATAGTCCATGGTGCCTCACATTCACAAACTTGAAAAGTGCTTTTCTTTTACATTATACAATACTATATTATTTGCAAAATCATGGTAGCAAAATCTTGTGCACAATTGAAATAAACAAATAAAAATAAAAAAGGAATATTTGGAAAAAAGGGGGAATGGTATCTCTTCCAAACCTACAAAATTGTCTATGGCTGTGGAGCAGGACTGGCATTTAGCCAAGCATTTTTATCAAGAATATAATCTTCCAGTTTATAATATGCTTGTTTACACAGCTTGCGTTTAATGCATGTTTTAAATTTAGACTCATTGAGTTGTTGAATCGCTAGCGGTATTTTATTATAAAATTTTACACAGTACCCCATAAAAGAACTATTTACTTTAGCCAGTCTGAACCGAGGTTGATCTAATTTGTCTCTATTTTTCCGTCTTTGTAGGCATTAGTAGAATCAGTTACCGATACCTAACAATACCTTCACGGATCGGACAGGGTTTTCTTAACATATTGTATATCTTGATAATGGGTTTATTACTCTCTCATTTTCCTGAAAGATAAAAAATAATAATATGTAATTTCTATCAGAAGATAGATAGCACTAATTTCCATCAATTTTTAATTTCGATCATGATATAATTGATTTTTAAAATCAGCCGTAAATTTAATCACCTAAAGTATCAAAACTATGCTAGTCGCATTACAATATGGTCTACTTATATTTGCAGTCTAACCTATAAATGCGGAATGTAAAAGATCCTCATTTTAGCCTTAAAATCGTTTGCTTAGTAAATTTGAAACTTCTGGTAGATAAAAACAAACAGTAACACGATTACATACCTGTTTCAGCAACTGTTCAGGCATAAATGGGCGGATTTCAAAAAAGTTGTACGATACGTAATGGAATTCCACTATTTTAAAAGTATTTAGTTTAAGGTTAAGCGTGTTTTATTTAATTCATTAATAACTATTACTTTAATAAATATTACTTTTTACATTGAATATTCATTATTTTTCACGTTAATTGAAGCTTAATGTGTACTTAGTCCATGAAGAGTTCCATTAGGTCACTAAATAAACTTTACTAAAAAATAAAACTAGCCTGTTATATTGATAACAGCATATTGCAAATCGAATGTTTATTACAATCAGTCCTATGATAGAGGTATTACATTCACTTAAACTACTTCTATTAATCTAATTTGAACCAATAAACAACATTACGTCACTTTTTGGTACTTTGTGCTTCACGTTAATTACTTTGGTGCGCTTCATTGCGTGTATAATGAAATATTTATTTTAAAAATCAAACAGGTGCCAAAATATTCCTTTTTCATTAACATAGAGGCACATATTTGCCTAGATTTATTTGGAAATAATCAGTTTAAATAGCACAGCCAAAGTAGGACACGTTACGTTAATGGAATGAGATGTGACGTATAGGAAATATAAAGCTTAGTTTACGTCATAATAACTTTAAAATCTCTAAATATGAAAATACAACGTCTTGAGGTAGTACCAAAAATTAAAATAGCTCAACCATTTATATGTCAATAAAAGGGCGTTTTGATGATAAAGGGTCATAATACTAGGTCATTTTACTCATGACGTTTTGCAATTAAATTGATACATATGGACTGCATTCCAGCGAGGTGCACAGTTAACTTGCGCGAGTAGTAGCTCATATTTTTCCGGGTTTTGTTAATTTTTCCTCTGTATGTTGTAGCTCGCTCGGCAGCAGTCAACGCCATTTTTCAGATCTATAATAATGTAAATAAATTAATATCTGTAGATGAAGTATAAAAAACTTAATGTATGAAACAAATGTACAGGGTCTCAAGTTTTTGCATTTATAGGTACTTATAGTAACATAACTTGTAGGGTATGAAAGGTTAGTATTGACAGGCATAATTATTTATAAAAGGATTTAGAAAAAAAAAAAAACGTTTCGACGACTATACCAACTTTCATAAAAATCAGGTTAGATATATTCACCTGTTAAATGTGCAGTCATTGTACATACTGCCTATGAATTCCATTACGTCACATTTTGCGATCCTTTGTACAATACGTTACGTAAAGGATGTGACGTAAGTCTACCGGTCGGGAATCAAATGAAAATTACTCCTTATATAAAGAAAATTTGAATATTCTACTCATACTACATAGTTATATAATAAAACATCTAAAATATAACTTGCAAAAAACAACTTAAAACAGGAATACTACCTTCGAAAACAGCCGTTCGTAATTGAATCACAATTTGTGCCACGTGACGGCGCGACGGCTTCGCTCAGTATTTCTTGAAACTCTGTTGTTAAAAATAAATTTGCCAGCTGTCTATGGACTTAAAATGTTGTTATTTGTATAAAAATATCGTAATTTTAGTTGTTTTTCATTCCAACTTGACCAAACACGTAGTGTGACGTATTACGGAATTTCCGCGCGACCGAATTTTAGAGAAAACAAATATTATGTTTTATTTTAATTTTAAACTTTGAATCACCTTCCATTTAGTTTAATTTAATATCTTGGAAGTATAATCTTCTAAAATAACAATCGTACCAATATCAAAAAGAAGGAAAACATTTAAAAAAATCATTTTGAATTCCAATAATGGGGCGTGGACACGCGAAATTTAGCACGTTTTTATTTTTTATTGAATGAATTTCTATCTGATTTTCATGTTGCACTTATTATAAATGTATTTTTTCATTAGTTTATTATAAGCCGTTTCAATATATAAACAAAACCATATGTTTTGAAGCAATGCGTTATTGATAAACAAGCTAGAAGTCGTAGGACACGCAATTTTCCTGCAGACAACTTTTGTGAAATCCGCCCAAATACCATCCAAATTTGAGAAAAACAAATTATATCAAATTTGGATGGAATTTATCAGCTTCGTGTTCAACAATAATAAATGCAATAGATATCGAGTTGCAAACCAAATATACGACAGCCGATGACATTCGATGTAGTATAATTTAGTGTTACCCTACTTTTAATTTTTTTAGTTCCAGAAACATTAATTTCACGACTTTATAGACTTATAGACTGACTATACATCCTTACTAATATTATAAATCGGAAAGTGCGTTTGTTTGTTTGTTCCGCTTTCACTCCGTAAGTACTGAACCGATTGCTTTGAAATTGTGCAGACTTAAAGTTGGAAGTCCGGATTAAATAATAGGGTACTTACTTTTTATCCCGGAAAAAAATTATATTCCCGAGGGAAATCTAAAAAGCGCGACATAACTGAATTCCACGCGGGAGAAGCCGCGGGTGGAAAGCTAGTACTTGTATAAACAAAACAAATGCCGATCGGCCAAGTAGCAGGGCTCAGCAGCAGCCAATCGTTTAACCACTGCGTTAACCGTCCCGTTAACATCATTTTATACGAGTAAGGTTCATTTTTGTATACATCGCCGCTATCTAGCTTGGGTACATTTATTACATTTATTTTCTTTTTTTTCAGGATGAAGAGGCTGATATTTGTGATGAGTATATGGACGATGCTGAAGATAATACAAATACACTGGTGGAATCAAATGTAAGCCAAATACAATATGTATTGTATACACAAAGCAAAACGTCTGCCGAAATTAATTGATATTAATATCAAATAATCGAAGCTGGATGAGAAATGCCGAAAAACGAGCAAATGGTGTGCAATAGGAGAAGCCTATGTCCAGCTGTGGACTGTTATATGATGATGATGTTAATGATGGATTACGTAATACAGGGTTTTTTTTAGGTCTGCCGGGTCTGCCTGGCTATGGACGTCAAAATGTACGATTTGAAGGACACAGAATTAAGAGGAATGTTTCAAAATGTCACTGGGATATGTGTAAGTCATTGTTGTCTTTGGTTTTTTCATATAACATCACGTCTATAATGATCGACATATACTAATGGACATGCCTTAGAGATCAGAATTGTGGCGCTCCGAAATAAAAGAGAGGAAACGAAGTTTCGGTCTATCTTTTTCTCTCCCAAAATCATCAATCATCTATGAGGAAAGATAATAGTGCTAGACCGAAAGCATAGGCCATCTCTCACTCTTTTCAAACCAAAAAATTACTGCAGATTATACGCGTACGACATGTCTATTACTTTATGTCGATGTCTATAATCCTGGAAGGGTTAAGCCATAGACTTATAAAATATATTCATTTGGCAGACTAAAAGATTCATTAAACACCAGACATCAAATATTTAAAAAAAAGTGTTCAAAATAAATGTACACATTTCATTTCAAGTCCGATGTATGAAACTAGTAGGAAAGTGTGTCTCACGGACGCATTATAAAGGCCCAGTTTAACAAAAATGTAATATTTGTTATGTTAAATATTTTATATAATTATATAGTTGTTTCTGAGCTATTTGTCCTGTGTATTTCACCTGCCATGTTTTGTGTCTGCACCAAGCTTAAGTTTGACTAGTAGAAACGGCCTCAGGCATTAATCCCTCCGCTTTTATACCGTTTTTCTTATGTGTGCATGATGTACATATACATAAATGAAGAGAATTCGGAAGTCCTTGGAAAAAATAAAGTTTTCCCCTTAGCTCGATAGATGGCGCTGGCGTCGAATTAGATCTCGCTATGGTTTCGTTACTGCGCTGCGTATAAGACTTGGCCACACTCTTAGGACGGCGCGCTAGCGTACCATCCTTTTATGCCCTCCGAAGGTTATATGTTCGTCTAGGAAAACATCTAGCAAGCCAAATACCTAGGTGTTATCCTAGACGAACACCTCACCTTCGGAGAGCATATAAGGATGGCAAGCTAGCGCGCACTCTATCAACTGCACTCTCTTAGGGACACGGTATCGTATCACAGAGCAAGTAATGACTACGTTTTAAGAGACGGGACCCCCTGACAAAAAAAAAAAACTTATACGAATGATTGAAATACATGGACTGGCGCAATACCAACCTAACTAAAACCACAAATAATTACTAGTAAGAAATTAATTTCCACACAAAAATGTCGCCAACATGAAGAAAAAAAAATAGGGATGTGGAGTTTTCGATAAAATGGGATCGGTAACATTAGTAATATTTGATTTTCTCAAATAAAAAATATATATATAAAAAAAAAATATTTTATTTTTATTACATTCCCCAATCTCCGTTCCATCATCAGACGACCCGTCGTACGGCTGGTTTCCACCCTTAGGTACGTTGTTAACACCACTACGATCAGGACAAAGCATTTCGCCTCCTCCTTTATACCGCGTACATCGAGGGACTGGAACAATTTGCCGGCGGTGTTTCCGTCGGACTACAATTTGAGTGTCTTCAAGCCTAGAGTGAATAGGCTCTTAATAAACTAGTGCGCTTTACCATCAACGATTGAGTCACTGCTTACCATCAGGCAGGACTGCGGTCAAGCGCTAGTTAAGTATATAAAAAAAAAAAATAATAATGAATTAAACTGCCACATTTTTCGCCGCCACTGAATGATCTGGATTCCGGGTGTGTTGTTTATGTTTGTATTGAATAGGCTTCGAAACTGATAAACCGATTTCATGAATTCATTAAATACTATTATTAAAATAAATATTAATATATATTTAATGAATTTACTACTGCCGCATTTTCCGCCGCCACGGACTGATCTGGACTCCGGGTATGTTGTTGTTGTTTCTGGAAGTTCTGAAACAAATATGCAATGTTATTAACGAAATTAGGGGCATCAAATTGTAGGTATTGGTTTTCTACAGCTTCTTTAGCTATATGGCGCGGGAAGTCATTCAATATGTCATCGCTCAGGGGCTCAGCCATAATTCAGATACACGGAACAGCATTTCTTCCAAGCTGTGTCTTTTTCTTTTTAAAATCCCTAAATAGAAAAAGCTTTCCACAAATATATTTCAATTGCTGCAATTTTTCTATAGGCACATAGGCAAAGTCCTCTTTACCCGTTATTTTAACCCATTGTTTGCACCTACAAAGTAAAATAATTGATGAATACCATTGATGCAAAAACTATTTCTATTTGTCACAACTCAGTCGCTGAACTGATTTTAATGATGTTATGAACTTATAAATACCACTGATACAAAAAAAGGATTTATCGATAGTCGATAAAAAATTGCACCACACTAGTGTTTACGACGAAAAACATATTTGCAGATTTATTTTCAGAAATATGTCCTAAAATTCCATATAATATAAGATATATGTTGATTTAGAGTATAGTCAATTCGTAAAATGTACTAACCGATTTTCATCCAGTGTAAAATAAAACCATAAATGTTGGGTTTTGTTTTCCACACGACTTGTTCTCACTTCACATATCTAACACGTTACAACTGGCATGTTTATAGATAAAAACTACACAAATTAAAAAGAAATAAATAAATATAATACGCAAATTAAAAATAAACAGATATAATACGCAAACTAAATAAATAACATAATTTTAAAACAGCAGATTCAAACAACAACAGATAGCTCGTAATCGTAATTAACTGACATTGACATAATTTTACTTTTTGACATTGACGGTGACGAATCGCTTGCAAAAATGGCCGCGGTATTATAAGGCTAAAACAAGAGAATCAGAGATGTCATAGCAACCATTTGAAATTTGAATGTGTATTTACTTCCCTACTTTGATGGATTCTGCCGCCTTTAAAATTTCCATGCATTTCATACTTCTATTTTTTGCAGCGGGTAAGAGACGCCTCCTTAATGACCCAGAGACGATCGAAGTCGTCTCTAAAAAGACTTAAAAATAAAGATATAGCTGTTGCGGCCATACAAACACTATTTATTCATCCCTCTCTTAAAGAGGGTCTAATTTATTCAGACTCGGACAAAGGGCCTTTTCTGGTCCACGTTTCGCGAACTGAACCGGATCCTTCATCCGGAACCATCATCCGTCCTATTAAGGTCGTACCCTCACCAAATGACCTCAAGCATTTGCTCCCTCTTCACCGCGCCCCACCTCTACAACACTTCGCAAAATATTACTAGCGCCGTCTGGCGGACGAAGTACTTACAAATACAAGTTAAATTCATATACCACAGAAGTAACAGACATGGCACTTTTATTTTTGTTTATTGGTGCGCCCAAATACTTTTGGTTATTATAGACTGAAACAAATGTTGACGATACTTCATAATAAAAATTTTGCGTACTTTATTTTTTAACCGACTTCCCAAAAGTGTGGTTCTCAATTCGATTTATGTGTGCTCGCTGATAACTTTATTGTTAATGAACCGATTTTGACCATTCTTTTTTTATATGAAAGAGTATGCTGCCTATGTAATCTCATTGTTACCACGTCAGTGTCGATAATGGAAATTCTAAGAAATTTAGGCCAATTATCGAAAATTGTAGGCATGCTTCGGGTGAAAACTTGATACTCGTATTTATATCGGATGATACTATAAAACCGTGAAGATTTGGGCCTGGCCTGATGATGGAGATGACAGAGAATCAAGGGAATCCACATCGGAAGCAACTGTAATGTGTTTGGGCTTACTTAATTTGTATTGATTAGAGCTTTACAACTAAATATGTTATGACTGTAACTTCAGGGTTGGAAGTTAGTTTTGTAGATTGAAAGTTAGCTAAGTCAGATGGTCAAAGGGATAGAAAAATAATATAATAAAGGTTAATTTGTCATTATTTATTATTTTAAGGGAAAACGTAATCAGGGTCAAATAAATTTCTGCAGACAGGAAACCTACATAAAAAAAAGATTTGATGTTTTTTTTTTGGCTCAGGCAAGACTGATATTATATTATTATTCTCGTTTAATAAAACAAATACGTAAATTGTAAAAAACAAAACTATCGTATAAAAAAAACAAATACATATACTATAATATTATTTACACAAAGCTTCCTTTTGCAGAAAAATAATAAACATCTGACTAATACAATATCCGGTCAGACTGGACGCTGACGGCAGCATATTTGGAAAAGGCCTGCAAGCAAACGACGTATTTCGTTTGCTTTAATTCCTATAAGACCACAATGAAAGTATGAGCATTTCTAGAAATAACGCAACTTAAATTCAGTCTCTCGATTTTAATTGATTTTTGCATAAGCATGACGAGTAGGTAGTGTTTGTACTATGTTAAAGTACAGTGTTGTAAATTGTTGAGGAATTCCTTCGACTGTCTATGGGCTTCATCATCAGATCTATTGCAGACCTTCATTTAAACCTATATGTGTGTAAAGTTTTCATCAATATAAATGAATTAAGTCCAAACACAAGGTAACTATTGTAAACCTTTGAGGAGTTCCCTTAACTGGCCTTTGTCTTCATCATCAGAGCTTTAATGACAATCACAACTCATTTAGGTGTAAAGTTCTTATCAATATAAATTTATTAAGCACAATCACGAGGCAGCTGATGTGAATCGTTAAGGAGATCCCTCGGCTGTCTCCCGGCTCCATCATCAACTCCGAACTTTACTAAATTGTAGTGCGTTAAAACACTTAATGAAAAAACATAGAAATGCCCTAGGCGCTACTATGATTTTTTAAATTTCTCCTAGGTTTCCTTAGTCTTCCATCATCAGACCATAATTTCCTTAACATGAGACTACCTTGAAGATATAATCTTTCTAATTAAAAAAAAAATATGTGGCACTCGGGAACTGCCGCGGTAAAGCTATTGCATAGCATTTTTTATCAACTTATGCAATAGGGTATTTGACTAAAAAAACCTAATTAGTCCGTCAGTCAGATTTCCAAAAAATACTCATCATCATAATTTCAGCCGAAAGACGTCCACTGCTGGATATAGGCCTCTCCCAAGGTTCTCCACGACGACCGGTCCTGCGCATCCCGCATCCAGCGGTTTCCCGCGACCTTCACCAGGTCGTCGGTCCACTAAACCCAAAAAATACTAGACACATATTTTTTTTTCATATAAACAAAAAATGAATACGACACAGTGCTTTGAAAACTCGTGTGACGTCACTGCACGCTACAGTTTTTAGCGGTCAGTGACGTCACCAGCCATCACTCCTGATCTTTGATGCCTATTATAATATTTGTCAATTTTTATTGATTTCATAAAACAAAATATACGAAATGTAAAACGTATATAATAAACCTATCCAATATTTTTCTATAATCTGAATGACGGACTAATTAGTTTTTTTAGTCAAATACCCTATTATTTATATTATAGTAAAGTTATCCGCAAACAAACATAAAAAAACATATAACCTCCTCCCTTTTGAAATCGGTTAAAAAAACGAACACCAAAATGAACATCAATAACAGAGACACTTTATGATAGTATTATACTCTATGCGACATGCGGTGCGTGAGCGAGCAAGCAGATGCTTTCTCGCTCACGCGCCACCGCTATGCTAGCGGACCGCGCGATGACGAACGACACGGGTTCCCCCTTCGAGAGCTTGTGGCATACTGAATCTCAATAGCTCGGGCAAGAGAAATGATGGGGAATACGCTCAGATTGTTGAATACAATTTTTGTTTTGGTCGTTTTAAAAAAATATTTCTACAATAATGTTCGTCATGAAATTGCCTATCCATTAGTGTAAGAACGAAATCTAAATAATGCTTACTTTTCGAGGAGATGCACGTTTTTGATAATTATTTCTCTTGTCAGAGGTTTCGTTGTGAAGGAATTATTTAAACATTATGCTTAGTAAAAAAAAAAATCTACAATTTTGGAGCCAAGATTATGGAGATAATTTATGTATTTTTAATAAGTTGATATTTCTTTTGGATAAAGAGTAGATAGCTCCGAAAAACTACATAAAAACGGCCTGCGGTGTGGTTTTCCTCTGGAGCCGCCTTAAGTTTGGCCAACTTTTATTTATTAATAAAATAAGAAACATCTGCAGGGATGGAATTAAGAGAGTGGGCAGAAATAAAATTTCTGTCCAATTCACTACTGCTGAGGCGGCCAACAATTTTTTAACACAGCCAGTTTTAGACAAAAAATATACTGCCACCATTCCTTTCCAAAAGTGTATTCGAGTACAGACGTATAAAAATTTCTCCGTTAATAAAAAAATATAACAGTGTAAATAATTACCTAAAAAAACGTTGTTACACATACTCTTAAAGTAAATACTGTGATCTACATAACTGTGTGTAAATATAGTGTAAATAATAAATATAAACTATAATAAAAGTGAAAACACTAGTGAGTAAAATATTAATCCACCCCCATCTAGAGCTTAATTCAAACCTGTCACTAATCTCAAACAGTAAAAAGCGCCTACTAGTTTTATCATTGCATTAAATTGTATACTCTCAAATTTTAACAAGATATTTACTGGCGGCATAAAACAAAATGCCTCGGATCCAGAGATCACCACCTAAAATTTCAGACAGTAAAATATCACACGCGCAGTCTGACCCAGACGTAACAACATTATCTAGCTCCAAGAAATTGGAACATAGTAACGTCTCTACCAGAACAAAGCGCCCACGTGTGGAAGATTCACCCTGTAGTGAATTCAGCGCGTTCAAACAGGAGATGGTTGACCTTTTGACTGAATGGAGACAAGATCAGGATCTGAAACTTACTAAAATTGCTTCAGACACATCTAAACTTAAGGAACAAAACGAAGATATTAAGAAAACCTACCAGGAGATTGAAAAATCAATGAACTTCTTGAGTAAAAAGTATGATGAAGTCAAGGCAAAACTAGAAGTAATGGAAAAGGAGAGAAGGGAGCAAAAAGAATACATTATATCTCTTGAGAAGAAGATCCAAGACCACGAGCAAAGTTCCCGCTCATCATGCATTGAGGTCAGAAATGTACCTGTCCTAGAAATAGAACAAAGGCATAACATCAATGCAATTATTTTGAACATTGGTAAAACCACTGGCATCAATATAAAGTCATCGGATTTGAGGGATTTGTACCGTATTCCCGGGAAAGCTGGATCCAGCGGGCCCATTATAGCCGAGTTTACGTCGGTGGATACTAAGTATGAATTCCTCGCAAATGTGCGGTCATTTAATAAAGACAAACCGTCTACAGAGAAACTAAACTCAGAAATACTTGGCATCCCCGGCAAACGAACACCTATTTACATTACTGAGTTTTTGAGTCAATCGGTAAAAACTTTGTTTTATCATGCACGAGTTTTTGCAAAAAAAAAAACTCTTTCAAATACTGCTGGACATCGAATGGGAAAATTTTCATACGTAAAGATGATGGTGCCAAGCAGTTCCGTGTTCTCTCAGAAAACTGTCTTCAGAAAATAATTACGGAACAATGACTAGAGAGGTCCACAACTTGCAACATGCTTGAGTATTGCTACCTTTTGTTATCTTCTCATATTTTTACATGAACCAAGTGCTAAACTAATCATATCTCTTGCAATTATCATATGCATGCATGTTACTCGTAATTTTTACTTGTTATTTTTTTCAATTATTTGGATATTTACAACTAAAATGATTACACTCAACATACAAAACACACTTAACATAAACTTTTTACTATTTACTTATCATACACAACAAATAAACAAAGTGAAAAATTTGTTCATTAATCTCAATCTCCATGGCTACTATTAATAACATAAATGATGAGCTAGATAGGCTTCACCTAGATAATTCTTTCTTAATTAATCCTGAGGACTGCGCTAAATATTTAAATCAAAATAACATTAAGATTCTCCACGTTAATATACGCAGCATAAGTAAAAACTTCGATAGCCTTCAAACACTTATCTATACCACTAAAATTGATTTCGATGTTATTGTCCTGACAGAGTGTTGGCTGAGAAAAATGAGTAACATACCATCAATGGACGGATATCAATCACACTATTCATCAAATACCTCTAACCAAAACGAAGGCATCGTAATATACTTAAAAACCCAATCTAACGCTACTGTATACGAACCCAATATTGTAAATGCAAACTGCCTTATATGCAAAACAGAACCGGGACTTGCAATTGTGGCAGTATATAGGTCTCCGTCGTATAACACCAAAGATGAATTTGAAAGTTTTCTGAATAGTTTAAATGAGGTCTATAATGATATATCTACCTATCAAAATATCGTCCTAGTTGGTGATCTGAATATAGACATCAAGAAAGATATCAGAAACGATCGTAGTTTGGACTATCTAATCCTAAACGCTTCTCATGGACTTTTACCTACCCATCTATTTCCAACTAGATTTGAAAACTGTTTAGACCACTTTCTCATAAAGACAAAATTAAACGCTACCACCTTAATTCTCGAATCACACATTACTGACCACAAACCAATAGCGCTACTACTTAAACACACCATCCCTACACAAAATAAAAAAACCGCTGTTTCTCGCATAAACTGCGACGCTATGAAAGACGAACTGGAGAATACAAGCTTTGCAGATATTTACAGGACTCGTGACGGTAACGAAGCTTTGAACATACTCATAGATAAAATCTCTAAAATAACAACTAAACACACAACACAAGTCACCCTTCCGAGGAAACAACGAACACTAAAACCATGGATCACCCCAGGTCTTCTGAAATGCATTAAGAATCGAGACAACATGCATCTAAAATCAAAAAATTATCCACAAAACTTAATCCTAAAAATCACATACACGCGCTATAGAAATTTTTGTAACACTTTGCTCAGAAAACTAAAACAAATACATGAACAAAATGAACTACAAAAAAGTAAAAACAACCCAAAAGCACTATGGAAAACAATCAAAGACATCACTAACACTCGCCCAATACGTACTAGTTCTGACATATTGCTGAAACTATGTGATACAAGGTAAGAACTTAGCCTCCAAGATACCTTTAAATCAATCTTCATCCACCAGCAGTCATTCCCCCGAAAACCTAATAAACGATCAGCCTTGTAATTCGCTTGTCGTTACTGAGGTTGACGAAAGGGACGTGGAAGCAACTATATTTTTTTTTTTTTTACAAATTATAAACCAGCGCTTGACCGCAATCCTGTCTGATGGTAAGCAGTGACGCAATCGTTGATGGTAAAGCGCACTAGTTTATTAAGAGCCTATTCACTCTAGCCTTGAAGACACTCAAATTGTAGTCCGACGGAAACACCGCCGCGGGCAAATTGTTCGTCCCTCGATGTACGCGGTATAAAGGAGGAGGCGAAGCGCTTCGTCCGGATCGTAGTGGTGTTAACAACGTAAGGGTGGAAACCAGCCGTACGACGGGTCGTCCGCTGGTGGAACGGAGATGGGGGAATTAAATCATGCAATTCCCTCGCACACTCCCCGAAATGCATCCTATAGAACACCGAAAGGCTGGCTACTCTACGCCTGTGCTCTAGGCTTTGGAGACCAACGCGAGTTAGATCAGGGTCACCAATCAGCCTCTTTGCACGTCTCTCCACTGAATCCAAAGTGGCCAGGTGACACTTGGCAGCACCAGCCCAAATGTGGCTGCAGTACTCCACACACGAACGGACCTGTGCTTTGTATAACATTAGAAGCTGCCCAGGTGTGAAGTACTGCCGGACCTTTGCGATAACGCCAAGTTTCCTGGCAGCCACCTTGGCCTTGGACTCAATGAACCGCCCAAAGTTAAGGTTCGAGGAAATCTCAACTCCCAAAAGCTGAAGGCGGTTGGAACACTCCAAGGACACATTCCGAAAAGTAGGGGCCAAGGTGAACGGGCTCCTTTTGGCGGTGAAAAGACACGCCTGTGTTTTGGCGGCATTGAATGCTACAAGATTGGCATTGCCCCATTCGGAGACTGCCTGCAGTGCAACACTCGTTCGCTCAACCATGGCCTCTCTTTCGGACCGGATTGATTCCCTACTAGCCCGAGCATCCGGCAGGTATCTCTCTACAACTGTGCTGTCATCTGCATACCCATAGATACCGGGCATCAGCAGATCGTTAATATGCAGCAGAAACAGAGTTGCAGAGAGAACAGACCCCTGAGGAACACCGGCATTAGTTGACATGGGCTCAGAAGAGCATCCGTCGACAACAACTCGGAGGGACCGTTCAGTCAGGAAGTCTTTTACCCAGCCAGTCAGGCTAGGGGAAATGCCGTACGCTGGAAGCTTACTCAAAAGGCCAGCGTGCCAAACCCGGTCGAAGGCCTTCGAGACATCAAGGGAGACAGCAATCGCTTCCCCATTCTTCTCGAGGGCCTCGCCCCACAAGTGAGTGGCATACACTAGTAGGTCCCCAGTTGACCGATTGCGGCGAAACCCGTACTGTCGGTCACTGAGGAGATCGTTACCTTCCAGGTATGCCAAGAGGCGCGAGTTCAATACACGCTCCATAATTTTGCAAAGTATGGAGCAAATATTACAGCTACGCAGTAACTGTGCAGTGGGTTGGGACGGTATCGCCATATTCTAGTCCCTCCTCTAACCTACATCTTTAATCTTTGCATTCAATCAGGAGTTTTCCCCAATGCCCTTAAAAAAGCTATTCTACATCCAATTTTCAAGGGAGGGGACAGAAACTGTGTTAACAATTATAGACCCATATCAGTTCTTACATCAATTTCTAAAATTTTTGAGAAGATTCTCAACAAACAACTCAGAAATTTTCTGGGCAAATTTAATCTTATAGCTGACAACCAATATGGGTTTCGTACGGGAGTATCTACTGAAGACGCAGTACTAGATCTTACGCAATCAATTGCCAAAAAACTCGATGTAAAGGCGAAGTGCTTGGGAATTTTCCTAGATCTTTCTAAGGCGTTTGACACAGTTTCTGTGCCTAAACATATCTCCAAGCTAGAATCTATGGGTGTTCGTGGCAAAGCTCTGGAAATTTTTGTTGACTACCTTACAAATCGTAGTCAACAAGTTCAAATTGGACCTGACTTGAGTAGCGAGGAGCTAGTGACATATGGCGTACCACAAGGCAGCATACTGGGGCCAACATTGTTTCTTATTTACATAAACGATCTCTGCAAGTTGACGCTCCCAAATTGCAATATATACACCTATGCAGATGACACCACAATTGTCGCCCCCGGTCCTTCTTGGGAAGCTGTCAAAACCAACGCTGAGTCTGCCCTAAGTAGAATCATGCACTGGTTAAACACTAACCTACTGACATTAAATCTGGCTAAAACCTCATATATACCTTTCGCCATCGCTGTAATCAGAAACCTCTAAATACTTTCTCCATAACGGCACACTCGTGTACAAGTCCCTCAACACATTGTTCTTGTCCAAAATTAAGAAAAGAAGACAGCGTAAAATACCTTGGCATCTATATAGACAGCGGACTAAGGTGGGACAAACACCTAGATACACTTACCACCCGAACAATGCGACTTATCTCCATATTTAAATCACTTAGGGGGTCAGCTGACCAGGATGTTCTTAAAATAGTTTATTTTGCCCTATGCCAATCGGTGCTGGGTTATTGTATTAACGTGTGGGGTGGAGCCAAGAAGACGGGTCTCCTGAGGGTTGAGAGGGCACAAAGAGCAATCCTTAAAGTTATGACAAAAAAACCACGCAGATATCCTACAGCACAACTTTATACAGATTGTAAGGTTTTAACAGTACGGCAGCTTTTTGTGCTTCAATTAATTCTTAGGACACATAGCGGCTTGGTTCCCCCCGAGATCAAAAAACGTACCCATATAATTCCCAGCGTTAAACATAAAACGAAGTTTGCAAGGCACCAATTCTATGTAATAAGTACGTACTTTTCTTACGATTTTTTTCTCGGACATTGGATAGAGTAGTACCTGCCCGTAATTTTAATCCCACTTTTAAATATATATTAAATAATGCAAAATGGTCTTCTTACTCCGACTCCCTTGAATACAACTTGCTTTCTCGCCCCCCCCCCCCCTAACAGTAACAATCTCGTTGAGTGCTATTCGAAATTTGTAGATTCAATTATTTCAAGTGCTGATGACAATTTTCCTTATAAAAAACCTCACAGGTTCAAAGTCTCGACTCCTTGGTGGGACTCAGACTGTACTTCGGTTGTCAAGGAAAGAAAATTAACAGAAGTGCAGTATTCCAATTCTATGACTCTTCAAAATTTTTTAGTGTACCAAAGAACAGCAGCCTTTGCTAAAAGGACTCCCTCCAAAAAGAAAAAAGAAGGTTGGCTTCGCTATTGCCAAAGCCTATCTCCCTGTTCCCCTTCTTCCCTAGTATGGAAGCAAATCAAAAGATACCGAGGCTCCTTCAATTCTGTTGATATATCAGCCAATGATCCTTCTTCCTGGATTGAAGCTTTCTCGGACAAACTGTCTCCTCCTTCAGTTCCTAGTTTGAACTCCTTTCCCTCTTCTCCGTGTTTCCTTGCTTCCGAAAATAATTTCGATGCCCCCTTCTCTTTTTCTGAACTCCGATTGGCTCTTGATGGACTCGTTGATTCCTCTCCTGGTGCAGATGGGATCCCTTACTCTTTTCTGAAAAATGCCTCAAATAGTACAAAGCAATATTACCTCGATCTCTTCAATAACTTTTTTGAATTCGGTTTGGTTCCTCAACAGTGGAAGCACCAGTTAATTATCCCGATCATTAAACCAGGCAAAAACCCGACAGACCCAAACAGCTACAGGCCTATTGCTTTATCGTCTGTTTTGTGTAAGGTTGCAGAGCATATGATGAAGCATAGACTTGAGTGGTTGGTGGAGAATAGGAACTTGTTGCCAACATCCCAGTTTGGGTTCAGAAAAGGAATGAGCACAATGGATAGTCTCAGTATATTAATTTCTGATATTCGTATTTCTTCTCTTCGCAAAGAGTTTTTAGTAGGAGCCTTTTTGGATATTACCTCAGCATATGACAATGTTTTGCTCCACGTGCTCAAGGATAAACTCATCCATCAGCTAAATATTCCCGTAAAATTGGTTCGCTTCATTTGCAACTTATTAATGGAGAGAACCATCTCCATTAAAACTCGAGACTCCTCTCTCCCTCCTAAGACTATCTGTAAAGGCTTACCTCAAGGTTCAGTTTTGAGTCCTCTCCTATTCAGCCTTTACACTTTCGATTTACACCTTTCTGTAGATTCATTTTGTCAAATATTGCAATATGCTGATGACATAGCTTTATACTTTTCTGGTAAATCTCTAGATGAGGCTAGTTTCCGTCTAAACTCCGCTCTGGGGTATCTATCCGTTTGGCTTTCACAGCATGACTTAGCCTTAGCAGCCTCTAAGAGCTCTGTGGTAGTGTTTACAAAAAAAAAAGATTATTCCTCCTGTTGACATTAAAGTTAACGGCGAAAATATCTCTAGGATAGATAATGTTAAATTGTTAGGAGTCTGGTTAGATACAAAATTATCCGGTATTCCCCACACTGACTTTGTTTCTCAAAAATGCGAAAGAAACGTTAATGTTCTTCGTTCACTCTCTGGGGATTGGTGGGGTGCTCACCCGTATACTCAAAAACTAATCTACAACGCTATAGTTCGTAGTCATTTTGACTATGGCATGTTTTTATTAGACCCTTGTAACAAATCATGTCTCCAAAAATTCGATAAAATTCAGACAAAGTGTTTACGTATTATTCTAGGGGCGATGAAGTTGTCCCCAATTAATGCCATGCAAGTTGAGTGTGTTGAACCTCCCCTCTCAATTCGAAGACAATTTTTGGCAAATAGATTTATTTTTAAACTTGTGCAAAATTCTAATCACCCTCTTCTTGGTAAACTGGACCAATTATCATCCATCTTTGACTCGTGTCGTCACCGTTCTAATATTGAGCTTCCTTGTCTTCTTCGTGCCTACCTTCAATTCACGCGTCTTCCTAGTCCACTTTTCAAAACCCCATTTTATATCTATACTCGGTGCCGTATAATGCCCTGGTATTCCAACCAGAGGTCGTTTTGGACTTTGGAATTAGCAAAAATACCCTCGAACCGTATAAGACATTTATGCAAAAAGTTTCCTCTAATTATAAGAACTGGACTACTTTATTCACTGACGCCTCCAAATCCTCTGATGATAGTCCGGTGGGAGTTGCTGTTTAGATCCCTCATACAAAAATTATTCTAAATTATAAGTGTCCTTCAGTTACATCCGTCTTTACTGGTGAATCGATTGATATTTTCGAAGCCATTTACTTTGTTTTGTCTCATAATTGTTTTTGTGGGACAAAACCCGCCACACTGTTCCCAACCCACTGCAACTCCTGAAAGCCAGAATCAACAGTGGAGACCGCCAGAAAAACGCCGAGCAATGAAGCTCGACGAGTCCCGGAGAAACGTTTCAACTGTCTTGGGTCCCGCAACGAAATTAATCAGAAAAGAATAGCGGAGGAGTAAGAAAAAAGATATTTTTTCCACTTCCCTCCATAATAAGCAGGAGACAGAATAGAACTAGGCCAATCGGCACAAAGGGACATTATTGCAACTGGGAGAAGCCCAGATTGCCAAGCACCACGGAATAACATTTGATCAAGTTAATGGGTCCTAAGTAGGTATTTGCTGTTACAATTGATTCCAATAATAGGTATGGCAAAAGCGCCTGAACGCACGGAAATTAGTTCTAGTTTCAACAAGGTCCGTATAATAAACAACTCCGGATGTAACTTGTACACTATCCAACATAATATTGCGTTCATTCTGCCAAAGAATACACTCCCACAAGATGTGATGTGCGGACTGTTCAAATTCACAGTTCGATGTAGAACACTGACACAAAGGCGAAGGAACAAGTTTAAAAGAATACAGTTTACTTTTAAAGTTGCCATGACCTGTGAGAAATTGGGCAACGCAGTGGTCAACCTCCAGCCATGTCTTAGCCAGCCGATCGCCAACGGATGGAAAGAACAGATGGAGATGCCGGCCCTTGATGGAATTATCCCACCTACTTTGCCATTCGGATAAGAGGTCCTCCCAGACGTCAGTCTGAGGTTTAAATAATCTAGAAATTCTATTGAAGTCGCGTTGTGTAACAAAGTTAGTGTCCATGGCCTCCCCCCTCGCGGAGTAGTACATTGAAGCACGTCGCTGTACTTCAAGATCGACTGGAAGTACACCTGCCAGAACGGGTAAGGCTTCAGTACTGACTGTTCTATACGCCTTGCATAAAAATATCAATGCCAAACGTTGGCTTTGAAGCAGTTTACGTCGCGCCGCCCCTATGCTGGCCCTATCGGCCCAAACAGGTGCACCGTAGCACATACATCCTAAGTAGGTAGCTCCATATATAGTTTTTAAAGTTAGGAATGATAGACCCCAAGTTGCTTTGGATATTCTAGTTAGGGCATAAAAGTTCCTTTTAGCTTTTTCGCCAACTATTTTTATATGTTCGATAAATGAAAAATTCCTTTCTAAGACCATACCAAGGTAGCATACGGATTGCTGTTTTTTAACGGGAACGTTATTAAATTTAATAGTAGGCAATGATTTAAGATTACCTTTTATTAGAAGTTGATAGGTTTTATGCGGCGCAAACGCTAGGCGGTTACGATCACCCCACTGAGATATTAGATTTAGGCAAGTATGGGCCAAGTTCTCAAGTCCGGCTCGGGTACTTGACTGAATGAGCAGTAGGCCATCGTCCGCGTAACCAGTAAGTGAACAGCCGCAAGGAAGCGGGATCGCGAGAAAATCATCAAAACCCAAATTCCACAAATAAGGACCGCCAACTGAACCCTGAGGACATCCCATGGTTAGTGCTTTAATACTAGAAAAATGACCGAGCTTAAGTGCCGCGGAACCGTTTATAAAGTACGAGTAAACGAGATTATATATGTTTCTATAGCAACCGCGGTTTTTTAATTTTAACAACAGCATAGGCCACCAAGCGTTATCAAAAGCCCCAGAAATATCCAAAAAGATACCAATCACGTACTTGTGTTCCGACTGGTTAACGGTTCTTCTGACAGAAAGCGCCGCGTCGACTGTTGATTTACCGATGGTGAAGCCATATTGATTACTATGAAATTTTGGACCGTTCGGTAGTAAACTTGGAACGATGAGGCGCTCAAGAAGTTTCCCCAAAGATGGTAGAAGCGTGATAGGCCGATATGACTTCGGATCATCCGGTGGTTTATCACCACACTTTGGTATTATTCGTATGAAACCGCGTCGCCCTTTACGAGGAAAAACGCCTTCAGCATTGCATCTGTTATATACAGTTAAGATGGCATCACCCGCTGATTTACACGCTTCTTTAATCATCCTATTAGATATTTTATCTTCCCCTGATGATTTGTTGACCGGTAGTTTTCTAACAATATTTATAAATTCGTCATTAGATGGTACGTCTGACATTGGTGATTCAGGTGGCACAGGAGCCCACGCTCGAATCTGTTGGTGGTAGTCGCTATCGTTAGCCGGTGAATCATCGGGGATAAGTGTATTTTAGTGTAGTTTTGTCTCATAAATTGAATAACTCCATAATTTTTTCTGACTCAAAAAGTTGCCTTCAAGCCATTCTATCTAATCCTTTCAGATCTAAGTCGAGATTCCCTATAATTCTTAAAATCAGAGATTTGCTGTTCAAGTGTCATGAACTTGGCATCCATGTCGTCATAGCCTGGATTCCTGGTCATGTCGGTATTCTTGGTAATGAGTCAGCTGACTCTTGCGCCAAAAATGCTGTTCGCACTGGGGCTCTTGCCCACTCTGAAGTTTATTCCCATGATATATGTACTACTCTTCCTCTAAATTTGTTTAAATCTTGGTCTAAAGTTTGGAAAATCTCTAAGACCGTAAAGGGTAATTTTTATGGAGATATTCAACCTGAAATACCTCACAAACCTTGGTTTTTTAAGTATCAATTGGGCAAAAAATCCACAACCTCAACTATCTGTCGTATACGGTTAAATCATTGTTGCTCTCCCCATTTCTTGGCCAAACTTAGGATTAAGGATAGCTCTCTTTGTGAATGCGGTTCAGATGAAGGAAACGTGGACCATTTATTTTTCTCCTGTCCTAAATTACGCTTCTCCTTTCATGAAATCATTCCCCCCATATTCCTCGTCCTACCTCGGTCAAATGTCTACTATCTTTTGTGTTTACGCGTTTTATATTCAAATTAAGCAAATTTATTGAAATTAATAAAATTAAGCTATAACTCTAAGCTGTAACCATTATTATTATTTTTTTCTCTCTCTCTCTCTCTCTCTCTTCCTTCTTCTTCACTGTTAATCGTGATATATCGTAAAGTCATTTTCGTATCCATAATCTGTGATCTTCTGTCAATCTGCGAAGGAATATTTTATTTTAACACAACAAGAATTAAATTAATATTATTTTAATTTGCGCTAAATACTCTCCAGCGTTTGATGGTTTATTAATCGTTCGCACGTGTTCTTGGCAAAATTGTGGCGTCTCTCCCACAAAGGCCATTAATCAAGAATTGAATTGAATTACTTCTATTTTTTGGTTCTAAGTTGCGCCAGCCTGGTATCGTATAGAAAGTATCGATACTGTACTCATGAGTCGTATCGAAAAAAAAGTATCGTACTCGTAAAAGTATCGACACAAAAGTATCGATACCTCAAAGTATCGAGTACTTTTCTGAGAAAAGTACTCAAAATTTTCTGAGAAAAGTACTCAAAATTTTCTGAAGCAGGGCCAATGCCATAAGTTGGTTTGTCAATGTTAGTAAGTATCATCTGTACCGACTGTACAGACAACAGCGCATCAAGCTACTACAATCTGTCAGATTTCTTCATTAGATTTTAAACGTTATCGCTAAACCGCTAAGGCTCAAGATTGATTGAAAATATTTATCAGTTTCGGGTAGCTTGACCTGCTGTCGTCCGTAAATTCATTCAGTAAGAGAAAATGAAACAATAACAAATGATACAAAAATATTATTAGATAAATAAAAACAACCTATAAGTAGCCACAATTTTTTAATTTAAAATATTATATATCCCATTCTTCCTCAGTACAATCGCTCAAGAAAAGAAGTTTGTCGAGCCTTTTTGCCGACAGGCGGTTACGGGATTTTGTAATTGTACTTCCAGCTTTAGAAAACAATCTTTCTTAAGGCACGTAAGACGCGGGAATAGATAAAAATTCTCGTGCCAATTTATACAACGTGTAACATAAAGGGTATATACATACCAAGGGCATGGCATCTTTAGATGATATCAAACGATATCGGAAGGGGTTCAACTCAAAATAAAATACTCAAAAAATTGGTACCAAATTTTCGGTTTCGTGTGTTTCTTAAAATCAAATCATAACGAACATGGCAGCACACTACATACGTTAATAACTACTCGTTACCCGTCACGTTACTTGCCAAAATCCGATAAATGTCTTCAATATCTCTGTGCGACTAGTATGATAGTAGCCAGGCGGTGTTTTCCTCATAACTTCCTAACATAAAAGGATAGGATTAAAAAACCCTTCCAATATCGTTTGGCATCATGTAAAGATGCCATGCCTTTGTTATGTATATACCCTTTATGTTACACCTTGTATAATTTTGGGAAAACAACATTCACGTCTTCCCATTGCTTCAGAGGATCCAAAGAAAGTGGCGTAACCTGTGTAGACAAATAATGGCATAATTCATCATTATTTTTTAACTGTAATGAAGATCTGGTTTTACTTTGTTTTTTCGTGTGAGCTAATTTCTTGTGGTGACTCCAAAAATCATAAGTGGTTTCGAGAGAAGAATCACTGCCATGTTCACTGCCGATAACACTAGGAGACGTTGTTATATCTTCTCAATAAAGAAATTGCCTTTGCACAGGCTTTGGCGTCTTGAAAGTGGATATTCATAAATCTCGTAATATTCATTTTCCGTGAGGAAAGGCAACAGTGCAAAAGTAGTTAAGTCCATACAGCCAAAGCCAATGAACAAATAGAGTACTGGACGAACGAATTCAAATTAAACAAGTGAAATGTGAATCGGCTAACGTTGAACAAGTTGGCGTTGCTAATATTGCCATAAATTATAAAATGAATAAATAAAAACAAGTAATTTATTCGATACTATACCTGGTCAAAAGTACTTGTTAAGTTAAAGTATCGAATAAAAAGTATCGAGTACAAAAGCATCGGTATCGAAAGGAAATTACTTGATACTAAAAAGTATCGATACTCTTTTCGTGTCCCTACACTCTCTCCTCAACCCGTGCAGCAAGCTGTCCCTCAAGTGCAAAATGCGCCTGTATACCGCCTGCATACGCCCCATCATGACATACGCCTGTGTAGTCTTCGCACACACCGAGCCCAGTCATATCCATAGGATGCAGACACTCCATAACCGCTTTCTTCGTAGAGCAACAAACGTCCCTTGGTTCGTCCGAAATGAGATCCTCCATCTAGATCTCAAAATCCCCACTATCCAGCAATTCATGAAACGCCTTTCCAAGCGTTTCTTTGACACAGCCGCTAATCATCACAAATTCACAACCCTCTGGTTGTCGCGGCAGCAAAATACACCCGTTCCAGAATTAGTAAGCTTCGCTGACCTAGGCACGCTCTTACCGACCCTGATAACCCCAAGAGGCCAATAGGGCCACTAGCACAAAATACAAAAGACCGACCTACCGACCTCGCCGCCGAGGTCGTTCAACGTAGTAATCTCCCCTCCCTTGTCCGATGAAGGCCAGCCCGCGCCGCAGCTGAGCCAGTAAATATAAACTCCCGACTATGACTTCTGAATTTGTTTCGGCCGTTTCTTCTCAGAGCTAGTACTAGGAAACACCGCGGTCATCAAACCGAAAAATAAAATAAAAATTCGATCCAGCCGTCCCTTGCTGTTTTCTCTAGCGACACCCTAAGCCGAGGTTCGTATTCCACAGGGGGTGCCCTTAGCATGTAGTCGCTTCGTTTTTAGTAGCCCTGTCTGTAGGCTTTAAATTCATTTAAGGCAGCATAGGGATAGTCCGGTTAAGTAGTCACGACCTCTCAAGGTCAACTACGAGATGCCATATAAAAAAAAAGATGTTTGTAATTGTTATTGAAAATCGAAAAATGGAATTTTTGACGAATCGAACTCTTTTTTGTTTCGATTCTATTTTATATCCTTATAAGTAAGGAAACTTTAATGTAATTTTCTCAATTTAATCACATTATTTTTGGCCAAATTGTAGTAATGAGATGAGTAAAATAATTTGTTCGTTATTTTTAATTTTCGTTTTCTGTGTATATTATTTTAAAATGTGAACAGCAGAAGTGGTTCTTTGACGCACAAATCCTCGACTTATCGCGGTTCGGCTTTAAGTTTAACCGCATGCAGCTGAGTACCAGTATGTTAAATGGAGCGACTATCTACTGTGCTCAACAAATCAGTTACTAGTAACATTGATACCTCAACTCCGTCATCATATAACTTGTTAATAATATTTAGCATTATCTTCCTTCTCCATACCAGGTTCCCGAAAATAACCATTCTATACTTGAGCGCCTGTGTTGGGAGTGCGTTGGAAGACTGAAAACGGCTGCGGCGTTCAGAAACAAAGCACTGGTCAGCGATACCTTGTTGCAGGGATTAGCAAGTACTGGCGAACAAGTGAGTAACAATAGTAGTGAAGTGTTTGTGGAGGAGACACTAGCGGACTAAAGGGATGGTGCAGTGGGAGCTTCCCAAATGGGAAGTGTTTTGTAATGGCAAGTGTGCACGAGGCGATAAACTAAATTGATGTATACTATATTCACGATAGCATTAGTTAAAAAAGGTTGTTTTTAGAGTACACTTTGTAATAAAAGTATATTTTTTATTTTTTTATTTATTTATTTTTTTTTAATTACAAACTAGCGCTTGACTGCAATCTCGCCTGATGGTAAGCAGTGATGCAATCGTTGATGGTAAAGCGCGCTAGTTTGTTAAGCCTACTCACTCAAAAGAACTGAGTAATTAGGAAGGAAGACGGCAGTTGAGCGCGGTGATGCAATGTTAAACCCAACAACACGACCAACGATGCTGCGCCAGAGGGATATTGATCTGGGGGCCCTCCACAACCAAACTCCCGACACAACAACATTTCGCGCATCGTACCCGGCACGTACATCGCAACACAACTGCTCAGACCCGTCCTCTGTACGGCTTCACTAGACATCATGCCGGAACACGATGAATCGCTTGGCGGCATGACTTTGTCTGGTGGGTGGTAACTTACGCCGGCGGCTGATGTTGTGGCCTACCACCGAGAAAAGTAGAATTAAGTAAAATTAAAGTAGAAAATAGGCTATAGAATGAGGGAATTTATAAAATTGAATGAGATGAGAAGAAAATATACAGAGATTTCGAGATTATGAGACCATGACGTGTTAAAATTAAACCGCTGTGAAAAAGGAATATCTAGTGCCTCGTCCTGTATAGCTCCGTCTATGTCTGACACTGGAACCATTATGGTTTTAACATGTCATAGTAACTTTCCTGGTCCCATGGAGAAAGTTGTTCAGTTTGATAGTCTGTAACGCACCATTAAATTTAACAAGTCTTTGAAAATAAACTCCGTATGTCGAGCCAGCCGTTCTCAACTGTTACACTTACCAATGAACAACGTTACCGTTTTATTATATGGGATACATTTTTAACCAGTCGCAAACTAACCATGAACCTAGCATTATGATTACTGAGGGTTCAGAATTATCGCCCCCAGGTTTATTGTTGGTTATTAAATAGTGAATACCTAGATACCTACGCCGTAAAAACATATGGCAGCTATAGATTTTTTTGAATAACCGACGTAAAATTTCGACGTAGAGGGTTCCTGAATTATCATGCACCGAATTCATGTTGTTAGTTTGCGAATTGGTGGAAAAATTATTCATTAGTAAGTTTCGATCTCGAGGGAATATCGGGATAAAAAGTGTCCTATGAGATCTGTATGTGTCTAAATCCGTTCAGTAGGTTTTCGTGAAAGATTAACAAATATCCATGCATCCATACTCAGAGACTTTCGCATTTGTAATACTAACTATTCAATATAAAAGCATCTTATTTAAAAATGTATTTTTATTTTACATTTCAGATACGAAAGAATGACATAACTACGATAAAAGAAAATAAAGACTACCTCAGACCTGCTGGAACTTTGAGCGTTGTGGAAGTATTTCATCCTGTAGACATTGATCCTGAAAATGAAAGCGTACCTCACATATTAGAAAACAATGACACGAACATAGTAGAACATACAGTTGGAAAGGATTCCTACGAACTAATAAAAATAAATATCATCGACGAAGATGGTGATCAAACGGTGATTGAAGACGAACCAATGATTGAATTTCCTATCAAAACTGAGACAGAATATGATCAATTTGATTACTTATGTCCTAACACTGGAGAAGACAGTAGGAATGTTTTTACAAAATCAAATCCTCTTGTTAGTAATGACATAAGTTTAAGTGAAAATATAATTCATTTATCGGACAGTAGTCCTCTACCAGGCTGTTCTCATGCTGATCCAAAGTATCCAGTTGTTGGAAGCCTTCACAATACACTAATTAATTGTAAAGATAAAATAAAAAGAAATGCAATATTAATCAATAAGCAGGACAATGCAGAAAAGGTTTTCAAAAAACCGAAAGTGCTTATAAGTGATAAATCAAAAAATATAAATGTGAATATAGGTGGTGTTAGTAAAAAGATTTTAATTATAAATAAGGTGATAAAGACTCAAGTAAATACTCATACGGGTGAGGAATGTCAGAGTTTGAAAGATCTTCAATTTTAAACCAAAGAGGACTTGTTGACGGAGCTTGTCAGTTTTATTTTTAATTGTCAAAATCATGGCAATTGGTTGGGCACATAGCTCGCATAGATACCTGTTGGGGCCGAAGGTTCTGCTGTGGGGACCGCGGGCCGGAAGACGTAGCGTTGGAAGGCTTCCCACAAGGTGGACCAATGACTGATGACTTTGTGAAGACGAAGGAAGGAACCCCTTGGATGTGGAAGCATAGAGGTCGAAGTGCCCGTGCTTAAGCGAAAGCTGCAGTAAATGTTGTTCAGTTGAAATGACGATGCACAAACATCCAGACCAAGGACAATTATTTGTAGGTTAGTTTCACATTTGTCTACATGCATTTCACGTACTCTTTCAAGCATGCCTTGTTTGTCAGTACTATCCTAGGATTTGACCTAAAAACAAGGGAATACAAGTGTATAAAATATCCGAACGTAAATATAAAACATTATAAGACAACTATGATTTTAAACGTGATTAACTGGAAAACTGTTATTGGAAACCCTCAATAATTGGTACATCTATTGTCTTGGTCCCTTGAGATCCCAATTAACCAGGCTTCACTGTAATACAAATTGGCACAATTCAGTATTTTATTTTTATTGTTGTACCTTTCCACCAAATCCTTCTTTTTCCTCTTCAAACTTCAATCACGTTCGCGAAGCGGCTTCTTTAAATCATCCTTTAACCTTTTCAACGCCAATGTCGGCTGTACTCGACAAGCGCAAGCGTCCCTTGTGCGCCACGGCGTATATAGTCGACAGAAATCAAAAGTCGTGAAAGATTTAATATTGTATAGTTAATTTTAACATAGTATGGTCCATTTTTATTTTTTTTTGCTAAAAGTGTAGACAAAAAATGTAACAATAATGGCTATCGATATAAAATTGGAATCCCTACATTTTACGTAGGTATTTATATCGATTTACGGTTTGGCGTAGGTACAGGGCATGGGGATACCGATTTGGCGTGGCGTGTAAGGCCTCTGCCTCAAAGTACACTAAACTTGAACCTTGCGGGCAGTAAGGCGGCGGCGATTGAGCAGCAGGATCTTATGCGTATAATCAAACGGACCGGTTCTCGAAAACAGCGGTGCGGCAGCGTTGTACTTCTCGCGCTCGAATCTTGTGGGCAGCGAGCGGTGACCGAGCGTTAGGAATAAATTTGAATCAAAAAGTTGTTGCCGCCATTGTTCAGGCATTTCTTTCGCGAATAAAAACATATCTCGTTGGCACAATCGTGAACACTACACTACACGGTTATAGTAACGCGCGATCTGCCCGCTAGTTTCGAGAACGGGTCTTCGATGCCCGCCCAGCTCCCGCGCCGCGCTGCCCGCAAGGTTCGAGCCAGCGGCCTAAAAGGTTAAATAGCGGTAGGATGCCATAATAACGCTCACTTAGTAATATGGCTTATCTGCAAAAGAATGTGAAACAGAATTCATTACATTACTTAATATTTATTAGCCTCTATACTAGAACCTCGAACCTGTTGAACACGGCGTTTCATTACAAGTATAGACATGAATCTGTTATAAAACTTAAAATTAATTACAAATCTTTGTTTCTGTAAAATATTAAAAACGTAGTTGTGCCAATATATTATAATGTGAGCAATATATAGTTAAAAATACAAAAATAATTTGACTATAAAGTCGTGACATTAAATGTTTCTGGAAGTAATTTTTTTAAAAGTAGGGTAACACTAAATTATAGTACATCAAATGTCACCGGCTGTCGTATATTTATTTTGTAACTTGATATGTATTGCATTTATTATTTCTTTTCAAATCTACATGGATAAAACATCGAAGAAACGTATTAAAAATGAGTAAAACAAAAGTGGAGCTCGGGAAATAATTTTTAAAGTGTATCGGCTATGTTTGCTAGAACACGAAGCTGCACAAATTTTATCAAATATGGATCATGTTTATGCTTAAACAGTTGTTAAAACAGGTATGCAATCATGTTACTGTTTGTTTTTATTTACTAGAAGTTTCAAAGGAGATGTTTCAGAAATGTATGGAGCCTGGGCCAGCACATTGTACACTTAATGCTAGGTATAGTTACGCTATAGTTCACTGTTTTTAATGTTAATATCTATATTTTGGCTTATTTTTATACAGATTCAATTTAACTCGGCCAAGGAGGGCAACACTAAATAAACTATGGAACTAATAATTATGGTGGTCAGCAATAAGCGAAATAAGATTTTGACAGTGACATTTGATTGACATGTCATGTATCTAAGGCTATCGTATCTATATTATCTACCATATCACTGCGAAAAAAACATAAATTCCGAACATACGGCCCATTAACTAAACACAATGAACTCAAATCAACACTCGACATGAACACAACGGGAAAATAGAACTGTCAAAGTCATCAAAAAAGTGTCATGGCTACCTTAATAAAGGGTTATCTCACTCAAAAACATTTCAAATGATTAATTATATATGCTTGTATTTTTACTCAAATTAATTTATTAGTATTTTTATGGAAATCTATTTTTTTTTTCCTTTTTATCTATATAGCGTACATAGTGGTGGCCCAAAACGAAACATCTTCTTTACTAAGTATACGATTTTAAGACTTAAATGAGGATTGTTTACATTGCGCATTAATAGGTTACATTGCAAATATAAGTAGACCATATTTTAGTGCGTTTTGATACTTTAGGTTATTTAATTTACCGTCATGTTGGGAATTAAAATTAGTGCTATCCATCTTCTGACAGAAATTACATATTATTATTTTTAATCATTCGGGAAAATGTAAGAGTAAACCTTTTAACAAGATATATATGCGTTAGTTATTCGCTAAAGTCAAGATACCAGTCTGATGACAGCAGTAGTGGGGACGTTGTTAGTGACGCAGCTGACAACGAAAATACCTTTTAACGAGGAATATTTGTAATCAGATGATGAAAGCAATTATTATGTTTTGGAATATTTTCATTGGTAAAAATACGTTAAAACCATCCAAAAATGAATGAATGAATCTATACTAATATATAAAGCTGAGGTTTGTTTGTTTGAACGCGCTAATCTCAAGAACTACGGGTCCGATTTGAAAAAAATCTTTTGCGTTGGATAGCCCATTAATCCAGGAAGGCATTAGGCTGTATAACATCACGCACTGACTAATAGGAACAAGGCATATTAAAAAGAAAATATATCGAAGCCCACGCGGGGGAAACCGCGCGGCGCAGCTAGAAATAAATATGTAGGATTTTTTTTGTTTTACTCATTTTATCTAAACGCCAGAGACCATAGATTTGTGTTTTCATTAAAACCAGTGCTAGTATCAAAATGATTTCAGTCACGCTAACAAGGTTGCTATTTGCACCACCGCAGCGCCCTCATTTATATTCATGATTTTATAGACAAACTACTACTCGAGCGAGTTAACTGTGCACCTCGCTGGAATGCGACCCCTCTCCCGCGTCCCTGCGCGACGCCCGGCATTCGCCGTAAGCGCTTAGTAGCGATAGCATCTTTGTTACAATTGTCTGATGAAATAGAGTTTAAGTGTCGCGAGTCGCGACACATCTGCGGAACGTACGACGCCGAAAGTTCGGCTAAATACGCTCGCAGTGTATTTCAAGTACCTACTCTAAGACACATCAGTCGAAATTACGCCGCGTTCAGCGTAGGGCCTAACCTTCCTTCGGGCGATTTTTTCAGCCAAAACGCATTTAATTTATTTTGTATAGCAAGCGACATATTACACGATGCGTTGCGTAAACGAAAGTTCGACGGGCGTAACTGAACGCTCGGCGTGTGTATCGCGCGCCTGGTGGTAGCGAAGAGCGGCAACGTCGCGCGTCGCTTTCTGTACACCACGCATGACGCAGACGCTCAACACCAAAGAGTAAAGTAGTTTAAAGAGAAAGAGTATTAACTCTGTGGTAAAATTTGCATGTATGGAAAGTGGTGCCTTCTTACATTTGGCGAGTAAGCAACTACTGTGAATGACTACCTACATCCGTACCTATGAGTACGTTTATATGTATTATACCTTCAGAGCCCAAACGAATTCGTAAATTAAGGGCTTTCCAGGTTATGAGATGATTAAAAAAAATCAGTTGAAATAGAAATAGAAATATTTTATTGGCACAAAAGATGCATTTTTAAATTTTTATGTACAATAATACTGCATTACAATAGGTAGGTACAATAGGTTTCCCCCTGTCCCCTAAACTAGGCTAGGCCTGTATCTTAGGGGGCAGTGCCCGGCTACAGGGTATACAAATACATAATGCAATTTTGGCAGATGCACCAGTGGACTAGCAAATTCTTGAATTTTGACCTTGTGACTTTAAAAATATTAAAGAGAGACTGTGAAGAGTGAAATTGTATGGAGTAAGTGAGTGTTTGATGATTATGTAGAAGTGTTTGTGGTGTAGTGAATTATGGTGGAGTGAATGTATGTTCATATGTGTGAAAATATAATGCTCGTGAAAGAAAAACAAAAGGTGGATTACACATACAGAGCGAATATTTATTATATTGTGTATGTTAAAAGTGATTCCGTTCCGTGATAGTCCTGTTTAAGCAGCCATTCAATTAATGTACGTTTTAGTTTAAACCTTGGGAGACCGAGAATGTTTAGTTTTTTTTTGGATTTTATTATAAATGTACGTACTTATTACATAGAATTGGTGCCTTGCAAACTTCGTTTTATGTTTAACGCTGGGAATTATATGGGTACGTTTTTTGATGTCGGGGGGAACCAAACAGCTATGTGTCCTAAGAATTATTTGAAGCACAAAAAGCTGCCGTACTGTTAAAACCTTACAGTCTGTATAAGTTGTGCTGTAGGATATCTGCGTGGTTTTTTGTCATAACTTTAAGGATTGCTCTTTGTGCCCTCTCAACCCTCAGGAGACCCGTCTTCTTGGCTGCACCCCACACGTTAATACAATAACCCAGCACTGATTGGCATAGGGCAAAATAAACAATTTTAAGAACATCCTGGTCAGCTGACCCCCTAAGTGATTTAAATATGGAGATAAGTCGCATTGTTCGGGTGGTAAGTGTATCTAGGTGTTTGTCCCACCTTAGTCCGCTGTCTATATAGATGCCAAGGTATTTTACGCTGTCATCTTTTCTTAATTTTGGACAAGAACAATGTGTTGAGGGACTTGTACACGAGTGTGCCGTTATGGAGAAAGTATTTAGAGGTTTCTGATTACAGCGATGGCGAAAGGTATATATGAGGTTTTAGCCAGATTTAATGTCAGTAGGTTAGTGTTTAACCAGTGCATGATTCTACTTAGGGCAGACTCAGCGTTGGTTTTGACAGCTTCCCAAGAAGGACCGGGGGCGACAATTGTGGTGTCATCTGCATAGGTGTATATATTGCAATTTGGGCGCGTCAACTTGCAGAGTTCGTTTATGTAAATAAGAAACAATGTTGGTCCCAGTATGCTGCCTTGTGGTACGCCATATGTCACTAGCTTCTCGCTACTCAAGACAGGTCCAATTTGAACTTGTTGACTACGATTTGTAAGGTAGTCAACAAAAATTTCCAGAGCTTTGCCACGAACACCCATGGATTCTAGCTTGGAGATAAGTTTTGGCACAGAAACTGTGTCAAGCGCCTTAGAAAGATCTAGGAAAATTCCCAAGCACTTCACTTTTCCATCGAGTTTTTTGCCAATTGATTGCGTAAGATCTAGTACTGCGTCTTCAGTAGATACTCCCGTACGAAACCCATATTGGTTGTCAGCTATAAGATTAAATTTGCCCAGAAAATTTCTGAGTTGTTTGTTAAGGATCTTCTCAAACATTTTAGAAATTGATGTAAGAACTGATATGGGTCTATAATTGTTAACACAGTTTCTGTCCCCTCTCTTGAAAATTGGATGTATGTTACGTATGCGAGCGAAGGACAAGTGAAACGCAAGACTGCTGTCAACGCACTGACATTTATTAAGGAATGACGGGTGGCGTAGCTACTGCATATAAGTAGCTACACATACCTATACAACATTTCCCCCCCTTTAAATAACAATATAGTTTTCCTTATAAGTAATGTTATACTAAAAAAACGGCTTATAATTAACCCTAGGAATGGGTCGTAACGCTTTGTCTGTCATTTCTGATCTATAACGAGCGTGCTCGGGCTCCGGCTGAGTAGCTTGTCCCCTCTCACCAGTGGGAGAAGCGTCGCGGAATTCTTCCTCGTCTCCTTCTGCTGAATCGGGTTCAGGGCGTGGTGGTTCTGGTTGTAGCGTCACTTGATCACATTCTTTCTCCCCCTCTTGGGTTTGCGCTTCACTGTCCTGAATCTCAGCGGATGACTCGTCATCACACGACGTCAAGTCATATTCCGATGTTGCATTGGGTGTACCCACCGAGCTCGCTTGTATTTGACTGTTTACATCGTTGACCGTTCCTTTCATGGGTATAAGCTGATTTGTATGTTTTTTCAACTGTCGCAATGTTTGACTGTCCTTTACTAAATAAACAGTTTTCCCTATGCGTCTTATAACTACACCACTGTTCCAAGTGAATTTTTTATTTACATTATACATCTTATACATAATATTATCACCTGCCTTATAACATTGTTTATTTGTACCTCCGTAAGCTTTACTCTGCAAACACTGTTTGTGTTTCACTACATTAGTGAGAGTGTCGGATGATGGCGGTGGCGCGTCTTTATTCAACAAATCTAAGCGCGAACGAAGTTTACGACCAAACACCAATTGCGCTGGTGAAGAGCCTGTTGTAGTGTGAACCGAATTCCTATAATCTAATAAATATTTTAATAAATTTTTGTGTCTGTTGTCCGGGTTATTACTCATAATTAAACACGAGTTTATTCCCTTTTTTACTACTTTCACATAGCTCTCCGCCTGACCATTACTAGCTGGGTGATAAGCAGGAGATGTTACATGCGATATTCCATTTAACTTGCAAAAATTGTTGAATTCTTCGGATACAAAAGATGTAGCATTATCACTGACCAACGTGTGTATCAAACCAAACCTTGACATAAATTCATATAGTATGGCTATGACTACAGCCGAGGATGTGTTATTTACTTTGTAAACTTCGGGCCATTTGGAATGCGCGTCCACTAACACTAAATATGTCTGACCTTTGATTGGGCCGAGGAAATCAATGTGTACACGCCAAAAGGGCTGATGAGGGTGCGGCCACGCAGCAAGCGGTGCACGCGCCGGAGAAGGCCTGAGCTGAACGCAAATATTACAACTCGCGATCATTGTTTCGATAGCTTTATCGATTCCCGGATACCATACCCTACCACGCGCGTCAGCTTTACATTTTACTATGCCTAAATGTGACTGGTGAAGCTCGGACATTATTCTATTCCGCAGTACTTCTGGTATGACCACTTTGTGGCCACGCATGATAATACCATCTTCTACGGATAATTGGTTTTTACATAAAAAATAAGGGGATATACTAGGATCGGTTATTTTCCTTGGCCAACCATTTAAAATATATTTTACCACTTTAGCCAATTTTTTATCTTTTTGTGTTTCCACAAGTAATAAATCTCGTGTAATAGGCAAACTAGCGTCGACTACAAAATTGACATAAGTAGCCTTATCTTCAATTTCTGTTAATCCGCTCACCGAGCGGCCCTCCGTGTCGTCGCTTATGCTCGCGCGGGATAAGTAATCAGCACAGTTATTACCACTACGTATGTATTCTATTGTATAGTTGTAACCACTCAAAAATATTGCATACCTCTGCAGCCTATTAGCCGACACTTCCGGTATGCCACGATGGGGCCCAAAAATACTGATGAGCGGTTTGTGATCAGTTCGGAGTGTAAACGGAACAGATCTACCATATAGATATTGGTGAAATCGGCGTACCCCAAATATGATGGCTGTTGCCTCCTTTTGTATCTGAGAATACCTGCGTTCAGCCGCGTTCAACGTACGTGAAGCATATGATACTGGGCGCTCTTCCCCGTTACTATCCACCTGCGACAACACAGCACCGAGTCCGCTCGGTGACGCGTCTACTGTTAAGATAACTTTCTTGGTTATGTCAAAGTGCGCCAGAACCTGGTCCGATGCAAGAATTTTTTTAATTGTGTTAAATGCGTTTTGATGTTCCAAATCCCAAAGCCATTTACCATTCTTTTGAAGCAACCTATATAATGGGCTAAGAATAGATGATGCGTTTGGCACAAAATTTCGATAATAATTGACAAGACCCAGAAATGATTGCAAGTTGCCAACATTTTTCGGGACTGGGGCCTTTAAAATGGCTATAACCTTTTGCGGCGATTTTTTCAACCCATGTTTATCTATTTTATAACCTAAATATTCTACTTCATCCTTAAAAAAATCACACTTGGATTTTTGAAGCGTAAGCCCAGCGTCCTGCAACCGTCGCAACACTTCATGTAATCTATTTACATGTACCTCTCTGGTCTCCCCCGTAACTAACACATCATCCAACATGCACAATACTCCATCCATGCCCGACAGCACGCTTCCCATAATTCGCTGAAATATAGCCGGTGCGCAAGCGAGGCCGAACACTAATCGAGTGTACATAAACAAACCTTTATGAGTATTGATGCATGTGATTTTTTGTGATTCATCATCCAAAATACACTGGGAATATGCTTGAGACAAGTCCAACTTACTGAACTGCTGTCCCCCGTGCAGCTTTGTAAACAATTCGTGCGCGGTAGGCAAAGGATATTGATCAACTAACAACTGCTTATTAATCGTTACTGAATAATCGGCACACAGACGTATCGAGCCGTCACGCTTCAACACCGGCACTATAGGTGACGCATATTCTGAATACGAGACCGGTTTTAATATACCAGCACTTACCAAACGGTCGATCTCCATATCTATTTTATCGCGTAAAGCAAAAGCTATAGGCCGTGGTTTGAAAAAAATTGGTTTGGCATCTACCTTCAAATTTAATTTAATTTTGTGTTTATTGAATGCCCCAAGGTTATCTGAAAAAACACTGGGATACGTACTTTGTAACTGTTTACAAATGGTGCTTGAATAATCGCAATAATGTAATGGAAGCATTGTTAGTTTATATTTAGATATAAAATCCCTACCTAAAAGTGGAGGGCCTCCGTCGCGAATTACGTGTACATCTAGTGTATGTTTAATGCCTGTGTAAGTAAAAGGCAACCGTACAACTCCTATGCATTCAATTTTATTTCCTGTATATGTAAATAAACGCTTGGTTGTGTTGATCAATGGCACATCTTTAAATAGTTTTAAGTAGGTTTTCTCGGAAATCGCAGTAACAGCTGATCCGCTATCGATCTGAAACTTCATTCGCACTCCTCGGACATTCACTACTTCAGTCATTGGTTCGCCGTCATAAGTACAAATATTGTAAAGCTTACCGTCATCGCCGTTATCATCAACACTCTCATTTGCAACATAGTTCATTTTTTTTACACATACGGGCTAGATGGCCTTTCGTTTTACACTTCCTACACATATAGTTTGCGAAACGACACAACTCTTTTGCATGATTAGTATAACCACAGACCGCACACTTCACTTTTCCAATACGCCGAGGCCCGGCGCTCTGCGACTGATCGATTTTGAAGCACTGATCAGCTTCATGCGCCGGCGCGGGTGCAGGCGCCGCGCTGGCCGCGGCGGCGCGCGCGCTGCGCAGCCCCTCGGCCAGCTCCACGGCCTTACTCAGCGTGAAGCCCGCCAACTCCCGCACGTACATCTTTTCTTTTTCTACTCCCGGCAGCATACCCATGATGAACCGATCCCTTAACATTTCCTCGACGTTATTGAAGTTGCACTGCGACGTCAGGCCACGTAGCCTGGCAGCCCACTCCGAAGGACTTTCCGTGGGAAGTTGAACAGCGGCATAAAACCGATGGCGCTCGCTGAACCCAACCTGTTTCGGTGTGAAATGGGTATCCAGTAGTATGAGGATATCTTCGTATGGCACGTCCTGTACCTCTTTGGGCAGCGCAAGGTCAGCTGCGAGTTTGTACGTGCCCTCGCTGAGTGCGCTGAGTAGAATCGCACGTCGTCTCACTCCCGCAGGGTCCTTCTCCTTGTTTATGTCATTTGCGATGAACCATTGCATCAACCTGCATTTGTACATACTCCAAGTATGTACATTATGGTCGAAATTTTGCAAAATTCCAAATGTAGAGGACATTTTTTTTTTCCTTTTGGTAAACACGTGGGTACTCGTCGCCAATGTTACGTATGCGAGCGAAGGACAAGTGAAACGCAAGACTGCTGTCAACGCACTGACATTTATTAAGGAATGATGGGTGGCGTAGCTACTGCATATAAGTAGCTACACATACCTATACAACAATGTAGAATAGCTTTTTTAAGGGCATTGGGGAAAACTCCTGATTGAATGCAAAGATTAAAGATGTAGGTTAGAGGAGGGACTAGAATATGGCGATACGTTTTCAGTAATGATGCTGTGATACCGTCCCAACCCACTGCACAGTTACTCCGTAGCTGTAATATAGTTGCTTCCACGTCCCTTTCGCCAACCTCAGTAACGACAAGCGACTTAGAAGGCTGATCGTTTATTAGGTTTTCGGGGGAATGACTGCTGGTGGATGAAGATTGATTTAAAAGTATCTTGGAGGCTAAGTTCTTACCTACATTGGTGAAAAAACTGCACACTTTATTTACGGAAGAAGTAGGTGTATCACATAGTTTCAGCAATATGTCAGAACTAGTACGTATTGGGCGAGTGTTAGTGATGTCTTTGATTGTTCTCCATAGTGCTTTTGGGTTGTTTTTACTTTTTTGTAGTTCATTTTGTTCATGTATTTGTTTTAGTTATCTGAGCAAATTGTTACAAAAATTTCTATAGCGCGTGTATGTGATTTTTAGGATTAAGTTTTGTGGATTATTTTTTGATTTTAGATGCATGTTGTCTCGATTCTTAATGCATTTCAGAAGACCTGGGGTGATTCATGGTTTTAGTGTTCGTTGTTTCCTCAGAAGGGTGACTTGTGTTGTGTGTTTAGTTGTTATTTTAGAGATTTTATCTATGAGTATGTTCAAAGCTTCGTTACCGTCACGAGTCCTGTAATAGTAATTTATTTTATGAGTGGAAACTTCACAGCTGACAGACAAAACAAAGGGGAATGACAAGTTTAGGCCCACATTTGCACAGAGGTTTGGTTTTACAAAAAAAATATGTTGATATTTTACAAATGTCTTTCACGTACTCATTAGTCTGTGCAAGTCAGCAACATTTTTTTTTAATATTAAATATTAAAACAACTAAAATGTTGCCTTAATAAAAAATTATTAATCAGAATAATTAGTTTTCGTTTATTATTAAAAACCGTTCCAGGGATACCTGTCATTATACCATGCAGGAATCCTGCGTGGATGTGGTCAGTGATGCGGAGGACTTGTTGGACACTGGAGTGCCGTTTTTTATGTTTGAGACCTCTGACAATATCCTGCACTTCGTCTGGAGTGACGGGAGGCTCTTCATGATCTTCGACTGGTGGGAGGGAAGCTCTGCGTTCGACCTCCGCCTCAACCTCCAGGAGGTGAGCTGGGTCTACTGTTTGAGCGCTGGGGGAGCATTGGGCTTCAAGGCTGATGGCTAGACATTCAGCCTTGTTATCATCGTCAAAGGCGATGGTTTGGTAAGTTCGGGCTCCTTTGAAGGTCCCAGAAGGCTTGATGGTTTGGCTCTAGTTCGCTCAGCAACTTGTCCCAGCTAGCTTCACGCCACTCCGATATGCGGTTCTTTGCAGTTCGCTACAAGTAGCGTATATGGGCCTTGTTTTCGTCGCAGGGGAAGTTGTTGTAAGCCCGGACGGCTGCATTCTTCTCGTTCAGTAGTTCACGTATGTCGTCCGGGAGCTTCCCGCGGCGATCATCTGTCGCTGAAATCTCCCTTGAACAGTCGTGCAAGACTGACCGTACGTGTTCCGTGAACGACTCGACTGCGGCCGTCGTGCTCGCGATTGAGTCCAAAACGGCGGGAATATAACCTAAGCATCAGCCATGTATTATTATCACCTACACATGTTTTTACAAATAAAATTATCTTATCTTATCTTAAGTGGGGGGATCTGGTGGATTTCAGACATTCGCCTACATTCCTCCAGTCCGTTACCACTTTGGTCATGGGACGTTGGTTGGAGTCATTAAGGCCAACGCGGGGAGCCAGTCGGATGATGACTGGTCGGTGATCCGAGTTAAGCTCGTGGGACTTTTCTATAGAGTCTAACGGTAGGTTAACATTCTTCAGAAGTGCCACGTCGAGGACGTCGGGGATTTGACCGGGGGCATGGAGAAAATGAGTTAGGGTCAGAGGGCCCACAACATCGAAGTTGAACTGGGAGGAGAGGTCAAACAGGTGACTGCCTCTGGTATTGATCCTGGTGCTGTTCCAGGCAGTGTGCTTGGCGTTGAGGTCGCCCACTATGATAACGGAGTCGCTCATTCCAAGGAAATGGGAGATGTCATCTGACAGAAGCGCATAGTTTTCTACAGAGTTTATGGGGGGTAGACAATAACATCAGCCGCCGGCATAATTAAGTTACCACCCACCGGACAAAATCATGCCGCCAAACGATTCGTCGTGTTTCGGCGTGATGTCTGGAGAAGCCATACGGTAGACGAGTCTGAGCAGTTGTGTTGCGATGTGTGCCGGGTACGATACGCCTAATGTTGTTGTGTCGGGAGTTTGGTCGTGGAGGGTCTCCAGATCAATTGCCCTGTGGCGCAGCATCGTTGGTCGTGTTGTTAGGTTTAACATCGCATCACCTTGCTCAACTGGAGTCTTCCTTCCCATTCACTTAGTTTTTTTGAGTGAATAGACTTAATAAGCTAGTGCGCTTAACCATTAACGATTGCATCACTGCTTACCATCAGGCGGGACTGCCGTCAAGCACTAGTTTATAATCATTAAAAAAAGAAAGGTAAACCGACACTATAATAATCCGCTGGTCATTCCAATTCGATAGATTGACACTTCGAGTCGTGAGAGGGGGGACTGGCCTATAAGGACCGCACTTGTGACATCTTGACCTGTCATTGCGTACTAGACGGTAGTTCGCAATGCGGGGGTCACAATGATTGGGCTTAAGGAAAGTCTCTTGAACGAGAAGGATGTCAATTGGATGGTCCCGGATGACGACGTTGGCATTGAAGTATGCCAGCTTGAGGGATGGGGGCTTGGTTTGCTCGATTGTCCAGTAGGACAATCGAGCAAACCAAGCCCCCATCCCAGTAATCAGTAATGGATAGTAATCCATTATTGGAGGCTAGGGGTGACGAAGAAGTAGAGGGCTGTTAGTACTTCTGGGTACGCGTTGTATATTGCTTGTATACGATATACGTCGCACGCTCTTCTGGCGGCGACTAATTCCTCGGCCATTTTCCTGGCCCGGGGGGTGAGGAATGTGAGGAACGTGCCCGAGATCACATTGAAGGGATCAAGAGCCATGTTCCCTGCTGTCATGGTTGGGCGTTGGGACCATTGGGGTCGCCTTAGGGGTAGAGGAAGACGGGATGGTGGGTAGCTCCTTCGCAACAGGAGGACAGACTACTAATACCAATTCGTAGGCCACTCCAATGGTCCTCTTTCACAGGGATTCTCTGTGACTCGAAGTCCAACTTTATGTCGTTGGTGGGGATCTCTTTGGGGTCTGGGTTGACCGGGCGTTGGTGTAACCGATTTTATGCTCGATACACCAAGCTGTTATTTGAGTCTACTTTCCTTTGTCCTGTATGAGGACAGGCGGGGAGGGGGGATTTTCCTCTTTGAAGAGGAGGGCGAAGCCTTTGTGGCGACTGAGGTGGAGCCCAAGGCTGGGATGGGAGAAGCCGCGCGGGTGATCGGGGGGAGGGGGTCCACCTGGTGGGGTGGGAATGGTAGCAGCCAACTTGCTGCTTTTGGGAGGGAGCTATTTTTTCTTTTTCAGCCTTCGCCTCTTTCCGGCGGCGACGATGAAGGCATCGTCGTCGTACGAGAGGTGTGGGGGGAGATGAGGTTGCTAAGTAAGGAAGATACTTCCTCAGGCGGGAGTTGGGCTCGGCACTTTGCCGATGCTTCCTCCGCGTCCATAGACACCGAAGCAAGCTTTTCACCATACTTGGTGGTAAGATCTGGATCCTTCATCACCACCTCTTTGAAGAACAGAAGTAATAATTCGTCCATGGCGGACAGTTCAAGCTCCTGGACTGGAAAGGACTTGGCATAAACATTAACGGCGAGTACATCACTAATCTCCGTTTCGCAGATGATATCGTGGTCATGGCTGAGACCCTGGAAGACTTGGGCAAAATGCTCAATGACCTCAGCAGAGCTTCCCAACAAGTGGATCTAAAAATGAACATGGATAAGACGAAGATCATGTCGAACTCTCATGTCGCACCCACTCCAATTGTAGTTGGTTGCTCTGCACTCGAAGTTGTTGACGAGTATGTATACCTGGGACAAACAGTCCAACTAGGTAGGTCCAACTTCGAGAAAGAGGTGTCTCGGCGAATCCAGCTCGGTTGGGCAGCGTTCGGGAAGCTACGCTACATCTTCTCGTCGTCCAAGATACCACAGTGTCTCAAGACTAAAGTCTTTGACCAGTGTGTGTTGCCAGTGATGACTTACGGAACTGAAACGTGGTCGCTCACAATGGGCCTCATACGAAGGCTCAGAGTCACACAAAGGGAAATGGAAAGAGCTATGCTAGGAGTTTCTCTGCGTGATCGAATCAGAAATGAGGAGATCCGCAGAAGAACCAAAGTCACCGACATAGCTCTGCGAGTTGCTAAACTTAAGTGGCAGTGGGCAGGGCACATTGCTCGTAGAACCGATGGCCGATGGGGCAGTAAGGTTCTGGAGTGGCGACCACGTACTAGAAGACGCAGCGTAGGGAGGCCCCCAACAAGGTGGATCGATGACCTGGTGAAGGTCGCAGGAAGCCGATGGATGCGGGCAGCACAAGACCGGTCAGCGTGGAAAGCCTTGGGGGAGGCCTTTGTCCAGCAGTGGATATCTATAGGCTGAAGAAGAAGAAGAAGAAGGACAGAAGTGAGAGAAAGAATATTAGAAAAGTTAGGGAACCTATATCCCCCGGGTGAATTGGCCCGGGGGTGTGTACCCTCCCTGTCGGGTATAGACAGGGAGGTGAGTGCCTATGGGTGAGCCCTAAGCTGGTATACCGTTGCCAATCTTAATATGCAACGGGGCCCTAATTGGTCTAAAGCGAAGGGTGTAGACACACCCTAAAGACGCTAGGTGTGTAGCTGGAAGGCAAAACTGTTCACCAGTTCCGACTAGGAGATCCCCTAAGTCCGGAGGACTGGGACCCGTCCAATTGACTGCCTAGCCCTGCACCCTGCACTCGGTTTCGTTAGCACCGTTAAGTTTCGGCCGAGGACCACGAAACTGTGGTTTTAACCCTGAATGGACCTAGCGACTATAAAAAACAAAACGCGTCTGATATAGAAACAAGATAGTCTTGAAAAAGACTGTTGATAAAATTAGTCAACCAGCTGTCGAGTAAACAGTCAAGTCTACTGTCGAACGAACCGACTAGTTGACTAAACAGTTGTGCGTGCGGCGTAAGGCCGCTGCCTCGAATTTTGCGTGCAGCGGGGCGGCGGCGGCGGCGGCGAGTGAGCGGCAAGATCTTATGCGTACAATCAAACCGACCGGTTCTCGAAAACAGCGGCGCGGCAGCGGGGCGGCGGCGGGTAGCGAGCGGTTTATTTCTCGCGCTCGAATATGGCGGGCGGCGGGCGGGCAGCGAGCGGTGATCGAGCGTTAGGAATAAATTTGAATCAAAAAGATGTTGCCGCCATTGCTCAGACATTTTTTTTGCGAATAAAAACAAATATCTCGTCTACACAATCGTGAACACAACACTACGCGGCTATAGTGACGCGTTATCTGCCCGCTAGTTTCGAGGACGGGTCTTCGATGCCCGCTCGGCTCCCGCGCCGCTGCCACCGCCGCCCCGCTGCCCACAAGATTCAAGGCAGCGGCCTACGGAATGCCGGGCGGGCAGCGAGGGCAGCGATGCGCGGGGGACGCCTGAGGCGACGTGCGTACGGCGACTTCTCGATCGATGAACGAGCAGCAAAAGGAGCGGGGCGCGGGGGCCGCTTGCGGCGATGTGCGGTCGGGGCGAGTGCTGTCCGCTGAGTGGCTCATTTATCATTGGACTTTTCAAATTATTTACAGTGTCGTTTACTAAATAAAAACGCGTGATTTATGTAGTAAAAAGTGCATTCATAAAGGACATTGAAATATTGTAGCATAGTGGCCACATCATGACTTTGTTTCAAATCTTCCTCCTAGTCGGTTCACCAGGGAAACGAAAGGAGATAGGTTTAGGTTAGGTTAAGTTAGATTCGATGACGCGAGGAAGAGCGGACACGGGGCTCCAGTCCGGCGCAGCGGCAGATTGAGCTGCGCCGAGAGGAGCTCCGTCAGGTCCTGGTGACGGACTGGCGGCAGAGGCTTGTGCGCCCTACTGCTGGCCTCGACGACTTGCCCGGGAGAAGGCACGGCTTCCTGTCGTTTAGGGTGACGCAGGTACTGTCGGGGCATGGCTGCTTCGGCAAGTACCTACGTCACATAGGCAGGGAGCCGGACGCTCGGTGCCACCACTGCGTCCAATGCGGGGAGGACACCGCGCAGCACACGCCCTCCGAGTGTGTAGCTTGGGAGGAGCAGCCCCGTGTCCACACAAATGAAGTAGGAGGCGACCTGACGCTGCCGGCAGTAGTGCGGAGGATGGTCGGTAGCGGAGAGTCGTGGGAGGCAGTGGTGTTCTTCTGTGAGGACGTGATGTCGCAGAAGGAAGCTGCGGAACGGGAGAGGGAGATCTCAATTCCAACAGCCATTTCTTCGTTGTAATCAAAAACAAGATTACAACGAAGAAATGGCTTAAAGGTCTTAGCAACCAAGACAAAAACTAAATATAAATGTCACTCAGTGACCTCAGTGTAATGCACTGGCAAGGGCGGGAATGTCAAGATGAGTGCCACGCTCATTTTTCATTGGACTTTTAAAATTATTTATAGTGTTGTTTACTAAATAAAAACGCGTGATTTATGTAGTAAAAAGTGCATTCAGTGAATAATTTATAAAGAACAGTGAAATATTGTAGCATAGTGGCCACATCATGACTTTACCCAAACTTCCTTGTCGGCCGCACGCGGGAAGCGAAAGGAGATAGGTTTAAGTTAAGTTAATATAAGTTAGGATTCTGTGTGCAGTTTCAGGCCTGCCATCGGACGCGTCCCCAGGTGGCGGATAGGGGAACGGCCCCCAGATATGACGGTTACCGGTTTACCGGCGCGGACCAAAACCAGACGCGGGGACCGCTTCGGCGATCAAACGTGCGGGGGGTTTGCCACCACTCCAGGTCGCTGACGTGACTCGAACTCCGGGTCACCGTCGGGCAACCTGGTCTCCTCACTGAGACGAGCTGGGGGCCCCGTTTGCTTTCGGGCAAACGAGTGGGGCTATGAGGAAGGATACCTCGCTAAAAAACCCTTGGCTGCTGCGTCTTCTCGCACTAGAAGACGTACCCAATCCGGCCCCTCCTTATGGGGGGACCATTGTGGGCCCGCCTTTTGGCGGGAATCGCCGGCGGCGGATTGGTTGTTCAGGTTGTGCCGATTTCCCATGACCCCGCCACTCAGGCGATGTCGTTGTGCCGCTGTGGGTTTAGTGGGTATTCCCGGCTTCGGTTGGGCGAGTCCCACACACGCCCTTCGGGGTATGGTGCGTAAATGCATTACCACAGCATCAACAAAAAAAAAGGATAAGTTAGACTCAAGAAAAACACATACGAAGTCTAGGCTGTATGGTATAATATGCCTTTGCCTTTTCCGTTCAGACGAACGGAAAGAAGCAAACCTCCCAACTCCCAATTTTTCTATTTCAATTTTTTCTATTTATTATAATATGTTAGTTATATCTTTATTTATTTATTATATTACCACCAAACCTGCACCCTAATTGCGTAACACAGCATTACTATCAGTTGGAATCATTTTGAAGCTTATTGCTACACCATTGCTCCCTAGTTCGAAAATGTGTCTGCTCAACAATGTAATTATCGCAATGAATGTTGTTGAACTGTCAAAATGAAACCCATTGCTACAGATACAGTGTTACGCAATTGCCCTGCTGATCCTATTATCCGTTCTTCTCAAATTCCGTAATCCGTTCCTACGCATTTCAATGAATTTATTTTGTTTCCCTACCTTTATACTTGTAGTGGCAAATGCACAACCCGTGCGAGCCAAAAAAAAAAAGAAGCAAACAAAAAAAAAACATAAATGTCGGAGGTTTGGCGGGAATGTCAAGATGAGTGTCACGCTCATTTTTCATTGGACTTTTAAAATTATTTATAGTGTCGTTTACTAAATAAAAACGCGTGATTTATGTAGTAAAAAGTGCATTCAGTGAATAATTCAAAAAGAACAGTGAAATATTGTAGCATAATGGCCGCATCATGTCTTTACGCTAAACCGCTCCTTATCGTCCAAACACGGGAAACGAAAGGAGTTAGATTAGTTAGGATAAGTTTAGGATAAGCTAGGATAAGTTAGGATTAATTAGGATAAGTTAGGATAGAAGTTTACTCAAGAATATATATACTGAAGACTAGGCTGTATGGCGTACTATGCCTTTGCCTTTTCCGTTCAGAAGAACGGAAAAAATTGAACAAAAAAAAAAAACATAAATGTCAAAATCATAACAATAACATTGCTTCTTGCAACTCCATTGCGGTTATTTGTTTAGGTTTATTGCGGTATAAGATAACTTCTTTTGGCAACGAATACTGACTCTGACAATTCTCTTATACCTGACGACCACGGCCTTATTATGGATTCTGCTCCCGCTACTCATTACGACACTGGCGACGACTTGGATTTAGTATTAGACGCTTCAACCGACGAACCCGGCATTCACTCTGGACTTATTTGTTCACAAGCACAGCAGTCAACATCTACTGCTGTATGTTGTGTTCTACGTTGTGTACTCTGCGGTTTGAATATATCCAAACTCCAAAGACATACTTTGGAAATCGCTGAAGTCCGATGTCTAATACAACGATGGATTGGGCAGGTAAATAATAATATACTTACTTATTTATTAGAAATCTTATTTAACAATACTATTCTAGACGTATTTTAAGAGCTGACTTTAAAACTTCACTCATCTTTTCTTTTAGGTACAAGTTACCAGTGATAGTATTGTCTGCCATGCATGTTGGACCAATGCTTGCGATGAGATACGACATCCCACAAGATCTGAGCCTAAGGTTGGTCATGTAAATGTATGTATCGGCTGTGGCTCATCACTTTTAAGGAAACGATCACATAGATTGAACACAAACACAACACGTGAAGCTGCTATTAGAAATATGGTTGCCCAACAGATAGCACCTCGTCAGGTAATTTTTATTTTTTGTTGTGAAGTTGTCAGGTATATCTTTTGGTTATAATCCAAATAAAGAAGTGAATACTAGATACACTAGATCTTAATTCATTGAATATTTTTTATGATTATATCTAACTAAAAATATAAAATAGTTTGGTATATAAGTTCTATACATCAGCTGTTTACTTTTGTTGCAGTTAGCAAGAACAACACTTCTATGTCATACCTGTTGGCGAAGGATTGACAGAGCAGCATCACGTTCTGCTTTAGAACGTGAACCTGAAGCAACAAAACATAGTCCGTCTATAGAATCTGAGGGAGACACTGTGGCTTCTACCCAAGCAGAAGAAAGTACACAACAGCATTGTTGTTTCCCTGGTTATAATGGTGTTGAAAGCCGTTTAGTCCCAGCATCACTACGAGTGAGTTTACTTTGCGATTATAATTACTATGTGCCTTCAGATTGTAGAATCTGCTCATATCACTTGACCAGTAATTCATGGGATTTATTGTTGCAATCAATATTGAATCCTATTAGAACATTTAGCTCTGAACAATTGGAAGAACTACTCTCTTTACTGAAAGATAATATGACAATGCATTTAGATTTTGACAACATTCAGACTATGGCAGATCATATTGTTCATTATTATTTAGGATTTTCCAAGCGGCTATTTGAACAAATTCTTGCAGAAGTACCGAGATAATCAGGCAAGCATAGAGGAACATTTGCACTTGCAGCCTATTTAATGAAATTAAGAACAGAGGATAGTAATGAGCGTATTGCAGTTTTATTGCGAGTGCCCAGGAGCACACTAGAATCACTAATGAAGACAGCTCGTGAAATATTGCAGCAGGACTTTGTTCCAAGAAACCTTGGTTGAAGCCATATCACCAGGGTTCGAAAATATCCGATATTTATAATAAATATCAAAATATCGGATATTTATGATATATATCCGATATATATCCAAAATCGGATATATATCCGATATTTATATCCATTTCTTAAGACTGCCATTTTATTATCTTATTACTACCTATACGATTTCCACAGGTACATGACAGTTTATTATTATGAATTACAATATAAAAACAACATATTTTTAGTTTTTATTTAACAAAATCTTATAGTTCACAAACATCAACTAAAATAACCATCTTTTTCTGAGAAAACAAAGTCTATAAATATTAGGGAAACAAAATTAAAATATCTTAAAAATCCTAATATTTCTACTTAGTAGAGTTATAATCAAAGAACAAATTAGTCTTTTTCTAATCAGCTAGAACTGTCAAATCGCCTGTTGACATTCCTAAAGGATTAACTTCACTTTTAAGGAATAGGTATGTTTGCAGATGATAGAATTGAAAATTATTTTGGCTCTTTTACGTTGGACTATTATTATTGATTGCAGTACTTACTTGGTAAATTCGAAGTATTACGGTCTGAAGACAGAAAAAACGACGAATATGCCAGCAGCGGGTCGGTAAAAGTACTTAAATGCAACATACTTTAAATTTTGATATATATCACGAAAAATGGTTTGATATATATCAGATATATATCGGATATATATTAAAAGATACAACCAACTTGAGATCAGAAGCAAAACTGTTTTATTATTCATTCACCCTCATTACCAAAAATCATAGTTGACAACTTATGAATACAATCATCGAGGTTCAAACATAACATACCTTTCCCTCATAATCATTGGTCAAAACATACATTATAAATTGACACATTAAAACAAAACCAATTAACAAAACCATTAACTTCAAATATAGCAATCACTGAAGTCCTTCATTAGGAATCCCTATAATATCCGGCCATAATTCAGGTGGCGGAATCACAATCGGCGGGTCCTGTGATAATTCAGACTCTGTATCATTGGCTGGCTGATTTCCAATCACAGGTGACCCGTTAACAGCTGTGTCTGGCGGTCTAGCTATTATTTGGTCTGCATGTCGCCGATACAGCTCTCCATCTTCCGTCCTCACAACATAAGTGGCTGGCCCCTCCACGTTTTGCACGGTGCCTCGACTCCACTTTTTCCCAGGCCCGTACATGCGTATGAGCACGGGCTGCAGCAGCGTAAAAGTTCGTGCGGGCGAGTGCTGCGCCGCCGCCTCCATTTGCTGCTCCGCACGACTCGGAGTCGAGTCGGGGTGTAAGCTCGACACTGCAGTCCTGTATCTTCGCCCATTCAGTAGCTCAGCAGGTGTCTTATTAGTAGAGCTATTGGGCACAGTCCGTAAATAGTATAGAACTTTACAAAGTTTCTCCTGCCACTGCATGTCCAGATTCTCTAGTTTCTTTATTTTATTTTTAAATGTTTGTATTGTGCGTTCAATCTGCCCGTTAGTCTCTGGGTGGTAGGGCGGCGAATACAAATGTTTAATCCCATTCTTTTTAAGAAAATTATTAAATTCATTAGAAGTGAAAGCACGTCCATTATCGGACACCAACACGTCGGGCAGCCCTTGTGAAGTGAAAATCCTTCTTATAACCGATATCACCGTACCACTGTTCATTGCTGGTATGATTTCAGCCTCAACCCACTTGCTGTAGCTATCTACTAGGACTAGAAATGTTTTTTCCTGAAAGGGCCCCGCAAAATCCACATGCACGCGGCTCCACGGCTTCTCTGGAACAATCCAAGTCTGCGGGTCCTTTGGTGGGTTATTTCTCACTAGCTGACACTGCTGACACGCGGCCACCACACTCTCAATCTGCCGATCCATATTGACCCACCACACGTAGCCTCTTGCATACGCTTTTGTCTGGACAATCCCCGCATGAGGGGCATGTAACAACTTTAATACTTTGTCCTGTAAGGACAAAGGTATTATAACTCTGTTGCTCCACAATAAACAACCTTTATTATGTGAAAGAGCCTCTCTCCGTGTCCAATACTCTTGTAGGTTCGGGTCTATGTTCTTTCGTGGCCATCCGTGCAACACATGAAACATAACTTTTTGTAAAACCACATCTCTGTTGGTCTCCGTGGCTATCTTGGCAGCGTCAAGCTCCCATCCGCTCGGCTGTTCCTCCAGCAAAAGCACGTCGTGCAGCACCTCTTCCTGAACACTCGACGTGTCCGGCGCGGTCCACCTGCTTAAAGCGTCCGCGTTGCTGATTAATTTACCAGGCCTGTATTGTATACTGTAATTATAACTGGAAAGTTTCAATGACCAGCGCAACATTCTTGGTGATATCTGGTTTGGAATTGGTTTTGCGGGATTGAATAAACCAACCAATGGTTTATGATCAGTCACAATACAAAACTTCCGACCCGCCAAGAATTCGTGAAATTTTGTCAATCCAAATATAATAGCCAGGGCCTCCTTGTCAATCTGCCCATATCGTCTCTCGTGCGCCTGTAGTGTCCGTGAGGCCATCATCACTGGCCGTTCTGACCCGTCCTCCATGATGTGTGCAATAATCGCTCCAAGACCGTATTCCGATGAATCACAAATGAGAAGTAGTTCTTTCTGCAAGTCATAGCCCACCAACGTTCGATCTGATGACAGTAATCGCTTCGCCTCTACAAACGCTTCCTGTTCCTTTTCACCCCAGCTCCAAGGTCTTTTTGAATCCAACAGTCGATAAAGTGGCTCCAACACAGTGCTCTTGTCAGGCAAGAATTTTTCATAAAAATTATATAAGCCCAGGAAGGCGCGCAAGGTTTCTCTATTGGTTGGGGCTGCCTTTTCCTGAATTTCTTTGATCTTCGCAGGTGCTGGGTGAAGTCCCTCAGCATCAATCATGTGTCCTAGGAACGTGATGCTGTTCGCAGCGAATACACATTTCTTTACGTTGAGGCGGAGTCCCATTTGTTGCAGTTTCCTCAGTACTTCTCTCAGTCTACGATTATGTTCTTCAGTCGTGGCTCCGGTGACAGCAATATCATCTAATAGACACGCCACTCCTTCCATACCCGCTAATGCTGTCGACATCAAACGCTGAAAGATTGCTGGCGCCGCACTGACACCGAACGGCAGACGATTAACTTTCATTAGACCGATAGGAGTGTTCAGCGTGAGCAGCATAGCTGTCGCGTCGTCTACTTTTAACTGTGTATATGCGTTTTTCAAATCCAGTTTACTAAATATTCTGCCGCCACTTAATTTCACAAACGCTTCCACAGACGTCGGCAGCGGATAGATATCAGTATTGATAGCGTTGTTCACCGTGGCACGATAATCACCACAGATTCGTACTGTTCCGTCTTCTTTCATCACTGGCGTCACCGGTGTCCCCCACTGAGAATAACGGACAGGTGTCAGTACACCCGCTTCCACCATCTCGTTCAATTGTCTAAGGACTTTCTCTTGAAGAGGGTAGGGTACCGCACGTGCCTTTAAGAAACGAGGCGTAGCCTCCGGCCGCACGTGAAGTGACACCTTAGGACCGTTGTACTCGCCGAGTCCTTTTTTAAATAGTTCAGGAAATTCTTTTCTATACTGGTCTATCTCCTCTTCCGCCCAGCACAATCCTGATACTTGAAGTCCTAGTTTATGGAACCAGTTCCTGCCCAGCAGATTTGGTCCGTTCCCCGACACCACAACCAGTTCACATTGTGCTTCTTTATTTCCTAGCATTACACGCACGTCTGCTAGTCCTAATACTTTCAAGGGGTCTTGAGTCCATGTCACGAGTTTTAGATTAGTAGCTCGTAGAGGTGGAGGCTCCAACCACAGCTTCTTGTATGTCTCTTCCGACATAATGGTACGCGATGCACCCGAGTCTACTTCCATAGATAGCTGAACGTCGTCTATCATAACGTCTGTGGTAATAGGTGGTGAATAATTATCCACGCAGACGTATACGCCCATCATCTTCTCAGCTGAACTGCCCGCATCTATATTGGCTCCGCACGTGTCGTCGACCTGATGTACACGGCCTGACTTCTTAGCGCAGGCCGCCGCAATGTGCCCAAACTTTTTGCAATAGAAACACTTTGCCTTAACAAACGGGCAGCGCTCGGCCCGACTGTGTGCGCGTGCACACCGTCGACACTCGTTCGAGTTAACATTACCAATATCCATAGGTTCAGTCCCCGTGACACTGGACGGAGATTGCTTAGACTCACTAGCCACACACGCAGGGTACAAATCAGGGAACGTCACTTGATAGTCCAGACACATCTGTAGCGCGACCTCGTATGTCAAGTCTTTCTTTTTCAATAAGTCGCGTCTCAAGCGATCGTCCCGCACCCCCAGTACTAGTCGGTCTCTCAACTGGCGTTTCAAGTCCATGAAATTGCATTTTGCACCCAGCATACTTATAGCCGCCACAAAGTCTTGCACGCTTTCACCTTGATCTTGTTGACGTTTGTAAAATTTTCCCGCTTGCAAAATTTCGTTAACCTCAGGTTCATAGAACTTATCCAAAACTCTAAAAATGTCCAACAACTGTACTTCCGTAGGACGTTTTGGAACTAAAAGTGATGCAATTAATGCAAAGGTGTCTTTGCCGCACTGAGAAAGAAACAGCGATCTTCCCTTGTCGAGGTTAGTTTTGTCACAACCTGCCGCATCAAGCGCGCACATTAATTGTTCTTTATAATCACACCACTTATCAGTCTTTGGGTTAAATTGTCCGGGAAACACTATATTTGTTACATTTGACGTCATTTTCGCCGAAATTCACTTTATTTTCCGTAGTCGCCAATAAAAGATACAACCAACTTGAGATCAGAAGCAAAACTGTTTTATTATTCATTCACCCTCATTACCAAAAATCATAGTTGACAACTTATGAATACAATCATCGAGGTTCAAACATAACATATATCATTATATATATCAATTGATATATATCCTTCGAACTGTTAGACGGGTAAACGTCGGAGAGGTTTTAAAAAAAACGTTTTTAATTAAAACACTATATTTAGCACTTGAATACAGACAGGATGAACTGGTACGTCTAAGAGATGTGCTCGCGATAAAGATTGAACGCAGACTGACTGAATGATGTACTCGTGACGAAAGTGCTGATTAAGCACTTTTGTGACTGAGAAGCACTTTAATTTTGTAAGTATTTTGGTTATTTATGCATTTTAGGGTGCATTTGGCAATCGTAACAGCCCCCCGATTTAGAGTGAACTACACGTTTAAGGTGAAGTTTACGGGAAGATGAAAATATATTAGGATTACCCAATTCGAAGGGCGGGAGCTGGTATAATTTGGGGAATATTAATTTCTTCGTCAATTAGTTTGGAATCGCTATTGTTTCTATTAAAGTGATATAGTTTCCTAAACGCACCAGTTTTACAGATTTTGTACAGAAGATACAGAGTTATTAAAATAAAAGTTACAATAGTTATAGCTGAATAATAATTGCCATATTGGACAATATGAGGCTTTTCTGGTTTTTCAATGATTTTGTCTAAGTTTTTTAACATTTCAGGATTATAAGCGACAGAGTCTAGATTTACATTTTTCAAAGAAATAGACGGTAAACTAGGTACAACATTATCAAAACTTAATCTATTACAGCATGAATCATTGATTATGTTTAAATTCGTCTTAACAGGTTTTAATAGGACATTAACATTGTCTCGAGAAACTAATTGTGTATCTTTACAGTATGCCATACAACCCTTGGGTAGGTATAATATGCCACTACCACTTATATCTAATTCAGTTAATTGATTTACATTATTACATTCAATACTTAATTTAGATTTTTCCGACATTACATATAACCATTTGTTATTTAGAAGAGGCTGCCAGATACTAACTTGACCATGAAAAAATTTTGTTTTACATATTTCTGGAATCGAGGTTAGTACTTTACTAATTATTTCTGTTTCACAGCAAGGAGTTGCGGCGACAGAATAGGATATACTCGTGTCACAGAGATAGTGATCACTGTTTACGATTTTACAATTTATTAATTCGTCAAGTTTACAATATGTTGATTTATCTTTAGTTATTCCAACGTATTTAGAGGATGGAATAATAGTTGAATAAGATACAGGGTTGTCAACCTCGTACGGCACTGGACAAGGTAAGTTATGATACAATGAATAATGTTGAGGTTTAATCAAAGGTATTTCAAGGACAAACACTATTTGGTCCTTGCTATAATAACTAGATATAGTAGATATATTTAGAATAATATGTATATTTTCTAGACTTAGGAGAACAGGTAACTGTCTAGAGTTCGAGATGAATCTGTAGTTATTCACTAATTGAGTATAAAGTTCTATTGGTGAAAGAATAGATGGATATAGAATGTTTGATCTACCAAACATAACTGAGTTCACTATATCCTCGACCTTGAATGATAAAGTTAGAAGGCTGTTTTCTATCATAGACGTTAATTCTAAAATACGGGATCATATTCCTAATTCTTTAGAAATATAGGTTAGGTTTTTAATGTCTTCGTATAAAGCGTCGATGGCGCCGTTTAATTCATGTTCATTGGATTTTATGGAGTTTAATGTGTTGTTATAAGTTTTAAGGGTGGAAGTAGTAACGAGAATATTTTCTTTAAGCATTGATGCTATTTTGCTGGTATCAGCTTGAATTTCCTGAATGGCGTTATTATAGCGGATGGCATCTTCTTCATCCATAGTTCCAAATAGTTTTTTGGACAAGGTTCCAATAACACCCAGAAGTGCGGCTCTTTTTACTTGATGAGACATGAGATAAGAGATTGCCTCGTTATCGCGTTTAATATCTTGGAAACGAGTTACCAGAGGTAGAAAAAGATTGTTGCATTCTACATAATCAAGAGCTTTGCTTTTTTCGCATAGTGATTTTGAATTATCAAGTATATGATGTAAATTAATAATATGTGGGTCAATAAATGAGATTTCTAAAGGAATTACTACACTAAGATAACTATCGACTAAACTCAGGGATCCTATGGGATCGAAGTAAATCCCAGAACTATTCGTCAGGGGTTTGACGAATTCTTGACCCGTTGAGGGATTACTGCAAGGAAATAGAACTAGTGTTAGTGTAATATTATTAATTACTATGCTTATATACTAATATTTAAAATTCAGATTTATGTATAAGACCTAGGAGCTAGTTTTACCTCATCATAGTGATGGGTGACATGTCGTCTATTAATTAATAGAGTTAAAGTGTTGCGGCCGTTAATTTTGACCACTTTATATGGACCTTTCCATACGGGTGATAAGGCTTTTCGCAATCTTACGTGATTCTTTAGGTATACGTAATCCCCTACTTTATATTGTACGGGACGAGAGTGGTTATCGTAATATTCCTTCGACTTTTCTTTTGATTTTTGAATATTTTGAAGGGCTTTTTCCCTTGAGAGTTTTAATCGATGGTGTAGGAATTTAATGTATTCGGGATAAGTCGATTGGGAATGTAATTCGTAAACAGAATCAGGGATGAAGGCCTTATGGCCGAAGAGTAGTTCGTATGGAGTAAAATTTGTAGAAGCATGGACTGACGTGTTATAGGCAAGCATTGCGGTATATACGTATCTATGCCAGTCTGTATGGTTTTCATTGACGTAAGACTTAAGGTATTCTTTGAGTGTAGAATGGCTGCGCTCAAGCGCACCTTGAGTTTGGGGATGGTAAGGGGATGACCAGATTTGCTTAATCTTTAAGAATTCGCAGGTTTTCTTGAACATATCTGCAGTAAAATTGGTTCCTTGATCTGTAAGGATCATTTTTGGAATTCCAAATAAGGAAATGAAATGGACGAGGCACTCGCATGTGTCCTCTGAAGTAGCATTTGCAATGGGATATGCAAAGGAAAATTTAGTAAGGTCATCTTGCATAGTTAAGATGAACTTAAGTCTTGTTAGGCCCGCCTCCGGAAGAGGACCTACGAGATCCATGCTAAGACGCTCAAAGGGTTTCGTGGAAGTAGTAGTTATCTGCATGGGTGAGCGGTTAGTTTGCCTTAGGGCTTTATTCGATTGGCATTGCGAACAATTTTTTATATATAATTCAATGTCTGATCGCATGTTTTTCCAATGATATCTTTCTTTTATTCTATTTAGCATACGAGCCGTACCTAAATGTCCGGCGATAGGGATATCATGATTTTCCTTAAGGATTTTCTTTATTTCAGATGGAGTTGGAAATATTAGTGAATTATGATAGATGTCAATAGATACATTCGAGTTATTAAAGATATAGGAGAACATATTATATATTTTTGGCCAGTCATGTTTATCGAAAGGGTTACGGAAATTAGTAATAGCTAAATGTATGATTTCCTCCCTTGATGTCGAGAGTATTTGATGTTTTAGGTTTATTAGACTTTTATAGATGTCTTCGTAAGAGCAACTATCGAAATGGTAGACTTTTGTAAATAGGAAATAGAAGGTTTTAGATTTGTGTTCAAAGGGTAGGCAAGTAAACAACGTCCTTTCTTTACCCAGGAGATCTGAGGAATTTTCAATTTCACCTAAAATTTCCTCTATATAAGGGTTAGCCGTATCAAGGTCAATAGAAGTAGGTAGAACTATATGTTTACAAATACTTTTGAAAATATTTTCATTATGTTCTATAATTTTAGTATTACTATTAAACTGTTTTCCGGACATTGTTTTCAGGAATTTGGAATAGTTTTCACTGGAACTAGAAGTTAGTGATAGATGCTCCTCAGCATTATTATCAACCGTAGGATTTGGAAGGTTTGGATTTTCAGGTAAGTCATCTCTATTTTCAGGACCAAGAATATCTGTGAAGGAGTCGTCATTGTCTAACAACTCTACCGACGGAACTTCGTCAGAATCCAGAGGTATAGAAGGTAATTGTATATCGAGATCTTCTAGAGTTATAGGACTAAAATTAGGCGATTGATTTTCGTCATACCGCCTAGACGTAGAAGGAATAGAATTATCATCTTTATTTTGAACAGGGTTTACGGGGAATCGAGACAATGCATCAGCGTTGCTATTGATTTTACCTTTTTTGTACTCGATTTTGTAGTCAAATTCTTCTAGTTTTAAGCGCCATCTAACGAGTCGGGATCCAGGATCTTTGCAGTTGAATAACCATTTTAATGGTCTATGATCTGTTACTATAGTGAATTTATGTCCATATAGATATGGCCTAAACATTTTGGTACCAAATACTATGGCTAGACATTCTTTTTCTGTGGTGGAGTAATTGGTCTCCGCTTTATTCAACGTTCTTGATGAGTAAGCGATTGGGCGATCCTTTCCAATTTCGCCTTGGGATAGAATGGCTGATATTGCATAATTTGATGCATCGCAGGTAAGCACAAAGGGCTCAGAAAAGTCGGGATATATAAGTATAGGAGCGGAAATAAGTTTTCCTTTTAGTTCTTCGAAAGCTATTTGTTGTTCATTCAACCAAGAGAAAGGGACATCCTTTTTTAGTAATGTAGTGAGAGGTTTAGCGGTTTTAGAAAAATCAGGGATGAAACGGCGGTAATAGGATACTAGACCTAGGAATGATTTAACGTCCTTGGGACATTTAGGAATTGGAAATTGAGACACGGCCTTGACCTTTTCAGGATTTGGGCTTACTCCTTTGTCACTAATGATGTGACCAAGGTAACCGACTTCTTTGCGCAAGAATTCGCACTTGTCGGGTTGTAGTTTAAGGTTATATTTGCGTAGTCTATCGAAAACTTTTAACAATTTATCGCAATGTGATGAGAGATCGTGTGAATATATTACTACATCGTCAAGATAGACGTAACAATGAATGCCTTGAAGTCCGGCGAGAGCGGTATTCATGAGCCGTTGAAACGTAGCGGGTGCATTTTTTAGTCCAAACGGCATGCGTTTGAATTCAAAATGCCCTTGAGGAACAGTGAACGCGGTTTTAGGAATGTCGTTCCTATTAACGCATATTTGGTGAAAACCTGAGCATAAATCGAGGGTGGAAAAGTATTTACTTTGCCCTAATTGGTCTAGTATTTCATTGATTTGAGGGATAGGATAACTTTCGCCGATTGTGATGTCATTCAGTTTCCGATAGTCAATGACAATGCGCCATTTTTTCTGGCCAGAGGAATCTGTTTTCTTAGGGACGACCCAAACTGGGAATGACCAAGGGGAAACAGAGGGTTGAATGATGTCCTGGGACAACATTTTTGAGATTTGCGTTTCAACTTCTTTTTTGTGAACCTCGGGAAACCTGTATGATTTGACATTGATAGGTTCCGAGGGGGACGTTTTTATTTCGTGTTTTAAGAGATCGGTGGTCGACAATTTATCGTCGGGTAAATGGAAAATGTCAGAGTATTGAGAACAGATATCGAATAAGCACGACTTTTCTTCGTCGTTGAGATGATTAGCCCGTAACATGTTAAGGACTTCTTCTTTTCTGATTGTGGAAGATTTAGAAGAATCAGAGTTTGGTTGGATTTGGAAAGAGTTCACCTCGAAGGGTTGTATTTCTAATTTTAGATCAGAGTTGATTGTGACTTGTTTTTCAGAGGTGTTGACAACCGATATATTTATTCGGTTGTTATCCTTAACTGTAACGATGCAGTTAGCTATCAACAAGGATTCGGAGATATGTTGATCGAGGATAAGTCCTTGTCGATGCTCAGGATTATTAACAGTACATTCTATAATAGTTTCAGTACGGGGTGCGATTTTATATACGGGTTGGCAGTATTCTAATTTTGTTATGATATTACTAATTTGTAATGTGTCGGTATTATAGTCAATAATACCGTCTAAATCATTCAGGAGGTCAGTTCCAATTATGCCGTCATAATTTAAATCGATATTTTCGACTACGTGGAAACGATATGCAATATCAGAATTTGGAAATAATTCCAATTGGAAATGACCTAAGGTGGGTATGGTTTCGTTAGTGTTGTGAATACCTTTGAGTTGAATGATTTTGTTTTGAAGCACAGGCATTGATTTGATTGAGTTTCTTTTTATCAAGCTCACAGCGGATCCGGTGTCGACTAAGAAATTTAAACTACGGTTACTTAACTGAGTTTTAAGGGTAACATGAGGTACGTATCTTTTCGTAGAATTAGAAGTAATTTCGTAAATAATACTTTTTTGTGTTTCAGGAGTTGAACAACCCGCAATTGGATTCAGAGTAGGCTCAGTAAATTTAGAAGAATTTGGTACTTCAGATACAGAAGATTTAGAATAGGCTGACTCCTTGGGTACGGCGGATACAGAGGATTTCGAATAGGCTGACTCTTTAGGTACAGCTGATACAGAGGATTTAGAATAGGCTGACTCTTTAGGTACAGCGGATACAGAGGATTTAGAACAAGCTGACTTCTTGGGTACAGCGGATACAGAGGATTTAGAATAAGCTGACTGTTTAGGTGCAGCGGATACAGAGGATTTAGAATAAGCTGACTCTTTAGGTGCAGCGGATACAGAGGATTTAGAATAAGCTGACTGTTTAGGTGCAGCGGATACAGAGGATTTAGAATAAGCTGACTGTTTAGGTGCAGCGGATACAGAGGATTTAGAATAAGCTGACTCTTTAGGTGCAGCGGATACAGAGGATTTAGAATAAGCTGACTGTTTAGGTGCAGCGGATACAGAGGATTTAGAATAAGCTGACTGTTTATGTGCAGCGGATACAGAGGATTTAGAATATGCTGACTCTTTAGGTACAGCAGATACAGAGGATTTAGAACGGGTGTCTTTTAAGTGCGAAGGCGGATTTAGAATTTGAGGGCTGGGCCCCACGTGACACCGTCGTGAGCCCACTACTCGTTTAAATGATTTTCATCGCTTACAGAACCTTGGGGTTCGTTGTCGTAATCGACGTGGTTGACATGGTTTTGTGTATTACTTTGTCGTGGAGTGGAATCGTCATTTTGATTGGATTTGTATTTTTTATTATTATTATATTGGCGTTTTTTGCAATTTTCAATGGTATGGCCCTCAAACTTGCAATATCGGCATATAGGTGGAGAAGACTGGGGTTTACCTGAATTATGAGTCGTATTAGATTTAGAGCGATTTTGAGTAGTATTCAGTTTTTGCGGAGGACGGTTTAAATTCCTTCTCTTTGATAGTAGGGCCTGTATTTTCTCCTCCGAGATAGCAAAGTTAATGGCTTCATTCAAGGTTGAAGGATTTTTCATGCGAATTAAATTACAAATTTTGGGTGAAAGCCCCATTAAAAATGAGTGGAGGGCTAGTTCCTCCATAGTCGATATTTTTCCGACTAACTCGGTTCTCTTTTTATTGGAAAATGTAATTTCGGTAATTAATTTGGCTAGGCAAGACTCAATTTTGAGAGAATATTGACTTACAGATTCATCTGGCTGCTGTTGGAGTTCCTGTAATTCGGATAATAGATGTGCGTAATGTTTCGTTTCCCCAAATTGGGATTGTAAAAAGGACTTTACCTGTTCCCACTCGTTAAAATCCTTTATGGATGCTGCTGACTCGGCTTTTCCTTCGAGTCGGCTTAGAATATAATTTAATAAAATAGGTTTTTGAGTCGTTGAAGCAAGTTTGTTTGCATTGTCGCAGTTATTGAGAAATGATTGAAGTTTCTCTCGAGACCCGTCAAAGGGTTTAATAAACTTGAAAAGAATACTTGATTCCATTTTTTCTGACAGAGTAACGAGCTCTGCCCTTGATTCAGATTTTTCGGTTGGCATATAGGCCGGAAAATAAAACGAAACAAAGCTAATAAAAATAGAATACAAAATAATAAAGTACAACGGTTACAAAGTATGCTAAGAATGCGTCGAGTCGAGCTGATAAGCGGCCCACTTCGTAGAAGCTCGGATGTTTTGACTACGGATTTTATCACTAAGTCTCACTGTAACTTTGCACTGGATTATATTTTATTTATGATTTTGAACACACGGCACTGCACTGGATTTCAAGTTATTATGTTGATTTCACTTACAGGATTGCAGCTGCGGTGACGAGAAGGGACAGGAACATGATCACCTGATTTCAGGGACGGTGTAAGTACCTGAATTATTGTCAGGAACACTGGAACTGGATTTGCACTCTGAACTCGCGGTATTTCACAGGAAGTACACACGCGGGTAAGAGTTGGATTTTATGGGATTTAGAATAGATAGATAAGATGTAGATATAGAATGAGTCTGGTTCGGCACTATGATTTGCACACTGTATGTCTGAGGCGTTTTCCAGATTTTTTAAAATCCTTTTGCGCTGCCACCAATTGTTAGACGGGTAAACGTCGGAGAGGTTTTAAAAAAAACGTTTTTAATTAAAACACTATATTTAGCACTTGAATACAGACAGGATGAACTGGTACGTCTAAGAGATGTGCTCGCGATAAAGATTGAACGCAGACTGACTGAATGATGTACTCGTGACGAAAGTGCTGATTAAGCACTTTTGTGACGTAGAGAGCTTTTTTGCTAATTTTGAAGTATTTTGGTTATTTATGCATTTTAGGGTGCATTTGGCAATCGTAACAGAACCCTGCATATCACGGGAGGATATCTCTCGAAGGAATCTTATCATTCCTAATGGCCTTTTTGGAGGGGCTGACAGGAAGCCAATTATAATTGCTGATGGCACATCAGTGGCGAAGAGTCCATACAAGCCGATTCCCATCTGGTTACCTTTCAAAAATCAGTTCCATATTCATACAAAAGTATTTACATTCTATTTCATTAACAAAGTATTATTAATCAAATGCCTGCGCGATTTACAATAGCAATAGTAATTCTTAGCAATACCCTAAGTATCACATTTCATTTTATAGTCGTAAATTAATCAGCGCTGAAGGCAACTCGACGAATTACAGCCTACCTCGGTCAAACGTTTTACTATGAGGCGAAAAGAGACAGAGCGTGTCAGACCATCTCTTTCTAATGCTCGCTAACCGTCCGTAAAACTTGAGAAAAGATAGGTTAATGCCAAACGGCTTGCAGTTCTCTCCTCTCCTCTATTAGAAAGAGACAAAGAAACCACGCCACTAGAGAAAGGAAACACGACAAAATTAAAAAGAATTAGCGTTATAATGAAATCCTTCGCAAGTCGTATTCTTTTTATTTTGGCATATTTTCGTGTTCCATTTCGTTTGGTTGAAAATAAATTATTGTTAGTATGTGACATGTGTTCCTATACCACTGGTGCGTGAGTTTTTCGTTTGTTATATTTTAATATTTGTGTTATTTAAACTGTGACTGATTCTGTAAGGTAATTTAATCGCAGATTTGGTTAAATACTGTGGATTTTGTTTGTTATTATGGCTTTAATTCATATAGAGTACTGCTCAACAGACTACCTGCTGAATGAACTTAAAGTCTTATTTACGTCAGCGTCAGTTAAATAAATTGGACACCTATGAGCTTTTTCTACAGCTCCAGAATACGTCTTTGAAAGACGCATTTTCTCAAGTTTCGACTCTTTGCAGTTTAATTCTGACCCTCCCCATTTCAGTAGCTTCAGCTGAGCGGTCATTTTCTGCTTTAAAACGCATTCACACGTATGTGCGAAACTGCCAAAAAGAGCAGAGATTGTCCGATTTGGCTATCATGTCAATTGAAAAAAATTTGCTTAATAAAATGAAAAGTAATCTGAATTTTTATAACAACATTTTAGCTCATTTTGTTAAAAAAAACAGATGCATTGCATTACAATATAAATAACGTTGTGATTGTGTATAATTTGCTTTATTTTTGCTTAATATTTTTGTTGGTTTTGGATCGGTGTTTGTGTGGTTCGGTTTTTAACACTTTATTATTTTTGTAATTTTTTATTTTTTCTTGACTCTTATTCCCTAACAATAGGTACTTAACTTAGTACTTACTAACAAGCATGCATGTGTGGTATGGAGATGCACGTGGAAAAAGGCTTTTCTCAAAGCCGCTTTTATCATACTTGAAAGACACTGTTATCAAATCATCAGTCCTTTTTTGTATGGTGAAGGTGGGGCTTTTAATATTATTCTTATCTGAAGACCTCCTCCAAGATATCCTGCAGTAGGTAAGTGTTTAAGTGTTTATTTTTTTGGACCGGCTTCCCTTTGTCAAAATTTCACCCTTCGCCACTGTGGCACATAATATATCTATATAGAGGAAAGCTCCAATTACTGGTATCAAAAAAAGGCATACTCTCTGCATACTTAAATACTGCAATTTAGTGAAACCATTTTTGTTTGTATGCAGTGATGGTTATATAATTGATATACTAGGTCCCTATCCTGCAACAACTACTGGTGCAGACATAATTAATAAAAAATTTTCAAATGAAAATAGCCCTTGTCGACAACAGAGATTTTAGAGAATCATTGATACTATTAGATAGTTGTGGGTATAATGTGCAGGTGCCTTTGTCTCTAGAAGGTGAGACACAATATACCATTAGGGATGCTAATAAAACAAGAGCCGTCACATTGTGTTGATGGGCATTGTAAGTGGTAAATGGCATTTTTAAAAAGTTTAAACTATTTAGGTAAACATTTTTCAACGGGGAATCTAAGCATATTATGATAGATTTCTCGGTGGCTGGTGCTCTCATCAATAAGTACCATTTGAGAGTACAGGATAGAGAAGCTGCTGCTGAAATTCTGTAAATAGTGAATCAAAATATGAATAAAAATAATGATATGTCTGATTATATTCAGAATTAAAATCTTAATAGGAGTAGGGCTGTCTGCCCCTATCTTTCAAACTAGCATCAACCCTCTTTTTGAAACTGATTTCCCACCCAAGAATACTTCTAAATTTTGGCATCAACAAGCACTGCCTGCATGCCAATGAAAGCCTTTCCACTATTCTTGGTAGTGATTGGTCTGATTGGGTGACCGTCTATACAGATGCATCCAAATCATCTAATGAGGACTGGGTGGGATCTGCAGTTTGGATCCCCAAATTCTACATTATATTGAATTTTAAGAGTCCCTCTCAGAACTCTATATTTTCAGCTGAGGCTATAGCTCTATTAGAAGCTGTGAAATTCATAGAGTCTTATAAACTTAATAAAGCTCTTGTTCTTACAGACTCTCAAAGTTGCTTACAGGATTTATTAAAAAACCCATTCCGTGCAAAGGAAAACTTTCCCATCTCACTTAAAACAAGGGTGTTGCTGTATAAGTGTCATCAAATGGGAATCGAGGTTGTTATAGCGTGGATTCCCAGCCACTCTGGCATTACTGGTAATGAATTCGTGGATTCTTGTGCAAAAACTGCAACTACATCCGGCAGCACAGTTTACAATTACTGCTTCCCACGTGACCTACGCGCTCTAGCCCGTCCTTCCTTTTTCCGTTCATGGAATGCCCTTTGACAATCTTCCAGATTCCTTAAAGGCAAATTTTATGGGTCTATTCAACCTTCTATTTCTTCTAAATCGTGGTTTTTTAAGCATAAATACGTCAAGAAGTTGGCTACCTCTATTATAATTCGTCTCCGCCTTGGCTTTGTTTGCTCTCCAGTATTCTTGGCTAAAATTAGGGTCAGGGACCATTCTCTTTGTGAATGTGGTCTTAAAGAGGGATCTTTAGAACATTTATTCATTTCCTGTCCTAAACTATCTCATCCTCTATATGATCTGCTTCCTAATCATATTCCTCGTCCTGTCAACCTACCTTTGCTTTTAACTTTGGCTCAAACCCCATTTATTAAAATAAGTTTTTTTCCCTTAACAAAATCAAAATTTAGTCTTTTCCAACCTTCATGTTTACTAATATTTGTGTCGTTCTGGGTTTTATTTTAGCCCAAAAAGAACCATCGCTAATACTACCGATCAACAGTCGATAATCCACTACGTATAATACTATATTAGTTTATTTCGTTTTTGTCGTCTTGACGTGAATAAGGCTAGTGGTTCGGACGGTATACCAGCGATTGTTCTTAAGGCATATGCGCCCGAGTTGTCTCCTGTATTGACGCGCTTGTATCGCCTCTCATTTAGGACTGGTACAGTGTCTAAGTCCTGGAAGCTTGCCAACGTGCAGCCCGTGCCCAAAAAGGGTAGTCGTGCCGATCCTACCAACTATCGGCCGATTTCAATAACCTCCATACTCTGCAAGATTATGGAGCGTGTGTTGAACTCGCGCCTCTTGGCTTACCTGGAAGGTAACGATCTCCTCAGTGACTGACAGTACGGGTTTCGCCGCAATCGGTCAACTGGGGACCTACTAGTGTATGCCACTCACATATGGGGCGAGGCCCTCGAGAAAAATGGGGAAGCGATTGCCGTCTCCCTTGATGTCTCGAAGGCCTTCGACCGGGTATGGCACGCTGGCCTTTTGAGTAAGCTTCCAGCGTACGGCATTTCCGCTGGCCTGACTGGCTGGGTAAAAGACTTCCTGACTGAACGGTCCCTCCGAGTTGTCGACGGATGCTCATCGGAGCCCATGTCGACCAATGCCGATGTTCCTCAGGGGTCTGTTCTCTCTGCAACTCTGTTCCTGCTGCATATTAACGATCTGGATGCCCGGCATCTATGGGTATGCAGATGACAGCACAGTTGTGGAGAGATACCTGCCGGAAGCTCGGGCTAGTAAGGAATCAATCCGGTCCGAAAGAGAGGCTATGGTAGAGCGTACGAGTGCTGCACTACAGGCAGTCTCCGAATGGGGCAAAACCAATCTTGTAGCATTCAATGCCGCCAAAATACAGGCGTGTCTTTTCACCGCCAAAAGGAGCCCGTTCACCTTGGCTCCTACTTTTCAGAATGTATCCTTGGAGTGCACCGACCGCCTTCAGCTTTTGAGAGTTGAGATTTCCTCGAACCTAAACTTTGGGCGGTTCATTGAGTCCAAGGCCAAGGTGGCTGCCAGAAAACTTGGCGTCATCGCGAAGGTCCGGCGGTACTTCACACCGGGGCAGCTTCTAATGTTGTACAAAGCACAGGTCCGTTCGTGTGTGGAGTACTGCAGCCACATTTGGGCTGGTGCTGCGAAATGTCACCTGGCTACTTTGGATTCAGTGGAGAGGCGTGCGAAGAGGCTAATTGGTGACCCTGATTTAACTCGAGACGGTCTCCAAAGCCTAGAGCACAGGCGTAGAGTAGCCAGCCTTTCGGTGTTCTATAGGATGCATTTTGGGGAGTGTGCGAGGGAATTGCATGATTTAATTCCGCCATCTCCGTTCCACCATCGGACGACCCGTCGTACGGCGAGTTTCCACCCTTACGTTGTTAACACTACTACGATCTGGACGAATCGTTTCGCCTCCTCCTTTATACCGCGTACATCAAGGGACTGGAACAACTTGCCGGCGGCGGTGTTTCCGTCGGACTACAATTTGAGTGTCTTCAAGGCTAGACTGAATAGGCTCTTAATAAACTAGCACGCTTTACCATCAACGATCGCAATGCTGCTTACCACCAGGCGGGATTGCGGTCAAGCGCTGGTTTATAGATAAAATTCTCTCCACCTTGACGTTGGCAGAATCATCGGTCATCGATGGGGCCAAACGCATAAAAAAAAAAATTGGAGTAGGGCAGATTTTTGCAACATGACTGTTAGTGATGAAAATCTAACTGAATTCCCTGCTTTAAATGTTAGTGATTTAATATTGATTGCATGTGGGACTTAACAACTTAAGCAAGCTCGGTCGTATTGTGGTGAGCACATAAGATTTAATGGAACATATTATATTGAAGTGTGCACTAATGCTAGAAATAGAATCATGAATGGCAATATATTTGGACATAACTGTTCACAGGTGAGGGCCAGAATCGCTAGTCGTCATGTTAGTCGCAAAGTATACTTCGTTTATGTTTTAGACAGCACTGCTAACACAGGCCGCGCAGCAATACAGCGGTAAAGCTGTAACTGTATTGTCGGCCACCGCACTGTAGGGTGCTGTGCCCACGTTATGACAGGGATATGGTACTTAGGATGGGCACGGCATCAGAATAATATTTTTCCACCGGCACAATTTTCGGATATACTCGTATGATGATGAACAAAATGAATAAAGATGTGAAATTACAATTAATATTGTAGTTATATACTCCGAGTTAATTATATTCATTGACATAAACAGTATTGATGGAATATAAAAATCTTAAATAACTTCGAAATGCTAAGTTTTTTGTAGATCTTTTCTTTTACTATTTAATTGTTAGAATTGCCCTCTATTATTATCATTATTTTATATTTGTGTGCACAGTGGGCCTAAATTACTATGGCGGCTTGGCATTCCCCTTTGAACATTCCCCCATTTAACATTTTTGACGCCTCACTACTGTATTATCGAGAATTTTCATAAAGGAAAAAGTTGGGCGTCTCGTCAAAATGAAACTACTCACAAATATTCAGATTGTTAGTAATCATTATGAAAAACAGACCCTGGCCCGTAGACTACTACCGAGCTTGGCTACATTTATTTTCTTTGTTTTAGGTCGAAGAAGCTGATATTTGTGATGACAACATGAACGATGCTGAAGATGATTCAAATACACTGGTGGAATCAAATGTGAGCCAAATACAATATGTATTCTTATTTGTACCTTTTACAGGACTTCCCTGACTGTGTCGGATCCTTCTCTGAATGAGAGGCGACCTGTGCCCAGCAGTGGGACGGTAAAAAGGCCCTACCGCCTCGCTACCGTCGAGGCACTCCGGCCAGTACTCGACGACTGGCTCGGGAGAAGGCACGGCTCCCTGTCGTTTAGGGTGACGCAGGTACTGTCGGGCCACGGCTGCTTCGACAAGTACCTGCGTCGCTTAGGCAGGGAGCCGGACGCTTGGTGCCACCACTGTGTCCAATGCGGGGAGGACACGGCGCAGCACACGCTCTCTGAGTGTGTAGCTTGGGAGGAGCAGCGCCGTGGCGACCTGACGCTGCCGGCAGTAGTGCGGAGGATGGTTGGTAGCGCAGAGTCGTGGGACGCGGTGGTGTCCTTCTGCGAGGACGTGATGTCGCAGAAGGAAGCTGCAGAACGGGAGAGTGAAATCTCAACTCCCTTCCCGGGCCGCAGAAGACGCACTGGACGCCGAAGTAGGGCGGATAACGCCCTCTTCCGCCCCCCATGAATGGGTCCAGGGGCGAGGGACATGGGGAAGTCCCCGCCCCCTATTCGATGGACCCCGAGGCGGAGACGCGTGCGAATGTCGGCGCGCGCCTCTGAGGCGATGCACGGGGTAGTTTCGCCTAGTTAGGCCCCACACCCTCGTGCTGGCCCGGACAGACCGGGCCAACACGAGGGTGTGGGGCCGTGGAAGAATTTAGACTCCGCCGGCCCCACGCGCGCTCGTGATAGAAGAGACACCGGGGTGGTTTTAGTCAGTAAGAGTCTGACAGACCCCGTCGCCCACCGCAGGGCGGCGGACATCCATTGAGGATTTCCATCCCGGAAAAAAAAAGACTGCGCAGCAATACAGCAGTACTGCTGTAACTGTATTGTCGGCCGCCGCCGCACTGTAGGATGCTGTGCCCATGTTATGACAGTGTTATGGTACTTAGGATGGGCACGGCATCAGAATAATATTTTTCCACCACCGGCACAATTTTTGGATGATGTTTTAGTGATATATAATGACGAACAAAGTTGTAAAATTACAATTAATTTTGTAGTTATATAGTTATGTAGTACATACTCCGAGTTAATTATATTCATTGACATAAACAGGATTGATGGAATATAAGAATCTTAAATAACTTCGAAATGCTAAGATTTTTGTAGATCATTTCTTTTACTAATTAATTGTTAGAATTGCCCCCTATTGTTATCATTATTTTATATTTGTGTGCACAGTGGGCCTAAATTACTAGGGCGATTTGGCATTCCCCTTTGAACATTCACCCATTTAACATTTTTGACGCCTCCCTACTGTATTATCGAGAATTTTCATAGAGGAAAAAGTTGGGCGTCTCGTCAAAATGAAACTACTCACAAATATTCAGATTGTTAGTAATCATTATGAAAAACAGACCCTGGCCCGTAGACTACTACCGAGCTTGGCTACATTTATTTTCTGTTTTTCAGGATGAAGAAGCTGGTATTTGTGATGACAACATGGACGATGCTGAAGATGATACAAATGCACTGGTGGAATCAAATGTGAACCAAATACAATATTTATTCTTATTGGTACCTTTTACAGGACTTCTCTGATAGTTACGGATCCTTCTCTGTATGAGAGGAGACTTGTGCCCAGCAGTGGGACGATAAAAAGGTTGATGATGATGATAGGACTAATGAGAGAGGATTGAAATGGCAGTACAGTAGGCACCACCTACATGCAGAAGCCGGGGAGCTCCCAATCTGTTGTTCATACAGTTTTACCTCGTTGGAATCATTATAAGGATTCCGTACCCCAATAGAAGAAACGAAACTCTTTTAAATCACTTAGTTATCTGTCCGTCGGTCTATCAAGACCTCTGTTCATAATCAGCCCGTAACGTTCCCACTGCTGGGGCACAGACTTCTGTGTGAAAGGTCATAATCATGCCAGCGTTAATCCCAGTCGCATCCGAAGCCTTTTCAGCTTTAGAGTCTGCGGTCCGCTTTATCAGTCCAACTGCTGATATGGCCAAAGTTCGATATTTTCCGTGAAGCGACTGCCATCTGACCTCCACAACCCGAAGGCGACATCGAAGCATTGCAGTTAGACCAATTGTTGGCTTTTGAGGGCTCCAACTGTTAAAGGATCAGCAGTGGTGTTTATTAAAAGAAACCAACCGAGAGGTAGATGTTACAATATCCGTGTATTATCCATTTAAGTTACAACCAGAATTTATTAATTTAGATAGGAACAGAATAACAATCACTGAGTACACAATAAAATGTCAAACTATAGCAATCAGCTATTAATTAATATGGAAAATATAGGTCTCACAGAGTTCGCACGACGTTACCGCTCCGAGTGATGCTTGTCGAACAACTGCCGGAGTGCGGGTATACCGCGCCTTTTATAGTAAACTTGAGGTGGGGTACCGGTCTTCGCTAACAGGCGGCCATTCTGCCCTGGGGATGTCCTCATCCCCAACACCGATCGGCCATTCGTTCTTGCTGTATGTCCTCATACAGGTGGCACTATGACAGAAAATATACCTATTAACATAAAAAATATTACACACACAATATTATACAATAGATAATTCAAGAACTCAATAATGAACTTTTCACTACAAAAAAAAAATACTAGCAATCAAAGTTAATCGATATCAATCACACTTTAACTTAAAGCAAAGTACATTTGGTTCTGTAACCTCTCTTACTGAATTAAAAAATACGGCTAAACATTGCTAAAATTGAATTGAAATTGTTTATTAGTTTAATTACTTGAATATATATATATATATATTTCTTTAATTCAGGTAAATGTTTCAATACTGATAGAATAATTGCTTGTGAATAGAATACATTACCACACAAGGGGCAAATACTTATCTTTCTTCTTTAGCCACACTAGGGGCTTATTATGTTCAAACCACACTTGGGGCTTATTATGTTTAAACCACACTTGGGGCTTATTATGTTCAAACCACACTTGGGGCTTATTATGTTTAAACCACACTTGGGGCTTATTATATTCGAACCACACTTGGGGCTCATTATGTTCAAACCACACTTGGGGCTTATTATGGGGCTTATTATATTGGGGCGAACCACACTTGGGGCTCATTATGTTCAAACCACACTTGGGGCTTATTATGTTCAAACCACACTAGGGGCTTATTATGTTTAAACCACACTTGGGGCTAAATGTTGGAACCACACTTGGGGCTCATTACGTTGGAACCACACTTGGGGCTCATTACGTTGGAACCACACTTGGGGCTCATTACGTTGGAACCACACTTGGGGCTCATTACGTTGGAACCATACTTGGGGCTCATTACGTTGGAACCACACTTGGGGCTCATTACGTTGGAACCACACTTGGGGCTCATTACGTTGGAACCACACTTGGGGCTCATTACGTTGGAGCCACACTTGGGGCTCATTACGTTGGAACCACACTTGGGGCTCATTACGTTGGAACCACACTTGGGGCTCATTACGTTGGAACCACACTTGGGGCTCATTACGTTGGAACCACACTTGGGGCTCATTACGTTGGAACCACACTTGGGGCTCATTACGTTGGAACCACACTTGGGGCTCATTACGCTGGAACCACACTTGGGGCTCATTATGTTGGAACCACACTTGGGGCTCATTAAGTTCAAACCACACTTGGGGTTGAATAAATATTACCTATAATGTTTTTAATAAATTAGCACACGACCACACCATTAGGGAGTTATTATGCATATCCACACTAGGGGATAATTATTATATTTGTATATTTATGCATATCCACACTAGGGGATAATTATTTTAGGGAGTTATTATGCATATCCACACTAGGGGATAATTATTTTAGGGAGTTATTATGCATATCCACATTAGGGGATAATTATTATATTTGTATATTACAATAATATAAAATCCTAAGTTGAGTGCAGACTTAATTATAGGTTGCCACAGCATGCATCATTTTGTGGTCGGATTTTTATTTATATAGACGATATTAAAAGAAAAACAAGAATGTAAATTATAAACAGAATTAAACAATAGGGCTCAATCATTATTAGGGTTGAGCATAATGATTAACTGTCTACTCTAGGAGACTCGATTTTATTTCACCACACTTGGGGTTGATGTCATAATACTATTACTCTATTTTAATATTATTATCTTTTTATAGTGTATTTCCACTCAATATTAGTACTAGCATTTATTTAGTTTAACTTACCACTTATGTTCGTGAATGTTGGTTCACCTGTTATTGGCAAAATGTTGGTTCACCTGTTATTGGCAACTGTATAAGCCTTTTACTCATAACAACTGTATTTGTTAATTTATATACAGAAGCAGTTGGTGTACCTTTGTTAATAAATAAATAAAATTACTCACTGCACGCCGAAGCTGAAGTTATTACTCTTATAAAATTGTTGCATACCATCCTCGCTAGGGGAATATCCGCAATAGTTTTCAATGAGTATCTCTTCAACCTAAACTGGCGGCGTCTAAGCTGTAAGTTGACATGTAGGTTAATGTATGTGATTATTGATAATTATAATTAAGTAGGTACCATGTAATTGTTTTAGTCAAACGGAACCATCGCTACTAGAACTGGTATCCTGTTGTCCTTCTTTTGAATGAAGACGTTCAGATATTCTTCGACGACTCATTTCGCGAAGGGCTTCCCGATTAGGGCTACAACCTTCAAAGGCCACTCACACACTAAGGTACGAATAAGTGGTGTCACAACATCAATACCCATCAATAGGTTTGGTGCTAAATACTGAGCTGTTCTGTGTTTTGAGATATTTAGAATCAACTGCGGTTTCCACATAACACTCGGCCACTTTTCCTGACGATGGTTGCACTCCATACGCCCACAGAAAGAATTTAGAGAACGCATCTAAATTATAAAAACATGACACCTAATGAATCTACTAGCAAATGCACAAAAATGGGCAGCAGTTTGTAAATTGAATCACCAATGAAATATTTCTGGACCTCAATCATTACTGAAACAACAACATCATCCGGCAACCACTATCGGGGTTACAGATAATCATAATGTCGAGGCATTTAAAATAAAAGTTCCACAATGTATGGGCAAACAAGTATCCCAATACCGGTGCACAATAATAATGGTATCAGTGCTACAATATGGGGGCACGAACACCACTAAATCGGAAATAACTCACCACTTATTGAAGTGGTTTGGAGAATCCTTGTTGTGCTTTAAATTCTGCGGAAAGGCTAATTCAGTCAAGGCCTTCACTTATCCACAACTCGGCCTATCCATCACTCGGCCTAATTTTCAGTCATATTTCTTTCATAAAAACAATTAATTGGCTTACGCGAATCAAAGAAATAATTTACAGTCAGCGACGAAATCAAAGATACATTAAGTGCACCGCCATCTCTATGGATGTCAACCGGTATGCCCGGAATTTCAGCTGATTGATTGATTAATGACCTTTGTAAATTACAGCAGTACTAATGTAATTATTATCCGTGGAAACTTCGCGACACAGGTTAACTTAGCGCTGTTTATTGCTGCTAGCCTGCGACTCGATCGAGTTTAAGTGAAACAGTCGCTTTCCCTATGCCCTAACTTCTTTGAGAAAGAACAGACTGGTTTAGTACCAGTGTTACATTTATCGATAGTAATATTTCGCTTTTTGGGGCACTTATCCTTATAATGACCCATTTGGCTGCAATGAAAACACTTGTTTTCCGTTTTAGTAGAATTATACAAATGATGCTTCTTAGCGGTACTAATAGGTGAGGCAAATTTATCCAAATTACGATTATTGTCAAATTTTCGGGTAGGTTTAATATAAGTAGCCCGAAATGAAACTAGTGGCTACCGCGCGCACTTGTACGTAGATTGTATTAATTATAATGAATAAAGAAGTAAGAATGGATCAGCCGAAACCAGCCCAAACAAGACGGTGACGAAACCGAATCATTGAACCTCAAGCGGGTTGGTTTATTTTAAATGCTTACTTAGAATAAATACTAATAACGGGGTTGAATTAAAGATCATCTGTTTACGTACCTACTCAATTAAATGTAAACATTCTTGATTATAATTATGTCTTTTATCTATATGAAATATTTTTACGTTATTATGCCCCACCCTACAGATTTTCTAAAAATGGTAGGTTATTCGTGGAAATTTCCTTGGAAGTAGTAATATCCATATTTTAACATATATTTTAAGATTAAAAGCTATGCTATCAATATCGTTTACGTTAAGTCACAAAATAAATACCTACCTACAGAGATTTCATTCTGTGACTGCAAATTAGCAAATTTAAGCCTAATAACAACGCGCTAATGTTCATCATACCTTACACGGCACGTGACCTTAATCAGCCTACCGAAGCTAGGCGTACTCGTAACGGATCAAAATGTACCTTACGTCCGTGCTAGTAGAGCTTGTATTACAATACCCGGAACAAGTCTTTGAACTGATCGGTCCTATTGTTGTACTGGGTTGGGAGTAGTGAGGAAAAATATGTGTAACTGTTTCATTTTAAGTTTTGTATTTTATAAGTACTGGGCAGTACTGGTAACATTTAAATTCTTGGTTATGTGTCCAGCAATCATTGCATTCTTCAGTCAAAAAGAGAAAACCGACAAATTTGTCTGTTGGCGAGAGGGGCATAAATACTAAACGTATTTAAGAATATTAGAAATATGTAGTGTAATTAAGAGTATAAAAATGACCTGAGAACGAATACCGCGCGAACTCAGCTATGATCAAAACGACTTCCGAGTTTACTGGTATATCTACAAGATCCATATATGGAATGTAGAGGAAATATAATTATGTACATAAAGATACCCATAAATTAACGCCAAAAGAGACTACGAAAAGTTAGTTAGTTACTATTCTATCAATGAGTTTTTAGATGAAAATAGTTTAAAGTAAAGAAATGTTCAATTGTTAATTTAAATGACTAATATTGTTCTTAAATAATCTGTACGCCTTACAAGGCAAAACATAGTGATACATACAATTTTTTTTTTTTTTATACCATGTACCATATTACCTCTGTTTCACAAATAAAATACTTTGACTTTAGGCTTTTTGACTTTGACTTTGAAAAGTAAAATATCCATTTTTCAAAACTGGATAGCTTCGGTAAGATGGCTATATGGCTAAAGTCCATAGATTTTCATGGAAGGTGATATAATAGACAATATTCTCCAGTTGTTGCCTAACTTCAGCAAAACTTCTTTATGGCACGTTCGTCACCATTCGAAGTCACCATTTCAAATTTAAGTTTAATTTTTTCCAGACTCATTGTCGTCCAAGGGAACACAAAAGAACACTTATTATTAAAAGTAAGGCAAGCAAAACAAAAATAAAGAATATGTGTTCCCAACTAGACTGGATAATCGACAAAACATACCTTTCCTATAACTATTTATCGTTAACGAGAATAAAAACCACCGATCATAATATTAGATTTTAAATTTAGTTTTAAAGATTAATAAAGGTTTTTAATCCATTCCTTGTTAAATGAGCTGTCGTGCGAGGTCGCTTTTTATCATGATACACTTGTTACCTACTTTATGCCAAATATATCTGAGATTTAGTATAGCTCTTTTACCGTGTGTTATTTTAGTAGTGCTTGACGCGCATACTTCGTGTAAGATAGAAATTTATCTGACGTAGTGTTCATGAGCTCATGAAGTATTTGAGCTTAGTTAATCTTTTGTGGACACAATGACTTAAATTCTTTCTTGAAGTTACTCCACGATCGGTCATTGGTTACCCATTCATCATGGCTTAACCACGATCGAGCGTCACCTTTCAAGCAATTACCAATACGCGACAAGCACTCATAATTACTTTAATTGATTGTTGAGAACTTTAGCGCAACCGATCTCTGCACACCAATCATCAATATTATGTAAGGTAGGATCAAAGTTCGAAATATAAAAATGTTGAGATCTAACCGCGGTATTTTTCCACAACACGGTCCGTTACCGTTGCTTATTCTGTATTTGAATAATAATTTTAGTCCCTAACCAAGCGGTCAGACTTATGCAACGAAATTTGCTCAAATACACGTTTCGATACTCGTAAAGTACACAGCCGCCGCTGTGTACTAGAACATGAGCGCGAATAACGACGGTAGTTATGTCTGAGAGTCGGTGACATATGTTCAAATTCAGTCAACTAGGCAAAAGTGAAACTAAACGGCGGCGACGTCCCGGTGGTGACGAATGACGCACGCTACACGATTCACTTATTTACGTACACTATTAGACACTTAACTGTCTATTGTGATGATAACTATAATCACGATGTAAGCTTACCGCGACTGTCGTAACGACTGTTACAACGACCACGTTTGCTGTCTAAACAACAAACTAAACAACAAACCCACTGAATGTGAAGCTATTAAAAATGTATAGGTAAAAGTGATCTCACTCTCACAAGTACCCACACAAGTACAAAAATAATGGCTGTAAGTGACTGTTATTCTGTTCCTTGATTTATAACGAAAAATGTGAGCAGTGTAGTTCTTTATCCCACTTCTGATTGTTAAAGGATCAGCAGTGGTGTTTATTAAAAGAAACCAACCGAGAGGTAGATGTTACAATATTCGTGTATTATTCATTTAAGTTACAACCAGAATTTATTAATTTAGATAGGAACAGAATAACAATCACTGAGTACACAATAAAATGTCAAACTATAGCAATCAGCTATTAATTAATATGGAAAATATAGGTCTCACAGAGTTCGCACGACGTTACCGCTCCGAGTGATGCTTGTCGAACAACTGCCGGAGTGCGGGTATACCGCGCCTTTTATAGTAAACTTGAGGTGGGGTACCGGTCTTCGCTAACACAACAACCCGTAACGACTGCCACTAGATGTTCGTATGGCAACCGGGACCAACGGCTTAACGTGCTTTCCGAGGCACGACCAGACCAGTGCAAATATTCATATTCATGCATACAAAGACTTGCACTGTGCGGGGATCGAACCCGCGCCACCTTGCGCAGCGGCCGCGTCCGCTACCGCTACGCCACGGAGGCTGTCTTGTCTTGACTTCTGTGTGAAAGGCAGTGGGACATAATCCACCACCAGGACCAATGCGGGTTGGTAGATGTCACATGTCCTGGAATGTTCAGTTCTAGGACATGTTGGTTCCGTCACGATGTTTATTTTTCACCGTTTTAAGAGCAGTCGTGCAGAAATAATTTACACAACGTAAAACGCCTGCCGCGTTGAATTTTCAAGTTGAAATTAATATCAAATACTTGAAGCTCGATGAGAGTTGCCGAAAATGGGGCTGAATGGCGAGCAATAGGAGAGGCCTATGTGCAGCTGTTGACTGATATATGGTGATGATGATAATGATAGATTACGTAATACAAAATATTTATTTTAGGTCTGCCGGATCTGCCTGGCTATGGACGTCAAAATGTACGATTTGAAGGACACAGAATTAAGAGGAATGTTTCAAAATGTCACTGGGATATGTGTAAGTCATTGTTGTCTTTTGTTTTTACATATAATAGCCCGTATATGACCCTGAAAGGATTAGGTCGTAAACTAATAAATTATATTCATTTTGCATACTAAAGGTTCACTATAGACATCCAATATAAAAAAATAGTGTTCAACTTGAATGTGTAAAGTCCGATTTATGACACTAGTAGGAAAGTGTGCCTCACGGACGCACGATAAAGGCCCTGTACAATAATATCTAGAATCTATAATGTGTAATATCCGCGTACTGATATCCAAAAAAAAATTATAATAAAATAATAATCTCTGCGACCATGTAATACGGGGGAGCCCGAGCTTTCCCCAGCATACAAAAATTAATAAACGTGCCACATCCGGACACCCTCGTAAAATTAAAGATTATGATAAATTTTGACTTACCGCATTGCTGACCCGATGTCCCGCAAAATGTTCTATGTTATGTCATGTGTACTAAATGTCCTATTATGTAGTATAATTAGATATCCAGTAACGGCGTAAAGCCGAACCATTTCGGTCCACTGTAGTTTTGTGTACGCCAAAATATTATACTACACAACACACATAAGACACACTCGCACGACAAATGAGCGCTGGTGGGCAGACTTCGGACTTCGCGTCGCGAGCGTTACGCTGCGAGCAAGCGCATTGCGCACGTCCTTTCCAAATCGTGGCTGCGCCGAACTGAGGGGAGACGGAGGGGGCCGCAGCGCCGCGCGCGCAGTCGGCGAGGCGCGGTCGTTCACCGTAGCGCTCACGAAACATATGATCTGCTAACGGCTAGTGTGAAAATAAGTTTGTGAAAAAAGGGACATTTTACTAAAAAAAAAAAACAAACCACTGATTTCATGAGCACCGGTGTTTACACTAACAGCCTGTATTTATTTTAAAGTCGTCTATTACTTTGATGCAGTTTATGAGTCCGTCAGTGTATATCCTTACAATGTAAGGAAACTAATGTAATTTTCACAATTTAATCACATTATTTTTGGCCAAATTGTAGTATTGACTGAGTAAAATTATTTGTTGTTAGCATCATCTTTCTTCCCCATACCAGGTTCCCGAAAATAACCATTCTATACTTGAGCGCCTGTGTTGGGAGTGCGTTGGAAGACTGAAAACGGCTGCGGCGTTCAGAAACAAAGCACTGGTCAGCGATACCTTGTTGCAGGGATTAGCGAGTACTGGTGAACAAGTGAGTAGCAATAGTAGTGAAGTGTTTGTGGAGGAGACACTAGCGGACTAAAGGGCTGGTCCAGTGGAACACCAAATAGAAAGTGTTTAGTAATGGCATGTGTGCACGAGGCTACAAACTAATATGATTTATTTTGACTTTCTAGCTAGATATATTATAATGTTTAGACTAGGCCATACCAGTTTATCCTACAGTGCGCGTATTTATATCAGGATCAACTTGTTTGGCCTAGCCTAAACTGGTCTATCCTATCGGGCTTAGGACAAATTAGTTTGGACTAGCCTAAACTAGTTTATCCTATCGCGTATTGGAAGAACTAGTTTAGGCTAAACTAGTTTGTCCTGAAATTGGGTTTGGCCGGTAACATAACTAAATCCTGTTGAGGTCGTGCTTTTTAATCAAAACGATTTCATGAGAGTAAAAGTATATTGTCGAATAAATACAGCAAAATTATAATATAACAGACACGTAACTAGGCAACCATATATATACATAGATAAATAAAAAAGTTTTCAAAAAAAAAAGAGTTCCAAGAGCATAAACTCTTAACATCCTCCCTTTTTGAATGTTTCTTTATTTACTTAATCCCATATGCTTTGCCATAATTTTAGGCTGGTGCAGAGGTTTCGTTAGTATATCCGCTAACTGAAACTCAGTTGGTATATACTGTACTGATAGTTCACCAGCAGTCACCAGTTCTCTGACATAGAAATGACGAATGGCAATATGCTTCGTTCTCCTATGTAACTCAGGATTGTGTGAGATCTTTATGGCTGCGTCATTATCAACCTTCAGCACAGGAATCTCCTTTAGGTTTGATATCTCTGCAAAAAGCCTTTTGATCCAGACTATTTCTCTAGCCGCTTCACTAGCTGCAACTAGTTCAGCTTCCGTGCTTGAAATAGCAACACATGTTTGTCGTCGACTCGACCAGGATATTGCTCCTCCAGAGTATAAACATAATATGCCTGATGTTGACCTGCCGGTGGTTTTATCCCCTCCGTGGTCGGAATCACTGTAACAGTCCAAAATACCACCATTGTTGTTTTTCTGATATGTGATCCCATAATCCAAAGTTCCTTTGATGTATCTTAACACACGTTTCAATCTTTGGATATCATCTTTGTTTGGGTTTTCTAGTGATCTGGACACTACACTCATAGCATACGCCAAGTCTGGTCTGGTTCCAACTGTTAGATATGCTAGAGCACCAACAGCTTCTCTATATGGAAAGTTTACAGGTTCTACTGAATCTTTCACTTCATTTAGGTGCCCATCCTGCCCATCTTTTAAAATAGGAGTAGTTGCAGGCTTACATTCAGACATCCCAAAGCGATCCAACACTTTTTGTGCGTAATGCTTCTGTGTAACCGTGATATCACCATTTACATTCATAATTTCTAAACCCAAGAAATATGACGCATCTTTAGTTGTGATTTTAAATCTTCGCTTTAACTCAGATATGAATCTATCACATTCTTTTGGATTTGATGCAGCTATAAGACCGTCATCAACATATAGCGCAAGAATAATCTTATCATTTAAACGATTTCGAATAAATAGGCATGTATCTGTATTGCATTGTTTAAACCCAATGGTTTTCAAATAATCAACCATGCATTTATTCCAGCATCCAGGGGCTTGTTTAAGACCATATAAGCTTCTTTTCAATCTACACACCTTCTTAGATCCATCATTGAAGCCATCAGGTTGATTCATATAAATTTCTTCATTTAACGAACCATAAAGAAATGCGGTCGAGACATCGAACTGGGCGAGTGTCAAGCCTTCATTTGCAGCAATGCTTAATAGCGTTCTAACCGTTGTCATTTTTGCGACAGGACTGAACGTTTCATCATAATCAACGCCTTTCTTTTGTGTATAGCCTCGAGCTACTAGTCGAGCTTTGAACTTATCAAGACTTCCATCAGCATTTGTCTTTACTTTGAAGACCCATTTGCTGGACACTGGTTTACGACCCTTGGGTAGGTCTACCAAAATCCAAGTTTTGTTTTCAGCCAGTGATTTAATCTCATTTTTCATAGCTTTCAGCCATTGTTCCTTTTGAGGACTATTAACAGCTTCTTTATAAGATTTAGGTTCAATAAACTTACTTATATCATCATACGCTGACATCGCATAGTCATGGAATCTTTGCGGTGCTTTCAGCTGATTTCTATCTCGTAAAACCATTTTAGAACTTTCATTTGCTAAGTCCTCTATGTTTTCTGGTGTGCCAGTATGATCATCACCGTCTTCGTCAACTAAAGCATCTTCATAGCGAGGTGAGCTTTGTGGTGAAGCTTCTGGACACTCTTGTAATGGTTCAGCAAAACCTTGAGATGTGGGAGGCACAGTTGAAGCTTGGACTGTTGTCAGAGCTGTCTACGTTGCGTATATCCTCCCTTGCATCACACATCAAAGGTGTATTAATTGGAAAATGAACTTCAACTGAAGGATATTCTTGATAATCTTCAGGATCGTCAAGACCAATTGGGTTTAATGCTGATTCATTGAATACGACGTCTCTGGATCTTACAAGAGTAGGCTTACCATTTTTATTGAAGCTTAACAAGCGGTATCCGTCATCACCTTCATAACCAATCAATACACATTTTTGAGCCTTTTTCGACAGCTTAGTTCGCTTTTGCTTGGGGACATGGGCGTAACTTTCGCATCCAATTACTCTTAAATGTTTTATAGATGGTTTTCTATTTAACCAAAGTTCATAAGGTGACTTTCCATCTACGCTTGAAGGTCCTGTCCTATTTAGGACATATGCAGCTGTGTTCACTAATTCAGACCAGCAACTAACAGGTAATTCTTCATGAGAATGCATTAAACTGCGTGCAGCTTCAACTAACGTCCTATTTTCCCTTTCACTCGATCCGTTTTGTTGGGGAGTGTAGGGCATAGTCAGCCTTTGTTTTATGCCAGCTTTTTGCAATACTTTCTTGACATTCGCATTATCGAACTCTCCACCGTTATCGCTTAAAAGTTCTTTTATAGTATGACCAGCTGTTTTATTTCCTGAAGAACTTGTTTGAGTTTTTCACAAACTTCAGACTTATGTTTCAAGAAGTAGACAATTTTGTATTTACTGAAGTCATCTTTGAAGAGAACAAAGTATCTGTACTTGCTAAAAGAATAGGGAAAAGGCCCACAAACATCAGCATGCAGTATTTCTCCAGGTTCCTTAGCCTGCACCCTTGTTCCAAATTTCTTTCTATGTGCCTTTCCATAGATGCACCCAGTACAAAATTCAGAATCGAGTGGTACTTTAATACCTAGTTCATGTTCGATAACTTTCTTAACATATCGTTTATTCTGGTGAGCAAATCTCTCATGATAAAGTTGAAGGCTGGACTTAGACAATACGTTCACTTCTTCAGTGCTATTGCCAGTAACTGTTTTTGCATTGAGCTTATACAGTCCTCCATTTTTAGAGCGCTCTCCTACTAGGTAAACTTGTCCCTTCACTTTAAGTGAGCAAGTCTCTCTTTCAGAAGTAAAGACACTGTTATTCAGTTTATCTTGGGCAGCCAGAACTGAGAAAAGATTCTTTTTAATTGCAGGTACGTACCAAACTTCATTAAGTATTATGTCTTGCCTTTTATTGTTTACAAAAGAGATCAGATGAACAGTCCCCTTACCAAGAGCACCAACTGTGGCTCCATTTGCAGTAGTCAAAGTGTTAGTGTTACAGCTTTCGAAAGTAGTGAAAAAATCTTTCCGATTCGTGACATGATTGGTCGCTCCATTATCAACGTACCAACTGTCCACATCATTTTCCGATACTGTATTCACTTCTTGTTTGTCTTCAAGGTTCATCAAGAGAGTGTTTACTTTGGCTTCGTTACTGGAAGGTATAGGTTTTGGTGGTCTACCATCTGACATCCATTTATGACATTTCTTAATCTTGTGGCATAGTTTGCCGCAATAGCTGCATTTCTTTTTGATAAACTTTACATTGCTGTTTTGTGTAGCAATAGCTTCAGTAGACCCAGCCTGATTATGTTGACTCGTAAGAGACTTTTCAAAGTTGCATAATTGTACAGTTAAATTTTCGATATTGCGATCAGCTTTTGATAATAGTAACCAGCTTGACTTAAACGGGAAGAATGATTCGGGTAGTGTATCGAGAATTTTGCAAATGAGTAAAACTTCTGGTAATTCACACTTGTACTCCTTCATTCGATTCTCTACTGCGCTACGGAGTCATGTTTTGGGGTAACTCCTGCAATAAGGATATGGTGTTCAAATCACAAAAAAGATGCATTAGGGCTATTACTGGTATAAAAATTACCGACAGCTGTAAGCCTCATTTTGTTTTATTAAAAATAATGACTATGCCTTGTTTGTACATATTTGAGACTGCTGTATTTGTAAAAAAGAACATGCATCTATTTAGAAAAGCATCTGAACATCGCTATAAAATTATTAGAGAAAAATACAGGCATGAACTATGCGGTCGACCTTCAAAGACCGCCTTGATGCACAATAGCATACTTTGTATGGCCCCAAAAATATTTAATAAATTACCAAATGGGATTAAGGACCTAAATATTATTCAATTTAAAAACAAATTAAGACGTCTATTATTGGAGAAAAGTTATTATGCAATTCAGGAATTCCTTAATGATAAATTGTAAGTTATTTGACATTAATACTCATTTAATTTTGACATTATACTATTTCTTTAACATAATTAACTTGACATTGCCACCTATTTAATTTTGACATTTTATTTTATTTTGACATTTTATTTTATTTTGACATTGTAAGATATTTCACATTAATATTTATAAAAATTTGACATAGCATTATATTCCACATTTATCAAATTATTTATCATTTTAATATATCGTGAATCCTTTTTATGATTTTAAATTCTGTTAAAAAGTGTATGCCTTTATGGTAGATTTTTTGAGGAACTGATGTATTAGATATTAAGATCACATTGTAAAATGTATTTACAAAAAATCACACTAATAAATGAATTGAATTGAATTGAATTCATCAGCTCAATTGTCAAGTCATGTCACATATTCTTTAGCTTCGAAATATGTGTACCCATATCGTCCTGCGGATCCTTGCAATAATGGAAAAAATCCAGTGAGTAGGTATAAGTTTTGTCGTCTGTTGAACGATCAAACAATCTATGTAGCTCGTCCCATACTTCTCTAGACGTCTCTAGTCTCATGATCTTCTGTAGGGTCATATCCGACATGTTTGCTGTTAGTAATAGCAAGGCTTTACTATCTGCTTCATTATACTTTTGTAGCTTTTCCTTATATGATTCGATCTCTTGTGGGCTGGCGTCTTTGGGCAGGACAGGCTTTTTTAGTCTGCCTTCTACTGCTTCCAGTGCCCCAACAGTGCCCCTGAGTAGTTGCAAAACTTTATATCGCCATGTCGGCCAATTTTCATTGCCTTCTAAATCGCCGATGTCAATCTTGAAACTTTGCATATTTAGGAATATAATTTTCTCAAGTCGTTTGGTTAGTACTTACTTTAACACGAATAAACGTTTAACCACGCTCTGCTACCATGTTGAGATCGTGCTTTTTAATCAAAACGATTTCATGAGAGTAAAAGTATATTGTCGAATAAATACAGCAAAATTATAATATAACAGATACGTAACTAGGCAACCATATATATACATAGATAAATAAAAAAGTTTTCAAAAGAGTTCCAAGAGCATAAACTCTAACAAATCCGTTTAGTAGTTTTTCCGTGAAAGAGTGACAAACATCCATCTGTCGATACTCAGAGATTTTCGCATTTGTAATATTAGTTATTCAATATAAGAGCTTCTTCTTTTTAAAATAAATTTTTGTTTTAAATTTCAGATACGCAAAAATGACATAACTACTATAAAAGAAAATAAAGAATACCTCAGACCTGCTGGAACTTTGAGTGTTGTGGAAGTATTTCATCCTGTAGACATTGATCCTGAAAATGATAGCGAACCTCACATATTAGAAAACAATGACACGAACATAGTTGAACATACAGTTGAAAAGTATTCCCACGAAATAAAAAAAGAAAATATCATCGACGAAGATGGTGATCAATTGGTGATTAAAGACGAACCAATGATTGAATATCCTATCAAAACTGAGACAGATTGTGATCATTTTGATTACTTATGTCCTAACACTGGAGAAGACAGTAGGAATATTTTTACAAAAACTAATCCTCTTGTTGGTAATGATATAAGTTTAAGTAAAAATAAAATTAGTTTACCAGATAGTAGCCCTCTACCAGGCTGTTCTCATGCTGATCCAAAGTATCCAGTTGTTGGAAGCCTTCAAAATACACTAAATAATTGTAAAGATAAAATAAAAACAAATGCAATCTTAGTAATCAATAAGAAGAACTTGAATGCAAAAATAGTTTTCAAAAAACCGAAAGTGCTTATAGGTGATAAATCAAAAAATATAAATGTGAATATAGGTGGTGTTAGTAAAAAGATTTTAATTATAAATAAGGTGACAAAGACTCAAGTAAATACTCATACGGGTGAGGAATGAGATCTTCAGTTTTAAACCAAAGAGAACTTGTTGACGGAGCTTGTCTGTTTTATTTTTAATTGTCAAAATAATGGCAATTGGTTGGGCACATAGCTCGCATAGATGCCTGTTGGTGCCAAGGTTCTGCTGTGCGGACCGCGGGCCGGAAGACGTAGCGTTGGAAGGCTTCCCACAGGGTGGACCAATGACTGATGACTTTGTGAAGACGAAGGAAGGAACCCCTTGGATGTGGAAGCATAGAGGTCGAAGTGACGGTGCTTAAGCGAAAGCAGCAGTGAACGTTGTTCAGTTGAAATGATGATGCTTGCAGTAGAGCAATATTTTATATTCAGTAATAAAGAGAAATTAAAACTTTTCGTTTTACTCGTTTTATTTAAACGCCCGAGACCATAGATTTTAATTTTCCATCTTTACTAACACATTCTTCCCCAAAGCTATTTGGGGCTTTAATGGATTTTGTCCGTATTAGTGACATCAAATTATGATTATTTTTGTGTGTTTGTCTATGTTCATATTTAATACTAGCTTTCCGCCCGCGGCTTCGCCCGCGTAAATTTCGGTTATATCGCGCTTTTTGGATTTCCCTCGGGAACATCAAATTTTTCCGGGATAAAAGGTAGCCTATGTCCTTTCTCAGGGTCTAAAGATTGTGTGCTTTCCGCCCGCGTGGTGTTCGGTTATATCGCGCTTTATAGATTTCCCTCGGGAATATCAATTTTTTTCGGGATAACAGGTAGCCTATGTTTTTTCTCACGGTCCAAAGATTGTCTGTGCCAAATTTCATCAAAATCGGTTGAGAGGTTTAGGCGGGAAAGCGTAACAGACAGACAGAGTTACTTTCGCATTTATAATACTAGCTTTACGCCCACGTCTTCGCCCGCGTGGAGTTCGGTTATATCGCGCTTTTTAGATTTCCCTCGGGAATATCAATGTTTTCCGGGATAAAAGGTAGCCTATGTTCTTTCTCAGGGTCTAAAGATTGTCTGTGCCAAATTTCATCAAAATCGGTTGAGAGGTTTAAACGGGAAAGCGTAACAGACAGACAGACAGACAGACAGACCGACAGACAGACAGACAGAGTTACTTTCGCATTTATAATATTAGTATGGATAATTAACCATAATATATTTAACGTATTTATATTATTGTTTGTTTCAGTGTACCTACTAACACTTGTCTACAAGTCTCACATTAAACACAGTGTTATCAAATTATTATTGGAATAGAATTGTTTATTTTTTATTTTATTGTTTATTTTTTTGCCTTCGCACGTTTTCTCCTATCACATTAGACATTGGCAGAATTGTCGACATCGGCACCATTGCCATAAACAAAAATAGAATAGAATAGACCATTGCTTTGTGTTTTCACCAAAACCAGTGCTAGTATCAAAATGATTTCAGTCACACTAACAGAGTTGCTATTAGCACGACCGCAGTGCCCTCATTTATATTCACGACTTTATACATAGACTTCTACTCGCGCGAGTTAACTGTGCACCTCACTGGAATGCGACTTATTTCCCGCTTCCCCGCGCGACCACAGAACACAATTACTCCTAGCGGAGAAGGTCAACTTCATACAAAAAAAGTAGGAACGAATTTTAGTTTGGAAGTGCTGCCATCTTACTTTAGCCCAAGTAAACTATGTCGGCGTAGTAGGGCGGGAAATTTAAACCACTTCATGATGACTATTGTATTTTAAGTTTTATCATTTTAATACACATCCAGACCAGGAGTGCAGCCTCTAGATATTTTCCTCCTCTCGAGACCACCCTCCCGATCTGAATGTATCAGAAACGGAAAATAGAATGAATCTAGCATAGAGAAAAAAACTTTGTAATAGAAAAAAATCTAACGGGCGCCGTCCATACCAATTACATTCATACAGAATGCAATGTGCGGCCGGTCATATGAAATAACAATATAACATAAATTGTAAAACGTTATCAACGTGCTAGATTCAATTCTAGTCCCTTTATTTTATCTGGGAATAGAGATTGAAAATAAAAGTATTGTTTAGCCAATATTTTATATATTACATGATAAATTTTATAAATTTCGTATCATCACCATCGTATCTGCCATGGCAGAACTGAGGTTCACAAACACTGGTCACAACAGCCACAAAATAAATAGGTTCAGGATCATTGGTTCAGAGTCAATGTCTCACGAAAAACAACAGTAATGTTAGAGTCACTATCTCACAATGCGCTAACACTAACCACGATTCGCGGAACTTTGTAACACATAAAACGGAGGAGCAGAGCTCGACTCAACTGTTATACCACTTAATTACAAGCAAATCGATTAACGGAATTGTGTTTACATCGGGTGACGCCATATTGTTTAAGCGGACGCCATGATCGGTCACGTGATTCAAGAGTGTTGCCATACAAATAAATTGAGATATTAATTTATATAGTAACATCGCCCAAAATTAAGCCCTTGTAGGTATTCTAAGGGCTTCCATACAAAGTTGACCCCGGCTGCGCGCGACGCTCCGCATTCGCCGTAAGCGCTTAGTAGCAATAGCATCTTTGTTACAATTGTCTTAGCGTCGCGACACATCTGCGGAACGCACGGCGCCGAAAGTTCGGCTAAATACGCTCGCAGTGTATTTCAAGTACTCTATGACACATCAGCCGAAATTACGCTGCATTCAGCGTAGGGCCTATAAGCCCCGCACGATGATGTTGCGATGGAACCTTGTCACAATAACAGCTTTGTGACGTCATCTGTCACACAAAAGGAAAGCAAAAGAATGTTTATCGCAAAATTAATAAACTAGGGTTAAGGGTTTATTTGTATTTTATAATTTTATTATACATACCTACACTCTTTATACCTACTCACCCATATTCTGACAAATAAACTTTCATTATAAAAATTTCAAGGAGATAATTCTTGTAGACGTAAGACAAATATACTTATTCATATATATTTCTTACATGTATACAAATTTTTTCTAACTACATTTCTGTTAATTTGCGAGCGGGAATTGAACCAGAGTCTACTGTGTAGCAGTCATGTGTTAATTACTACCTACATCTATTAGATTATAAATAAAACCAGGATAGTATGTAAAAAAATGTTTATATATAATTCAATATAAACTTACCCTATTTATTCGGTTCCACTCATATACTCTTATAGTCTTCCGAATCAGAACTGCTTTCTGTGTCTGTCGTTTCCGATTCACTGTCGTCTGCCGTATTTATGACAAATAACTCGTCAGTTATTCGATCTTTATTCCAATATTCCTCTTCAAGCCATTTAACATGATTGACTTCCTTTCGCCAGTCATCTGGAGTTATTGACGCCAACGCCTCCAACGTCAGAGCTTCAATGCGACTTTCCAACTGCTCCACATTCTTTTCTGACATCCTCATCTTTACCAGGTTTCAGATGTACTCAATGGGGTTGAGGTCGCAGTTGTAAGGTTGTAATCTAATGACCTCATGGCCATTGCCAGCTAATAAATTGTCAATTTTATAATTTTTCGGGGGTCTGTGACGTTTAATTAATAAATACAGTTCAGGTTTTGTACTGTCGTTGGGAAAGTCGATGTTGTGAGCTTGTAGTCACTCAACCATCAACTGTTTTTTATTGTTCATACTTAGTGGCCTATTCTCTTCCCTACTGTGATAAGGGGCGTTGTCTATCACAATTATGGAGTTGCGTGGTATGTTGGGTACTAATTTACCTGTAAGCCACTTGGTGAAATTCTCAGCATTCATTTGATCCTAGTAATCCCCCGTTTTGGTGTCTGCTTTAAACATTAGAAGGGCATTGTCAAGAAAACCGCTTTCACTTCCCGCGTGAACTATTATCCATCGGCGGCCAGGGCTGTCGTTCCGTCTCACTCCGACATCGGTTGCTGTTTGCCAACATTTTTTTACCGTGTAGTGTGCGTGTATCCACGTTTCGTCGAAATAAATAACGGATCTTTTGTTATTACCAAGCGAGTCATTTTCTTTCATATGTCGTAAATATTTAGCCCTCCACGCTTGAATTTGGGGTCTTTCAATTATAGCCAGTCTTTTTTGGTAGCATCGTTCAAATTGGTAGCCTAAATCACATTTAATTATTTTGCTTAATGTAGTTTCACTACCAGTATAATTAAGGTCTACTTTGAAGCCGCCAAGATTTTGCGCATTGTGGGTATTTCTCTCCTCACCGTATACATTGAATGTATAATATTTCTTAAAGCTGTTAAGGAAAATCCGTCGAAATCATCATTCTCCTGCCCTTATCCCAATTTATTTGGGGTCGGCGCAACATGTCTTTTTCTTCCATGCATCCCTATCAGAAACCATCTCGGCAGTCACCCCCTTCCTAGCCATATCATCCTTCACACATTCCATCCATCGTTTCTTTGGTCTTCCCCTACTCTTATAGCCATCAACATTCATAATTAAGACTCTCCTCACGACATTCTCCTCAGTTCTCCGTAACATCATGGAAATCGGTTGTCATGGTACGGCCATGACAACCGATTTCCACACAACTTTTCAGAATCCGTCGAAATATTCCTTCTTTTGTCTTTTTCCTTTAGTAGGAGTTCTCATTTTGCTGGCTGTTGCTGGCTCATGCTCTCGTCGCAATTTCGTCACAGTATTTTTTGCAACGCCTGTGTACATGCCACACGCTCCGTGACTTTGGTAGAATTTTGCAAAATATTTTTAATAACTATTATCAGTTGCTTCGGTATTAAAATGCCCTCAGTAGTGTCCGAAGCACTTTTTAAAGCACGGTTTATACTTTCAAGAACTAACTTACAGTCCTCTTTCTCTTTAACAAAATAATTTTCCACTTTAATTATAATTCCACGAGCACGACTGTTAATTAATTTCTTACTCATTTTAACGAGTAACAGCTAACAAAACTAAACAACAAAAGTCAAGAACAACAATAAAACAGGATAACAAAAACAAAAAGCTAACAAAAATATTCGATGTGCGTAAGTGGGTAAGCGCGGACTGAACTTGCGAACGGTACCGACGGTGCGAGTTCGACTACATCATCAAGATGGCCGCCAATCGCAATATCATCGTGCGGGGCTAGTAACCTTCCTTCGGGCGATTTTTTCAGCTAAAACGCATTTAATGTATTTTGCGTGACCGAAAGTTCAGCGGGCGTAGCTGAACGTTCGGCGTGTGTATCGCGCGGGTGGCGGTAACGAAGAGCGGCAACGTCGCTTTCTGTACACCACGCGTGACGCACACGCTCAACACCAAAGAGTAAAGTAAGTATGGAGAGAAATAGTAACAACTCTGTGGTAAAATTTGCATGCAAGTGCTGCCCTCTTAAAGTTGGCGAGTAGGCAACTACTGTGAATGACATACGTACCTATGCGTACGTTTATATGTATATTATAGCTTCAGAGCCCAAACGAGTTCGTAAATTAAGGGCATTCTGGGTTTTGAGATGATTAAAAATATTCAGTAATTTATTTATTTAATGAGTGGAAACTTCACAGCTCAACAACAAAACAAGTTCAAAACAAACAAAAACAACAAACAAACAAGTTCTGTGACTGATATAAACTGTAGCCGACATAGGCAGCTAGCGACCTCTGTTGTCGAAGGGAGGCGACAGCTTCAATGAACGTAGTACGCACAATATTAGTAGTACCGCTTTTCGACACTGGAGGCGCTGTATTATGAATGAAGGCGGTCGCCATATTGATCTTGAGAACTGTAGTACCGCTATTGGCCGCCAGATGTGCTGGGTTTATGAATGAATCACGATTATTTGTCAATGAAAGTTGTAGTTTTAAACCCGCCTCTCGACACCTGGGGGCGGTGAGATAAATACGTTTAGAATGTTCTAGAAACTCTCATTGCCGGAAGTTAGAAAATATCGGTTTCTTCCGCCCACATACTGTGGTAACGGCCCCTTTCTGTTCCGAGACGTCGTAGAGTGCGGGTGTGTTAGTTTAGTCTCGTAAAATGTAATCGTGTTTTAGATTTTAAGACTACACCGTGTCTTTACTTGACCGAATCTAGAGATTGTATACTTTAAAACCTGTGGAAATACCGATAATAAATCTGGTAGTAGCATCCGCCTGTTTTTCATTACTATCCAGTACTTATTCTTATTTTACATTAAGAGTAGGTCCGCTTGTGTGCTCAATATTGGTCCATTCGAGCCGGATGCTCCAGTATTCTTCCTAAGATAATCGGATTCGGTCGGGTAGGGCTTCGGTGTAGTTTTACACAGAAAGTGGTAGTGGTGTGTGTGCCGTCGACATGGTGAAAACACGCGGTATGCAAGAAGCCGTCACAGGAGCCACGGATGGGGACTCCACGGAATTGGCGACAGCGGTGGGACCAGCAGACCCGCCCAACTATTCCGTCACAGAGTCGGACGAGACTCAGCCTCACAGCCCTGTGGCGACCACACCCCCACACAGACAACCACGTGGCGAGACGAAAGCCGACAGGAAGTCGTTGGCCCGAGCGAGATTGGAACTCGCTGCCGCTAGATTGGCACTCTTAGAGGCAGAATCGGCAGACGAAGAACTGCTAGAGGAGAGCTCTGCTGCGACATCGAAACGTCAGACGGAAGCCGCAGACAGACTCAGTGAACACGGCGGCCACATCAGCCCACCGCAGTCACAACTCGTGTCGCCTCACAGGGATTCACCCACTCAGCCGCGACACGACGACACGCGGAGGACGAGGGCAGACGACACGGCGCCGTTGCCACTGCAGCAACATAGCGATGAAGGGAGCCTGCTGCAAGGACTGACTCAGGCATTGTTAGAGGTAGCGCGGGGCAAACCCGCTGCCAGCAGATGCCTAAACCGACGAACGTGGAAGCATAGATGCCAAGGAAAGCAGTGTGAAGTGCAAGGCTGCGAGTATTATCATCACAGGCTACTGCACAGCGACAGCGGGCAGGGAGCGCGCGCTGCAAACGACTCGGAAGAGCGTCTTCGTGTGACAGCAACCGAGCACGTAGCGTCGCGCAACGATACGGCGCCAAGCGGTGACAGCGCGCCACACGCCGTCATCAACAACACGAGCACGCCGCGCGCTTACAATCAAGTCCTGCTGAAAGTAGTACCCGTAACACTATCGGGACCAAACGAGCTTCGACAACGCAGAGGAAGCGATCCAAGTGTCTACAGCAGTCGACGTTGTACATCGACGAGGAAATTTTGTGCTGCAAAAGTGGGCGTCCAACGAGCCGGCCGCTGTTGCTGGCCTCTCGACCGAGCCGGCAGAGGAGGATACTCTGCTCAACAAGGAAGAGAAAATTCTCGGTCTTATTTGGCGACACCAGGGTGACACTTTAGGATTTAACTTCAGGAAAGTAGACCCTTCTTATTTGAGCATGCGGGTCACTAAACGACAGTTATTAAAAACAACAATGTCTTTGTATGATCCGCTGGGTCTAGCCGCACCGTTTACGACACAGGCAAAGTGCCTATTGCAAGACGCTTGGCGTTTAAAAATCGGTTGGGACGAACGCCTACCTAAAAATCTAGAACGTAAATGGTGCGACTGGATAAATGCTCTGCAAATTCTGAAAGGCGTGCATATTCCACGTTGTCACCCGGGTTATAATGACTCGACTGGGTTAGAATTGCACGTTTTCGTGGACGCGAGCGAACGAGCCTATGCTGCAGCAGCATATTGGCGTTCAGTGAATGACACAGGTCATGTAGATGTGTCGCTCGCGGCAGCGAAAGGGCGCGTTGCGCCCCTTAAGGTCACATCTATACCTAGACTTGAATTACAGGCTGCCGTGCTCGGCGGGCGCCTGGCGCGCTGCGTGGAAGGAGAGCACGATCGTCGCGCCGACCGCCGAGTCTTCTGGTCCGACTCGCGCACTGTGCTGGCGTGGCTGCGCGCGGGCGCGCGCACTTTCAAGCCGTTCGTCGCACACAGAGTAGCAGAATTAGAAGAAATCACAGAACGGAACGAGTGGCGCTGGGTGCCCACCGCTCACAATGTCGCCGACGACTCAACTCGCGATACACCGACTGACTTCACGGCGAGCCACCGTTGGTACATTGGCCCTTCATTTCTCTATGACAACGAAAAGGATTGGCCACAGGAAACAGACTCACACCTCTATATCGACACGGGCGAGGAGCGTGTTGCCATCACTGCTGCTCACGGTCAGTCTATTTTAATGAAGGCGTTACCTGATGTTACGCGTTTCTCTTCCTGGCTGCGACTCATCCGGGCAACGGCCCGCATTCTTCAATTTATCGACAGACTTCGAGTTCATACCGCAGCAGCTGTCCGCAAACGCAATAAAAACATCAGCATTGAAGACCCGAACTGGACGGAGAAGCAACGGGAAGGTACGAGAAAGCGGTGCAGAGAGCAGAACCGCAACCCCCGCGTTACTCCAACGGTCTACATATCCCTTGGTACACAGTACACACGTCGGGCAGAGATTCTTTGGACACGCGCTATACAGGAAGAAAGTTTCGCAAATGAGTTACGTCACGTCACCGGCGGGAGAACGGTACCGATTGACAGTCGGTTGAAGCGACTATCGCTGACAATCGACGAACACAAGATAATGAGAATACGCTCGCGAATCGCGGCAGCAGTCGATATATCACGCGAAACACAGTCACCAGCAGTATTAGACGGTAACCACCGTTACTGCCGCTTGTATATAGACTGGATACATCGAAAGTTACACCATAGTGGCGTGGAATGCGTCGTGAATGAGGTACGGCAACACTACTGGATTCTACGCTTGAGACCATCCGTCCGTGCAGTTATCAAGCTATGTCAACCCTGCAGGCTCCGTCGAGCTGTACCACCAGAGCCGTTGACAGGTGAATTACCACCCTGTCGACTGGCACACCATCAACGTCCATTCACACACACAGGACTAGACTACTTCGGGCCACTCTCTCTCACAGTGGCGAGACATCATGAGAAGCGCTACGTGGCATTGTTCACATGTCTCACTACGCGTGCTGTACATTTAGAAGTCGCCGCCTCGCTGTCAACGGATGTGGCTATACTCGCATTGAGACGTATGATGGCTCGTCGTGGATGCCCTGAAGTCATTTGGAGTGATAACGGCACCAATTTCCATGGGGCAGACGCTGAGCTCCGTAAGGCCGCCCTAGAATCGCTTCAACACGAAGCAGAGGTACGTCACATAGACTGGCGCTACATTCCGCCAGGAGCGCCGTTCATGGGCGGAGCTTGGGAAAGATTGGTACGCACGGTAAAGGCTGCATTGAATGCTACACTTGTTGATCGGCATCCGTATGAAGACGTGCTGCATACACTCTTGACAGAGATAGAACACACGGTCAATTCCCGACCCTTGACCCATGTGTCGGTTAACCCTGACGACGAAGAAGCTTTGACACCTAACCACTTTCTGCTTGGAGCTCCTTCTAAAGTCCCTTTGCCAGGGACTTTCACGAGGCAAGATGAACTACGCCGTTCGCATTGGAGAGCGTCGCAACGACTAGCGGATTTGTTCTGGCGACGGTGGGTACACGAAGTATTGCCTACGCTTCAAAACCGGCGGGAGCCGCATGGACGCGGCGATTCGATTAAGGTGGGCGATTTGGTTGTCATAGTGGACCCAAACTTACCAAGAAACATATGGCCAAAGGGAAGAGTCGAACGCACGTACCCAGGCGCAGATGGTATCATAAGAGTCGTCGACGTCAAAACCAAGAGTGGTGTGATGCGTCGTCCTGTTAAACGTCTCGTCGTTATACCAGTAGAAGTTTAGTTATTGTCATGAATAATTGTTTGTCTTGTATTTGTAGACGCTAGTGTAGAGTAGAATAAGTTCTTACGTTATGTGTCTCCTTGATGGCGTCGCTCCAGAATTCTGCTACAAGCAGGAGTTTGTTTTTAGTTAAAGCTGAACTAATATATAGCAGAGCAGGAATTCTGGGGTGGCTACCCTTAACTTAAATTGTTATGTTATATAGTTGCTTGAATTGTTCATTTCATTGTTAATGTCGTGTAGTATATACCAGTCACTGGTGATATTTATGTACACTGCATGTACACGGCGGGAGAAATGTGACTGATATAAACTGTAGCCGACATAGGCAGCTAGCGACCTCTGTTGTCGAAGGGAGGCGACAGCTTCAATGAACGTAGTACGCACAATATTAGTAGTACCGCTTTTCGACACTGGAGGCGCTGTATTATGAATGAAGGCGGTCGCCATATTGATCTTGAGAACTGTAGTACCGCTATTGGCCGCCAGATGTGCTGGGTTTATGAATGAATCACGATTATTTGTCAATGAAAGTTGTAGTTTAAACCCGCCTCTCGACACCTGGGGGCGGTGAGATAAATACGTTTAGAATGTTCTAGAAACTCTCATTGCCGGAAGTTAGAAAATATCGGTTTCTTCCGCCCACATACTGTGGTAACGGCCCTTTTCTGTTCCGAGACGTCGTAGAGTGCGGGTGTGTTAGTTTAGTCTCGTAAAATGTAATCGTGTTTTAGATTTTAAGACTACACCGTGTCTTTACTTGACCGAATCTAGAGATTGTATACTTTAAAACCTGTGGAAATACCGATAATAAATCTGGTAGTAGCATCCGCCTGTTTTTCATTACTATCCAGTACTTATTCTTATTTTACATTAAGAGTAGGTCCGCTTGTGTGCTCAATAAGTTCATTAGACAAAACTACGCCAATTATGAAGTACAAAGAAATAATATTACAAATTAGCCGTAAGTGCCACAAATAGAGATGGGCGGGTGGGTAAAAAATGCGTAGGTTAAAATTGGTAAGAAAGGGTAAAATAGGAAAAAATACCCTTTTCTACCGGGTATTTATAATAAATACCGGGTATAAAATGAGTTGTTATTTAATTGGCTTCGTCATCAATACTACGATCAGTTACGGGAGTGCTTTGGGGTCCTACCACCACCTTTGGGACCCAAGTCAATCCCACCTGCCTGACGGTGCATTCGCTGACTTACGGATGGGGTGCTGACGCCAGCTTTCCCTTCGGAGCTGAGTGGTCTGACAGCAGTCGCACTCGTAAAAGCAAACTATTATGAATAAGAAAGGAAGAAATGCACGTGACACAGTTAGGGCGGCGCCGTAAAACGGCGCGTAGAAAGTGCGCCCGTTCGGGCGCAGCTTCCTGGACCTGTGGGGTAGGTTTACCGTGTCAGAGGCGGATACGGCTGAAGAAGCGAGCCCAAATTAGGAAAATCCGTTGCGGTTTTCCTGGTGTGGTGACGCCGAAAGTATGTTGTTCTGGAGCCAGCTCGAAGGACTGTTTCACGGGATCCTGTTATCCCAGCGAGTGATTCTAGGGTGAGTGATTTGAAGGGTCATGTGGGTGAGACGAGTGACGGGCTTAAGCGTGTTCATGGCGGCTTTGGGTAAGGCGGCCGCACCGCAGAAGGAATCAACATTCTCCAAACGTGTGGGGCCGCTGACCTTGCAATCGTGAACACCTACTTCAAAAATAAGCAGGAGCACCTTGTCACCTATCGCAGCGGGCGAAGCGCTACCCCGATAGACTTTCTACTGACTAGGGGACACCACATCGGCAAAGCAGCCAACTGCAAAGTCATAGCCGGTGAGAGTCTCACTGGACAATACCGCCTCCTTGTCATAGATCTCTGCGCAAAGGCCCAACGTAGACGTGTAGAGTACTGCCGGCACCAGATTTGATGGTGACTGCTTGATGAAATAAGTCCCAGGAGTTCGCATCGGTTATTAGCGACAAGTGCGCTGGACCGTTGGAGAATATGTGCAAGACCATTGGGGCAGGATGCAGGCAGCTATTATTGGGGCCGCGTGGGTGGTGCTCGGAGTCTCGGCAAGGGCGGCCGCAAACGTGAAAAGGAGACTTTGTGGTGGGACGACACAGTCCAGAGGGAGACTAAGGTGAAGAAAGCCCTCTTTAAAACGTGGCATTCGACCGGATCTCCTGAAGATCGCGTCGCATATAAGGTTGTTAAACGTGCCACTAAAAGAGTTGTAGCCAGAGCCAGACCACTTGCAAGCGCTTTACGAGAAGTAGGAATCATCTGAGGGGCAAAAGATCTTTTCCAAATTGGCATGTTCCAGGGTCAAAGCGGCATAAAATATATCCAAGTGCCGTTGTGTAAAAGACCCTACTGGCAACCTGCTATGCAAAGACCTCGCGGTGAAGGAGAGATGGCGCTTGTACTTCCACGAGCTGTTGAATAAGCAGCACCAAGAGGTGCAGATACCGAAATTCATTCCAAATCTTGAATTAGTGCCCCTGATATAAACGCCCGAGGAAGTTCAAACGACTCTCCGTCGCATGGTAAATCGGAAAGCTATCGGAACTGACGGAGTCCCCATTGAGGCCTGGAAGGCGATGGGTCCTCGCGATGCGAGCATGTTAACTAACCTTCTTAACCGTATGTTCCTGATCGGCAAAATTTCAAGCCAATGGGGACTGAGTATTATTACTCCAGGCTTCAAACGCAAGGGCTCGGTACATACACACCATGAAGATCTTTGAGAGGATTATAGACTCTCAGATTCGGCAGGAGTATGCTGTCTCGGGAATGTCAATATGGGTTTCGTCCAGGGTACGGAACCATGATGATGATGATGATGACGTTCTGACCGATTTCGGCCACGGCGACCACTTCGACTCCTAGCCGATGAATTGGCGCTCATACGCCCGAAGATGGCTTATGTAGCCTATCTTGGCGGCGAAACTTCGTGCACACTGAGGGCACGTAAGCTCGCCGTCGACGTAATTGTATGTGATGGCAGAAGGTGGGCGGGCCTTTAATTGGTCGCGTTTGGCATCGAGGACAACTTTGCGCTGCTCCTCAAACTCGCGCACTTGTCCGTACACCATTCTGCGCCATTCTGGCCGTTTTGCTGCCAAACGCTCCCATTCAGAGGGTTCTATATTGCATCTGTTCATGTACCGTTTTAAGACATCCTTGAACCGGAGGAGTTGTCCGCCATGCTTTCGCTTGCCCTCCTCCAGTTCAGTGAAGAAGATGCGCTTCGCCACCCTTCTATGTTCTATGTTATTCGTTTGGTTTCTGCACTCAGTCCCTCCAGCGGACCATTGTGCGTGGACCATGGCGGCCTTTGGCGGTTATTCCAACCAGCCCACCTCCCTCCAGAAGCCCATCAGGTCTCCCAGCCTGTTGAGAACATCCGTGTATGATCTTGGTGCTCCTATGGTTTCGTTTCTAATTTGCGTGACGCCTGTACACTCGAAGAGTACATGCGCAACTGTCTCGTCAGCCTCTATGCAGGCTCTGCACAGAGGGCTGTCTGTTATGCCTATTGTGTGGAGATGCTTATTCAGCGAGCAGTGGCCCGTGATGATCCCCGTCATCAATCGTAGGTTCCTCCTATCCAGGTGCAGCAACCTTTTGGTTAGCCTGTCATCCAGAGATGGCATGGCCTCCCTGGACTGCCTGCAGCCCGGTGACGAGGACCACCAAATCTCCGCTTGTTCGTAGGTATGCTTTTGTAGCCATCTGCGTATTTGAATAAAGGGAATAGGCACAATGGGCTCCGGTCCGCTGACCAACGCGCTGGATGCCCTTCTAGCCAGCTCGTCAGCTGCGTCATTGCCCAGTGGACCGCTGTGACCCTTTATCCACTGTAGTGTCACAGTGTTGCGGTTTGGTACGGTTATCCGTTCCAATGCATCGTGGCACTCAAGTATTAGACTTGATGTGATGCATCCCTGCTTTAGGGATTGGAGGACGGAAGCACTGTCAGTGAGTATGCGGACACGCGTGTCCGCAACTCCTCTGGCTTTTATGGCTAGGGCCGCCAGAGTTATGCCCACACACTCTGCTTGATAGACTGTGTTGAGCATCCCTAGCGGTCTGGATATATTTATGTTGAGGTCTTGTGAGAACACTCCAACGCCCGTTCCTTGATCGGATTTCGATCCGTCGGTGTATACTCTCAACTCCTCCGGTCCTGAGTGGTCGCACTGCTCTTCTTCAAGTACTATCTGATACTGCTTTTGAAAGCAGTACTGTTTTTGTATCCTGTCATTGGGTGCTTGTAGCATTGGCCGCCTCTCGATTGCATCCAGCATCAGGCGTGTATGTTTGACCCTGGAGTCTTTGCTCAGGGTTCCCGATAGGTGGAGTCTGAAGGCAGCCAATGTCGCTTCCTCCCTCACAACGAGGTGAAGGGGGGGCAGTCCCAACATCGCCTGCAGGGCGGCAGTAGGTGTGGTTCTCATGCAACTGGTGATTGCCACACACGCCACCCTTTCGTCCGCCATACGTGATACGTGCCCGCACCACCGAAGCTGTCGACGCATTAAATAAGCCTCAATGCCGCCAACCTTGGCTCGTCGCAGGACTTCGGTATTTCGCACTCTGTCAGACCATTTGATCTTCATAATGGATCGGAGACATTTAAGGTGAAAACGATCTAGAGTACGCATGCGGTGGCGGTACACACACCATACATAAAAAAACTAAAATTTGGGAGAGGGGTGTAGCAATAATTCTACTCTAGTTGTAGCTAGCTTAAGGTCATGTGAGCATAAGACCTTGGAACACAACTTGCCAAACGCTGCAGCTGCAGCTCCGACTCTGCTGTTGATCTCAGCATCAAGATCACACTTAGAACTTATAGTGTTCCCAAAATAACGAAACTTGTCTACTTGCTTCAACACATCCTCACCAAGCTTTATATTCAGTGTCTGGTAACCGTGAACATCTAGAGACATCACCTTCGTCTTGTTGACGCTGACTTTTAAGCCGTACTTACGGCAGGCTTGATGAAAAGCGGACATCAGCTGTTGCAGGCCGTTTGGGGATTCTGCTAAGAAGCACAAATCATCAGCATACATGATCTCAGTAATCAGTGCATGTGAGACTTTGGTGCGAGCCTTAAGTCTAGCCAGATTGAAAAGACCGCCGTCGGTGCGGAAGCGGATGCGAACTCCTTGTGGAACAATTTGTAAGACCTCTTCCACTACCACTGCAAAGTATAAGGCGAACAGAGTTGGTGCTAAAACGCATCCTTGCTTCACCCCACAGGTAACGGGGAAGAAGTCTGTCTGTGCACCGTCTAAAACAACGCAGCACTACATGTAGGAGTCTAAGAAGTCCCACAAACTTATCAGTGCATCCCAGCTTACCTAACACTAACCATAAGGCTTCACGAGGCACACTGTCGAAAGCCTTCTCCAAGTCAACAAAGCAGAGGTGCAGCCTCCGACCCTGCTCTCTACTCTTTTCCTGTAGCTGACGCACGAAAAATATTGCTTCACAGGTGCCTCGGTCCGGTCGGAAGCCGAACTGGGTTTCAGGCAGGATCTTTTCAGACAATATCTTTAGGCGGTTTAAAAGAACTTTAGCAAAAACCTTTCCAGGAGTCGATAAAAGTGTGATACCACGGTATGAGTTGCAGACGGATCGGTCCCCTTTGTTCTTATATAGCGTTCTTATACGCGACACTTTAAACATATCAGGAACGCGCTCTTCCTCCCACATACGAACAAACAGCTTCCATATCAACTCATGCAACCCCTCTCCGCCGTATTTGATCAGCTCTCCCGGTATAAGGTCAATGCCAGCTGGCTTCTGGTTTTGCTGCTGCCTGATGGCAATAACAACCTCATCAAGCAATAGTGGCTTGTCCAACTCAAGAACAGGAGGGAGTTGAGACATTAAGCCGATGGCTTGAAGATCAGTTGAACGATCCACATTCAGCAGAGTATTGAAGTGCTCCGCCCAGCGCTTTAGCACATCCTCCCTGTTAGTTAACAGGTGTCTACCGTCTAGAGACCTTAAAGGCACCTTTGCATAGTAGGATGTACCAGTCAGCCTACGTACCTCACTGTGGAACTCCCCGAATTGGTTAGTGTCAAAAAGCCATTGCATGTGAATGGCTTTGTCATGCCACCACTTGTCCTTAATCTGTCGAGACAGCCGGCGCCATTCCTGATCACTAGCTTTGACCACTTCAATGCTTCTTTGTCGCCTTGTGTCTGTCGTGGTGTGGTGTTTGTCGAAAGTCGCCTGTAGAGCTTCATCATTTTCATCAAACCAATCTTCATTGTGACGGCGTGTTTTGCCTAGTACAGATGAAGCGGTAATCATGATATGAGATGACAAAGATCCCCAGGCAGCCTCGGTTTCACCTACCTCATTAATCGGCGACAACTTTCCAGACAACGCTTCAGTATACTTCTCCCTCACCTCAGGATCATTTAGCTTCTTCACGTTCAAAGACGCAAGCTTTTTTGTAGCAGACCTACGGGTAGGAAGGAGGCGAAGTCGTAGCTTAGTGACAACCTATCCTATATTAACACTAAGGTTCACCATGGAGAGATACAGATCGAAGAACACGCCTCTACATATGCTCTTTCTATGTAGAAAGAGCATATGCAGTCCCCATACAGGCCTCTGCAGACATGATCCACCTCCCTGGTTGCTCACGTATGCTGAGGATATCGCGCTGGCTGACCCGGACAGGGGACAGTTGGAGCGGCGTGTGAATTGGGCGGCTGACCTGTCCCACCGGACCGGCCCCACAGTGGCGGGCCAGCATCAATAGAGGATTGCGGAAGCAGTTTTCGCTCTCGCAACCCACGGTGTAGGTGTGAGATGAAACACTGGGGTGGTTTTTAACCATTAAGAGTGACAGACCCGTCGGACCCGGACATCGCATGAGGATTTTCCACCCCGGAAGCAAACAAAAAATAGGATTACGGGTTGTTTAAAAAGAAACTGTGGCCCTGGCGCACAGGCAAGTGAACACGGGTGGGTTTTAGTCAGTAAAAGTCTGACACGCCCCTCCGCTCCGCCTAGTGCGGGTGAGGTCATTTGACGATTTCCCATCCAGAACAAAAAATGATAGTTCCGTAGTGGCAGCCCGTGTAATTCAGATTTTCTCGAATTTTTTTCAATTTACTGTTCAGTGTCAGGTTGTAAGTTGATCAAAAGATGATCGGCGATAATAATAACGATGTAACTACGGATCTACCCTAAATTAAACTGATTACAATTTTTACCCGGAAAAAATTAAAATTGGGTAGATAAAAATAGGTACAAATGGGTATTTTCCCAAAGCTCGGGTTTTTACCGGGTAAATGAGAAATGCCCATCTCTAGTCACAAATTATCAGTCTCATCATTTATCTTCAGGCATCTTTTTTCTAGTACATTTTCTCTTGGGGCAGAATTTGGATGGTTCACTGGGATTCAGCTATTGCGATGTACGCTTCCTATTATTGTAGAGTATCCACTTTTCATCACAGGTGAAGAATGATTCGATTTAAAATCCCTTCATTATTGTTGTCGTGTCAAACACGAATTAGTAACGTGAGTCGAATTATCTACGATTTTTGTGTAGCAACACTAGCGCAATCTATCCTAAACAAAGTTAATCTAGTGTTTGGATTAGCTTGAAGTCACGCCAAATAGTTTGTAAGCGTCGAGAACTTTTTAGTTAATGGTGTCTGAAGCAGCGGCAACGAAAGGCGTCTCCGAGGCGCCTGCGACCAACGCTTCATCTAAGTTGAGTATATCTAGGTTTTCCTTTGCGGTCGCGAGTGGCTGACTTAAGTGTCACCTCTAGCATCGTCGAAATCGCATCGGAGAAAGATTGACTTCTTTGGAGATCGTGGATGCTAATCACGATAATATAAATCCGACATAATGATCCTGGATACTTACAGCTCTGGGTTTGGGTAACGTATATGGTGATCACCAGGTATAAAGGATGAGTCAAATCATAAGGGTCCTAACAAAGTGTTGTTAGGATCGGTGAACTCATTGAACAAGTTGGAAGGATGTGTCTAGTCGCATAATGGTCCCGGCGAGTTGTCGCTGGGTTCGATGAGCACATTTATGAAAATTCCCCGTGATCCTCCTGACCGAGAATGCGTCGGGAGCGGTAGGAACACGTCTGGAAGAATGTGTCTAGTCGCATAACGGTCCTGGCGAGTTGTCGCTCGGTTCGACGAGCGCATTGAACTTATAAGAGTTCCCCGTTAAAGAGGCCCATAAGATGCACAGGGCCCGTGGAAACGTGGCCTTTGACATGGTCCTGGTTGTTTATCCTCCTGTCGAAGGAGCAAGCCATCACCCGATCTTCCAGGTGAAGAGCATATGCTAAAAATAAAGTGGCATCGTCGGCCAATGCCACAGTTGCCAATTTTACGGGCACTCCCGAGCCCATTGCCACGCCATGCCCAGGTGCGTTAAGTGCCTAGACGACCACGGAACAGCAGAGTATCCATGGCCAAAGGATCGCGCGCTATACACTGAGCCTCCCAGCTGTGTCCTCTGTGGCACGACCGGCCACACGGCCAATCACGAGGGTGAGCCAAGACCCTAAATCCACCTCCCCAAAGCTGACTAAGCGTGCAAATGCACGCCAGCAGCGTGAATCCCCCGGGAGTCAGATCCCAGAGCGACTGAACCCTCAAAGGCCCAGTCTCTGGAACCTTCTGAACCATCACAAGGCCTTCCCAGCCCTCGTGGTAATCCCCCTCAAGCCCCACCCCCTCCATCCAACACCGCCTGGAAGGATCCTCATATCCGCCTTGGCACGGCCCAAAAAGTGGTTCTGACCGCACCGGCCCCTACACCTAATGCCAACCCAATGGTCCCAACGCAGCTCCCGGTTATGACGGTATCACCAATAAAGTGATCTGCCTTTTCCCTGCCCACCTGATTATTCTTCTGGCCACTGTCATCAATGGAGCTAAGGGCAACAATATCTTCCCACGAACGTGGAAGGAAGCGACCGTTATAGGCATTCCTAAGCCCGGCAAGCCAAAATCTGAGCCTTCTAGCTATCGTTATATTAGCTTGCTAAAAGTTCTCGGCAAAATCTATGAGAGGCTTATTTATAAGCGTCTCAGAGCCTATGCCGAATACAAGGGCCTCATCCCCGACGAACAATTCGGGTTCCGTTCCCGGCACTCCAGTGTCCGATAAGTCCTCCGCATCACCGAGCATATCCACGCAGGATTCCTACGTGATATGTTGACAGATGTTATCTATTTAGACATAACATAACGAAAGCCTTTGACAAAGTGTGGCACAACGGCTTAATATACAAGCTGTACCAACTCGGCGTGCCTGACCGTCTCGTGCTCATCCTGCGAGACTTTTTGTCAAACCGCACTTTCCGCTTTATCGCTCGCGAGAAGCTCTCGCTCTGATGCTGCTTGATCAGGATTTTTATCCGGAGAGCGTTGTCCTCTACGCCGATGTTCTGCATGAATCTCAGTATGCATGGATGCATGGATTTGACACGACAATTGGCGAGGTAAAGTAGATACTGAAAGTAAATATCGAAAATAGATATAACGCGTTTTTCCGAAAAAATATCGATATCTTGATATATCGATATTTTTTGCCCATCCCTAACACAGCTGTTTTAGTATGGAATTGTGAAGTTAATATAGAAATTATTAAAAATGGATCCATCGCATAACAAATATTACAAGTGCTGTATAGTGCCCCAATGTACAAGCACAAGTATAAAAACGCCAAACAAATTATTTATATATGTGCCAACCAATCAGCAGAAACGGAAAAAGTGGCTGACACTCGCGAGAAGGAAAGATGCCCATTGTTTATCAACAATATCAACGATGTATTTTTGTGAAGATCATTTCGATGTAAGTACAAGTGGCTCACACTACATAATGTAATACATGTAGCTCTGTTTGATCAAATTATTGAACTTTGGTTATGAATAATGATAAAACAAATGAGGTTATGAATTATGATTTAAGTTCAATAAAAAAATCTTGTATCGCATTCAGTTTAGTGTCATATTCAAGACAGTTAAATAATGGTTTTTGTTTTTCCAGCTGCCAAATGATATGCTTAATTACACCGAGTATCATATTATGGGAAAAGTTTCACGAGTTCGTATGAAACCTAACTGCATTCCAAGCAAATTTGCATGTCAAGAAGATAGACGAAGGCCAGTGTTAAAAAAACAAAGAACAAGCATAAAAAACCAAAGAACAAGCATTATAGATGAGTCTCTTAAAGAACAGGAGGCTACACAAAGTTCTTCTCACGATAATACTCCTCACACAGGATCAGGTATGTACTAGCCCCGCACGATGATATTGCGATGGAACCTTGTCACAATAACAGCGTTGTGACGTCATCTGTCACACAAAAGGACAGCTAGCAAAATAATGTTAAATGCAAAATTAATATTAGGGTTAAGGGTTTATTTGTATTTTATAATTTTATTACACTCTTTATAAAGAGTGTATGTATAAATTAATATTAGGGTTAAGGGTTTGTTTGTATTTTATAATTTTATTACACTCTTTATAAAGAGTGTATGTATAATAAAATTAATATTAACTTTGCATTTAACATTCTTTCTTAGGTATACTTACTCACCCATATTCTGACAAATAAACTTTCATTATTAAAAATTTCAAGGAAATAATTTTTGTAGACGTAAGAAAAATATACTTACCTATTCGTATATCTTTCTTACATGTATACTATGTTTTTCTAACTACATTTCTGTTAATTTGCGAGCGGGAATTGAACCAGAGTCCACTGTGTAGTAGTCATGTTTTAATTACTACCTACATCTATCAGCTTATAAATAAAACCAGTATATTAAGTAAAAAAATGTATATAGTCTTCCGAATCATAACTGCTTTCTGTGTCTGTCGTTTCCGATTCACTGTCGTCGCCGTATTTATGACAAATAACTCGTCAATTATTCGATATTTATTCGAATAGGTATTCCTCTTCAAGCTGTTTAACATGATAGACTTCCTTTCGCCAGTCATCTGGAGTTATTGACGCAAACGACTCCAACGTCAGAGCTTCAATGCGACTTTCCAACTACTCCACATTCTTTTCTGATACCCTCATCTTTACCAGATTCCAGATGTACTCAATGGGGTTGAGGTCGCAGTTGTAAGATGGTAATCTAACGACTTCATGGCCATTGCCAGCTAATAAATTGTCAATTTTATAATTTTTCGGCGGTCTGTGCCGTTTAATTAATAAATACAGTTCAGGTTTTGTACTGTCGTTGGGAAAGTCTCAACAATCAACTGTTTTTTATTGTTCATACTTGGTGGCCTATTCTCATCCCTTCTGTGATAAGGGGCGTTGTCCATCACAATTTTGGAGTTGCGTGGTATGTTGGGTACTATTTTGTCTGTAAGCCACTTGGTGAAATACTCAGCATTCATTTGATCATAGTAATCCCCCGTTTTGGTGTCTGCTTTAAACAATAAAAGTGCATTGTCAACAAAACCGCTTTAACTTCCCGCGTGAACTATTATCCATCGACGGCCGGGGCTGTCGTTCCGTCTCACTCCATCGGTTGCTGTTTGCCAACATTTTTCTACCGTTTAGTGTGCATGTATCCACGTTTCGTCGAGATAAATAACGGGTCTTTTGTTATTACCAAGCGAGTCATTTTCTTTCATACGTCGTAAATATTTAGCCCTCCATGCTTGAATTTAGGGTCTTTGAATTAGGGCCAGTCTTTTTTGTAGCATCGTTTAAATCACATTTAATTATTTTTCTTAATGTAGTTTCACTACCAGTATAATTAAGGTCTACTTTAGAAGCCGCCAAGATTTTGCGCATTGTGGGTATTTCTCTCCTCACCGTACACATTGAATCTATAATATTTCTTAAAGCTGTTAAGGAAAACCCGTCGAAATATTTCTTCTTTTGTCTTTTTCCTTTAGTAGGAGTTCTCATTTTGCTGCCGCTGGCTGTTGCTGACTCATGCTCTCGTCTCAATTTCGTCACAGTATTTTTTGCAACGCCTGTGGCACATGCCACACACTCCGTGACTTTGATAGAATTTTGCAAAATATTTTTAATAACTGTAAGCAGTTGCTTCGGTATTAAAATGTCCGAAGCACTTTTTAAAGCACGGTTTATACTTTCAAGAACTAACTTACAATCCTCTTTCTCTTTAACAAAATAATTGTCCACTTTAATTATAATTTCATGAGCACGACTATTAATTAATTTCTTACTCATTTTAACGAGTAACAGTTAACAAAACTAAACAACAAAACTCAAGAACAACAATAAAACAGGATAACAAAAACAAAAAGCTAACAAAAATATTCGATTGCGTAAGTGGGTAAGCGCGGACTGAACTTGCGAACGGTACCGACGGTGCGAGTTCGACTACGTCACCAAGATGGCCGCCAATCGCAATATCATCGTGCGGGGCTTATACCTATATGAATAATATTAATAACCAAACAATATATTCGTGTGTGGAGTACTGCAGCCACATTTGGGCTGGTGCTGCCAAGTGTCACCTGGCCACTTTGGATTCAGTGGAGAGACGTGCAAAGAGGCTGATTGGTGACCCTGATCTAACTCGAGTTGGTCTCCAAAGCCTAGAGCACAGGCGTAGAGTAGCCAGCCTTTCGGTGTTCTATAGGATGCATTTCGGGGAGTGTGCGAGGGAATTGCATGATTTAATTCCCCCATCTCCGTTCCACCAGCGGACGACCCGTCGTACGGCTGGTTTCCACCCTTACGTTGTTAACACCACTACAATCCGGACGAAGCGTTTCGCCTCCTCCTTTATACCGCGTACATCGAGGGACTGGAATAATTTGCCCGCGGCGGTGTTTCCGTCGGACTACAATTTGAGTGTCTTCAAGGCTAGAGTGAATAGGCTCTTAATAAGCTAGTGCGCTTTACCATCAACGATTGTGTCACTGCCATCAGGCAGGATTGCGGTCAAGCGCTGGTTTATAATATTTAAAAAAAAATATATATATATACTATAAGTATACAGAGTGGTGCTGACAATACGATAAAAAATGAAAACACGAACAATGCTGGTTCCTAGGAATAATCCTAAACCATAGAAAAACACCTAGCATCAAAAATAAAAAAAATATATAATTTCAAACAAACTAAATCACTTAAAATTGCAAACAGAATAGAACATCCTTTAAAATATTGGTTCAATGACCTCCGATCAGTGGGCAACAGTGCGTTCCTGTATCGACTTGCTTTATCGCTCCATTATTATTAAAGTTTAGTACCGCTGGATGCGGCGGTCATCAACCTGAAAGCACTTTCCTTATCAACATGTTCATCATGTAGAAAATGTGAAAAATTAAAAATCATTTCCTGTGACTAAAAACTAATGGATATTTTTTATGGGTAGACTGAGAATGTGTTGAGGTACACGATGTTTAATTTATTATCATATTGTCAGCACCACTCTGTAAAAGTATATATAGGGACAAATCACACAGATTGAGCTAGCCCCACTGTAAGTTGTGAACTTGTGTTGTGGACTCTATGTGGTTCTACTGAATGATACTATATTTTGTGCCCAGCAGTGGAAAGATAAAAAAATGTTGATGATGATGACGACAACGACATATACAATATGAAAAGAAAACCCTTTCCGATCCGTGAAGGTATTGCTAGGTATTGATAACTGATTCTACTAATCGATGCAAAGCCGGGCTAAACTTAAAAAAAAATCTCCCTAAAAAAATAAATATTATTTCGCAACAAGAGGTAACTTAATACATGTGCGGTTAGCAACCCTTCAGCGGGCGACGGGGGGCAGGGCACGCGGCACCTGGTCGCATCGCTATTCGCTCATAATAATACCGGTGTCTCCTATAAAACTTACTAAATTTCTGACTTTAATAAAAAATACTAAATTTAGGGGAAGTTGGAATTAATTCGCGGGAAAAAAGATTATTTCAAAATTCATTAGTATTGTTACTATGATGATTACGTAAACTTTTATATCATATTTGGTCAAGTGTTTACCTAACCTTTATTATCCTTATGAGTCGGACAGGGTTTTCTTTACATATTGTATAAATAACATCCAAGACTGCTAAGGCATCAGGCCCCATTGGATTGACAGCATACTTGATGTACTACTTTGGTGTACTATCAAACATTGATGATAAACTTTAAAAATAATTTACAGAGCTCCACTCCGGTTTAAAAAAGTATATTTCGTTTTTTTCCCACATTGCAATTCTATATACAGTTTTTTTAATAGTAATAATATTGAAATTATATCTATATCTATAGCGTCGAAAGAAGCTGCTCACATAATTATCATCGAACTTCACTGGGTAAGTTCGTTTGATTTTCAAATATATAAAGCTGAAGAGTTTGTTTGTTTTTTGTGCGCGCTAATCTCAGGAACTACTGGTCCGATTTGAAAAATTCTTTTGCGTTGGATAGCCTATTAATCCAGGAAGGCTTTAGGCTATATAACATCCCGCTATAACCAATAGGAGAAAAGCAGTAACAAAAAATGTTGCGAAAACGGGAGCGAACGCGGACGTACATATTCCTCCCATTATTTTAACAGGCGCTTATTTTATATCAACTGAGCTCTTTCGGTTAGAATCTTACGCGGGTGAAACCGTGGGGCACAGCTAGTTATGCAATAATCGTTGTTGTACAGTGAGGCCACACTTTCACACCACACACAGAGAACTTAATACGAACATTTGTTAGTCCCCTTATCATACAATATAAAGACTAAATGTAGTTTTTGGTGCCTCTGTTAACGACGCGCTCAATACTGTGTTTTTAATTATATTATTTTTAAAATGTAAACTAACGAACTAAGGCCGCTGCCTCGAATATTGCGGGCAGCGGGGCGGCGGCGGCGGCGGCGAGTGAGCGGCAGGATCTTATGCGTAAAATCAAACGGACCGGTTCTCGAAAACAGCGGGGCGGTGGCGGGCAGCGAGCGGTGTACTTCTCGCGCTCGAATCTTGCGGGCAGCGGGCGGGCAGCGAGCGGTAATGGAGCGTTAGGAATAAATTTTAATCAAAAAGATGTTGCCGCCATTGTTCGGACATTTCTTTCGCGAATAAAAACAAATATCTCGTCGACACAATCGTGAACACAACACTACGCGGCTATAGTGACGCGCAATCTGCTCGCTAGTTTCGAGAACGGGTCTTCGATGCCCGCTCGACTTCCGCGCCGCCGCCGTCTCGCTGCCTGCAAGATTCGAGGCAGCGGCCTAAGTGGCATCATTAGTTTAGTACTGAGGGTTGGGACACAGTGACATGCTGGTCAGTCTGGTCACACTCGGTGAACCCACCTCCAGTCTGCCAATAGTCGCAAACCAACGCGCACATCTGCTTATCAATCGCAAAAATCGGCCATATTGTATTTTAAGAAAAAAGTTGCAATAAACGTGATTTTCTCACAAACGAGTGTTTTCTGTTGCATAAACCTCAGCCCCTGCAGGATCAACCATCAACAAACTCCTTATTACATACTATGAGTATTTTTACCATAACACATATGTCTACAAGTGTAAACGATCAATTGTTCTTATTTTTCAGGAAATCCTCAATTGCGTCCATTTCTCAAAAAGGAGAAAGGGAAGGGAAAGGCAGTGCCAAATGAATTCCCTTGCTCCACCCGGGTGTCAACACCTACACCAAGAAACGTAAGAGTAAGAATACTGTCTGTTTAGAATAAAAAACCGCTACATTATTCAATGTTACCATTATAAAAATTAAATAATCTGTGTAGGAGTTTTTTAAGCTAAGTAATTTTTTTAGCCTACGTTTTTATGCATGTGATATTCTTACATAAATACTAAGGACGTTCGTGTCTTCGTAGTTATTTTATATTCTGTACTGGCAGAAAGATTTTTTGTTTTAAATATGTCTGTGGGTCGAACACATTGACGTATTAATGTTTTGTTTTTATTACTCTGAAAAAAGGCGGGAAACTTGTGTTGTTGTCTTGTTTAGGCAATATATTCTTAATAAAAGTGCTAAATCCGGTATAAAAGTATCCATGCTTTGTACCAAAAAAGGATACACTTGGAACTTGGTCGTTTATTGTGGCAAATCTAAGAACCTAAAAACTGAAGTCTCTGAAAAAACAGCCATCTCTTTGGCAGATGGACTCTTTGAAGAAGGAAGAACAATGTACACTGGCAACTATTATACGAGTGTTATCCTTGCCTTACGTTTGCGAAAAAGAAAAACACATCTGGTAAGCACCTTAATGTCTAATGCAGTTCGAATGAAACCTAAATGCATCGCTGACTACAATAACGGCAAATCTTCTATAGATATAAGCGACCAAATAGCGACGTATGGCTAAGCCTTGCGACCTTGTACCAAATGGTATCGCAAACTAGCATTTGAAATCATTTGGGAAACGAGTATTGTGAATGCTCACTTCTCGTACAACTAATATTCCCAACAAACCCGCAATAATTGAATTTCGAGAACAAGTTATCAGTTCATTATTAGATAAAAATACTTCGAATGCTGAAGATAGGTTTCCACAATCAGCAGAGGCCGTCACGATCTAGAATACAAACCAAACAAACCAAACCAAAAATTGTGGATGGTAACAAGGCTTGAGGTAGATGCGTGGAGTGCTACAAAATATACTGTAGAAAAGGGATACAAATTGCGGACAAAACTAAAAGAACACCTCAAATTTACAGTATACAGTATGTGTTCGATTTGCCAACATTATTTATGCCGCAGTGTTTTAATATGACTTATTACTGTTATTTTTGTCTTCTTCTCTATTACTTACTTTATTATAATTATGTAGAAAGTTACACTTGACTTTTTTTCTTAACCTCATTTTTTGTTCACTTATAACTTCTTAACTATACGTCATAACTCAAACCCAAATCTACCAGAGGATTTTATTTCGCTTGCAAAAAGTATATAAAGCGTACACAATAGTAAAGTATACACAATAGGCTGTGTGTATCATTTTTGATACATATTTTTGTTGTTTGCATTAGCGTGGGTATTTCTTGACAGTGTTTTCTCTCTCGTTTCTTGCGGTCCCACCACAATCTTTATAACCGAAGTCAACCCCCACTTGCCAGACGGCGCACCTGCTGACCAACAGACGGGGCTCGGATACCGGTTTTCCCTTCGGGGTTGTGTGGTCAGACTACAGTCGCACGTGTAAAGGCAACACAAGCCAAACCATGAACAGGAAAAGTAGAAATGCACGTGTCACAGGGCGCCACCGCAAAACGGCGCGTAGGAGCCTCGCCCGACTCCTGTGACTTGTGGGCTAGGGCCACCGTGTCAGAGGCGGACACGGCTGAAGCAGCGAGCCCAAACCAGCAAAATCCGTTTCGCGTCGTGGAACGTTGGCACTAGGGGTCGCAAACCGGGATACCGAATTTCGAAAATACCGGAATACCGGGCCAAATTTAGGTCTAATTAATACCGGTATTCATTTCACAAAAACCGGGATATTCGGTATTTTCGGTTTTAGTAAATAAAAAACAAATACAAATAGAGAAAGTTACGCGACATTTAATTCAAATTACGCGTGCGTATTGTTCATCTTACGACAAGATCGATGAAGCACACTGCCTCCACCGGTTCAGTTTGATGGAACTCTGGCTCATACGGCAGGAGAGAAATCAGGTCTCTTTACTTACAGTTCGCGCCTGGATACTGGCAGTGCTACTTCACTGAATTTGCCTCACTGCCCGAGGTTCGCATTAGGAACAAGAAGGTTCTGAGAGTACTGTGTCATCTGGACTTGAATATGGCTAGTGAACCAGATGGTATACCAGCGATTATTCTCAAGGCTTGTGCGCCCGAGTTGTTTCCTGTATTGATCGCTTATATCGCCTCTCATTTAGGACTGGTATAGTGCCCAAGTCCTGGAAGCTTGCCAGGGTGCAGCCCGGGCCCAAAAAGGAAAGTCGTGCCGATTCTTCCAACTGTCGACAGATTTCAATAATCTCCAAGCTGCAAGATAATGAAGCGTGTATTGAACTCACGGCTCTTGGCATACCTTTAAAGTAACTCCTCAGTGATCAATAGTACAGGTTTCGCCACAATCGGTCAATTTGCGACCTACTAGTGTATGCCACTCCTCGTGGGGCAAGGCCCTCGAGAAAAAATGAGAAAACGGTTGCCGTCTCCCTTGATGTCTCGAGGGCCTTCGACCGGGTATGGCACGTGGTCTTTTGATTCAGCGGGGAGCATTAGACGCAGTAGTGGCACCGAGCATCCGGCTCCCTGTCTATGCGTCGCATGTACTTGCCGAAGCAGCCGTGCCCCGACAGCACCTGCGTCACCCTGAACGACAGGGAGCCGTGCCTGCTCCCGAGCCAGTCGTCGAGATCGTCGAGTCGTCGGATCGACTCGACGGTAGTGAGGCCGACGATAGAGCGCATAAGCCTCTGCCGCCAGTCCGCCACCAGAACCTGACGGAGCTCCTATCGGCGCAGCTCGATCTGCCGCTGCGCCGGACTGGAACCCCGTGTCCGCTCTTCCTCGCGCCATCGGTACAATACTCCTTAACCTAACCTAACTTTGCTGTACTAAATTTGTTAACTTAAGCTTAATCCCGGAAATATCGAAAATACCGGATTACCGGTATTAGTCTGGAGCCAATACCGAAAATACCGGTTTTGCTTAAATGGTTCGGTATTGCGACCCCTAGTTGGCACGCTAGCTGAACGCGCGCTGGCGTTTCTGCAGGAGACTCGGTGGAAAAGCAGCAGATCCCGGCTTATTGGGAATGGCTACAAGCTGCCCCCTAATCGGCGAACACATTTTTGTCAAATGATTGCGACTAGTTGGGATCGTTTGGACCGAACCGACCAATGTGCGGCCCGAACGATACCAACTCGTCCAAACTAGTCGCAATCATTTGGCGAAAACGTGTTCGGCGAGCAATAGGAGCGGCCTATGTCCAACTGTGGACTGATATATTGATGACTACTGTTGATGGTGATGATAATGATGATAGATTACCTAATACAAAGTGTTTATTTTAGATCTGCCGGGTCTGCCTGGCTATGGACGTCAAAATGTACGATTTGAAGGACACAGAATTAAGAGAAATGTTTCAGAATATTACTGGGATATGTGTAAGTAATTTTTGTCCTTGGTTTTTACATATAACATCTCGTATATAATGATCGACATGTACTAATGCCTTAGAGATGAGAGTTCTGGCACTCCGAAAGAAATAGAGGAAACGAAGTTTCGGTCTATCTTTATATTTCTCAAAATCATCAATCATCTATGAGGAAAGAGATAGTGCTAAACCGAAAGTATAGGCCACCTCTCTCACTCTTTTCAAACAAAAACAAATACTGCAGATTAAACCCGTACGGCATGTCAATATTCAATACTGAATACTTCATTGCCATTAGTATATGTCGAAGTCTATAATCCAGGACGGGATAGGCCGCAGACATCAAATATAAAAGAAAAATAGTGTTCAAATTAAATGTGTAAAGTCCGATGTATGAAACTAGTAGCAAAGTGTGCCTCACGGACGCACCATAAAGGCCCAGTTTAGGAAAAATTTCATATTTGTTATGTTAAATATTTTATATAGTTGTTTCTGAGCTATATGTCCTGTGTGTTTCACCTGCCATGTTTTGTGTCTGCATCAAACTTAAGTTTGACTGATAGCCTCGGATACTAATTCCGCTTTTGTACACTATATTTTTTTAGTTGTGCATGATGTACATAGTTATGCATAGCCAGCCCTTACCTCGCATAGTAACAGTGACACAACATCATAACATGCCACCCAGTTGCTCCGGGTAGCCATTAAGTTCAAGTTTCATTCCGATGAAATCAGTGACAAACAAAACAATAAGCATTGCCTAACAGATTCCTCTTGTGAGTCGCAAACACACAAGCATTCTGATGAAATCAGTGACAAACAAAACAATAAGCATTGCCTAACAGATTCCTTTTGTGAGTCGCAAACACACAAGCAAACCTTCATTTAGTATATAAGCATGTGTAACTTACATTTAAGTGTTCTTATTTTGTTCAATATTAATCATATAATTGTAAAGCTCATGCTGAGCAGACGTTTATTTTTGAAATAAATATTTTTATTAAAAATCTCTAACGCTCATATTTGACTGGCGCAGCCGGTCGGATTAGCAAGTCGCGTACAAGTGATCGTTAATAGACACAAAAATCGGTCGTAACGTCATCCTAGTCGCATAGACTTCTAGTCTGTAAAGAACCTAACAAATAAATTCGTCAAAAGGCGCAAGCTCAGCAGCAGCAGCAGAACAAGAACCGGCATGGGATCGAGCAAACTGTGAGTAGACCCTTATTCGCACTGTCTCCCATCCCTTGTCTATATTCCTTACGATTTATTGGACTAGACATCGCCGATAACGTAACTCATCTATTTTTGGTCAAAATTGTCAAATCTAGATTTAGTTTTAATATAACAAATTGGACTTACATTGCCAATCTGTTACTTTGTGAAAATTACTCGAACATTAGTGATTTTTACATTTTTTTAGATTAAGTCGCGTAATTTGGACTAAAATCGTCAAATACGTTAATTGTTTGCTTTAAATATTAACAAAATGAATATTCAACTTATCCCAAAGGAAATCCAAAGCATCATTCCCAGATTCGATGGTGATGATAAGTTATTAAACCTTTTCATTTCTAAATGTGAATATGTTATTAGAAGTTTCAGAGGGGAGAACAACTCAGCTCAACAAACTTATTTATTTCACTGTATAACAAGTAGGTTAGTAGGAAGAGCCGCCGTTTTAATAAGTGAACGCGAAAATATTACCACTTGGGAAGATCTAAAAGAACTCTTTGTTCAACATTTTGGTGACCCTAGATCAGAAGCATGTATAAGCATAGAATTAGAAAACCTTAAAATTAAACATGGTGAATCTTATATAGACTTTTGCCACCGTATACAGAACGTAAGAAGCTCGCTAATTTCTAAAGTAAACCTTTTAACTGACGAAGGTATAAAAGCAGCTAAATATATTATATATAATAACACAGCTCTCAACGTCTTTCTATACAACTTACCGGAAGATTTGATAAAATTTGTTAGATTAAATAAATGTAATACATTAGAATCCGCATTAAGTGTTGTTATCGAGGAAGTTAATTTCCAAACCCGATATAACTCCCGAAATAAAAATAAAACAAACTCTAACAATAATAATCCCAGTTTAAACAACCCTAGACCCAACTTTACGGCACCAATTCAACATAAGTTCGGTATTCCAACAAACAATAATTCGCAACAACCTTTTAAACCAAACTTTACCCCGAACCATAATCATGGTAATCAAAGATGTGGTATTCATCCGCAAGCACCTAAACCACATACACAGAATCAGAATCAAAAATCCCAGATTCCTCACCAACCACAACAACTTCCACGGACAATGAATAATTATAAAAATTCAGGTTTTTTCAAAGCCAATCCAAACCAACAATTTCGTTTTGGTGTAAACAACCAACCACCCAGACAAAACACCGACGTTTCCATGAGAACGGTACAAAATAATATGTTGGACGAATCCATTAATTGTGACGTTAATTATGAACAACTATGTTCTTGCGAAGATAATCAGTGTGTAGCAATCCCAGAGGAAGATAATAACCAACTAAACTGCGTACAAAACGAATCAGAAAATGAAAATTTTCCAACAGAAGCCTCTGTAACGGACCAGCCGAAATAATACAATTAAACTATAATGGTCTTAGACTACCACATATTTATTTACCGGAGATAGATGCAATTTTTCTAATAGATACAGGAAGTTCACGGTCATTTATTAACGAAGAACTAGCCGACCAATTCTTTAAGTACTATATAGATGTAGAACCATTCGAAGTCATTAGTACTCACGGACGTAGCAAGCATAGCGAAGTTGCATACATCCCTTTAACAGATACATTCAATGCAGATATCTATCACAAGTTCTATATTTACACAGTAGATCAACAATATAACGGTCTTATTGGCTCAGACTTATTAAAAAGGTTGGAAGCTAATATAGATATGAAGAATCAGGTATTGAGGACAAGTACTACCGACATCCCAATTTTATATAATCCATTTTACCAGATAATAATACCACCTAGATCAGAAACACGCGTAAAGGTACCAACAATGTTAGACAATGGCACTGCAATCTTAAACCACGTCGAATTCTGTCCAGGAGTTCGCATGCCTGATGCCTTAGTCAACTGCGTAGACTCTTTAGCTCAAACAGTCATTCAGAACACCACTGATACTGAAATGTCTATAACATTTGAAAAGCCATTTACTGTATTTAATATAGAACAAGAATTACCAAATAGTTGCATAGTAAATAAATTAGACAATAATTTAAATATTGACAGATTACTTAATGAAAACTTAAGTAAATTACGGCTTGATCACCTCAATATAGAAGAAAAATCTTTAATATCAAACTTGTGTGCAGAATATAAGGACATCTTCCACTGCGAACAAGTACCACTATCTTTTACAAACCAGGTCAAACATAAAATCCGCACTAAGAATGAAGATCCAATATACATACGCCCATATAGACACCCTATTAGCCAAAACCAAGAAATACAGAAACAAGTTGATAAACTATTAAAAAATAATATCATAACAGAATCACACTCACCTTGGAGTGCCCCGGTTCATCTAGTCCCTAAGAAAATGGACTCCTCGGGTGAACAAAAATTTAGAATGGTCATAGATTATAGGAGACTCAACGAAATAACAATAGACGACAAATATCCATTACCCAATATAACAGATTTGTTTGATAGGTTAGGAAAAGCCTCTTACTTTTCTACAATAGACCTAGCTAGCGGTTATCATCAATTGGAGGTCGAAAAGGATGATCAACCTAAAACTGCATTTACAACACAATCAGGACATTATGAGTTTACTCGAATGCCCTTTGGCTTAAAGACAGCCCCAGCAACTTTCCAACGTGCAATGGACAATGTGCTCCGCGGACTACAAGGCATACATTGTCTAGTATATTTAGATGATATAATTGTGTATTCAACCAGCCTTCAAGAACACATAGATAAGCTCAGGAAAATATTTGATAGACTTAGACAAACAAATCTTAAAGCCACTCTAGATAAATGCGAATTTCTAAAAAAAGAAGTGTTATATCTAGGACATACAATAACAAAGGATGGTCTTAAACCAAATAACGACAAAATTGAAGCAGTTTTAAAATTCCCTTTGCCTAGAACACCAACGGAAATAAAAAGTTTCCTAGGTTTAGTAGGATACTACCGTAAATTCATTAAAGACTTCTCTAAAATAACACAACCCTTAACTAACTGCCTTAAAAAGAAAAATAAAGTTATAATAACTAAGGAATACATAAATGCATTCGAAAAGTGCAAGGAGTTATTAACCAATGCACCATTATTACAATTTCCAGACTTTGACAAGCCTTTCCTCTTAACAACAGATGCATCTAACTTTGCACTAGGAGCGGTCCTATCTCAAGGTCCCGTTGGCAGTGACAAACCAATAGCTTTCGCGAGTAGAACTCTCAACGATGCCGAAACGCGCTATAGTGCCATAGAAAAGGAACTATTAGCAGTTGTTTGGGCATGTAAACATTTTAGACCCTACCTGTATGGTAAAAAATTTACTATTTTAAGTGATCATAGACCATTAGTTTGGTTAAATTCTATAAAAGAGCCCGGAAGTAGACTCAATAGATGGAGACTTAGACTTTCTGAATTCGATTACGAAATTAAGTACAAACCCGGTAAACAAAACGGTAATGCAGATGCACTGTCCAGAATAAAAGTTAACGCTTTAGATGATGTATCAATGATAGTCAATACCGATAGTTCAAAAACCATTGTCATCTCATCAGATGAAGATGATAATATTACAGTTCCATCCAGCATTTCTAAAGATAGACCTAGATCACCTTATTCGATTCCATCGATAGGTAGTGAAACAGTTACAGCCTCGGAAAGAGCAGAATCTCCTTCCTTAGCAACAGTTCATTCAGAAGAAAACACTGATTCCTCTGATATTCCGATATTAAAGGAAGCCATAGATACGAAACCGAATCAAATACTAGTATATACTTGGTATAAAAATGAGTATAGTGTTAAAAATTTATCCAGAAATAAACAGAAAGTATTTGAAGTACACATACCAATAGACAAACCGGATTTAATCAAGGATTTCTTAAAAAAATATATCCGTCCGAAAATTAAATATTATATTTATTTTGAAGACCAACGCCATCGACAACAGTTTTCAAAAATAATAACAAATCTCTTTAAAAAAGACGCAATAAGCATTTATGAGTGCACTGAAAGAGTTATTTATGTAGAAGACGAAAACGAACAACGAGAAATAATAACGAAATATCATATCGGAAAAACATGTCATCGTGGTATCAAAGAAACCATAGCCATTTAAAAAGAACATATTATTGGAATAGCTTAGAACAAACCGTAGCCAATATAATTAACTCTTGTGATCTGTGCAAACAAATGAAATACGATAGAAAACCTTTAAAACCTGAACTGCAATTAACTCAAACACAAAATAAACCTTTTCAAGAAATTTTTATGGATATATTTTCTATAGAAGGAACCTATTTCCTTACTATTATAGACGCATTTAGTAAACTAGGACAAGCGATTGAAATATCAAACAGGTCCACACCAGAAGTTATTAGAGCACTATTAAAATATTTTTCTAATTATGGTGTCCCTCAAAAGATCAGTGCCGATCCTGGATCTGAATTTAATAATAACCTCTTAAAAGAAATGTTAAACTTTTATAAAATAGATCTACACATAGGTACACCACATAACCCAAATTCTATGGGACTTGTCGAAAGATTCCATTCAACTATCATAGAAATTTATAGACTAGCAAAATATGAAAGAAAGATTACCGACGCCGCATCTGTCATGACTTACGCTGTCATGTCATATAACCAATCCATCCATTCAACTACTGGTTTAACTCCATTTGAAGTAGTCTTTGGACATACTGACGCTTCGAGCATTTTTGCAGTAAACTTTGATAAAAATTATACGCAACAATTAGTAACCGATCACGTTAAACGTACCAAATACCTCTATAACTATTTAACAAATAAAATGCTACAATCTAAAGAAAAAATAATAGAGAAACGCGGAGGAGAAAAACAATTTGACATCAAGACAGGCGACAACATTTACATGAAAGGAGTTAATACAAGACGTAGTAAAGATAAGCCTAGATACCAAAAGGCAACAATAGTAGATAAAGTTAATAGAAATACCGTAACAGTAGCAAATAAAGCCCGCAAAATAAAGAAAATACCAATTAAAGACATAAAGCGTCCTCCACAGGTTCGCCCTCGTGATAGTGATGCAAGCGACCCTGAACCTGGCCCTTCAGCTTCAAAGGATTGAAGATAATCCAGGAATACTCCCTGTTAAAGAAGGCCAAGCTTCGCTAAGCCTCTATAACTGGAATATAATTAAGATATTAGACTTAAATTTAGTTCATAAGAATTTAGAGTACAACATAGGAAAGTATTACGATATAACCAATTATATGAAGGATAAATTAGATACATACATTTTAGACGGTAGCCTTGTTGATGCTGAATTGCAAACCCAATATATAATGAACATAACTATAGAACGATATTATCAGTTAATTCCAAACATAAGAATTAAAAGGGGACTTATCAATCCAATTGGATCAATAATTAAAGCAATTACTGGAAATTTAGACAACGATGATGCTACTAGATACGATAACTTAATAAACAGTCTACAATCACAACAAAATGTAACGATGAACAAAATTACTTTAATTTCCGAAATAATTGATACATTTAATAACTTTACAAATTCAACAAGAAACAACTTTATCATACTAGACAAAACTATTAAGGAAATAGAAGAAATTTTAAATAACACCCAATTTCAAAGGAGTAAAAACCTGATTATAAATACATATGACATGTTAATTCATAATTTTCAAATATTATTAACCCGCTTAGATGAAGTGGAGACAGCAGTAGCATTCAGTAGAGTGAATGTATTACATCAGTCTATACTGAATACATCCGAACTATTTAACATTCTTATAGACATTGAGAAAATAGATAAGTTAGCATTCCCTGTAACCATCGGAAATTTAGTTAACATAGAACATTGTATTGATATAAAAGCTTATGTAAAGGGCAAACAAATAACTTTTATTATGTCCGTACCAACAGTCCAAGCAGATGTCTATAACTACTACACCTTACACCCTTTTCCTATGTACAACTCCCACCTTGAATTATCATTCCTCATAACTCCTAAACATTCCCATATCCTTGCGAAAGGGTCGAAAATAGTATCACTCTCTCAGCCTTGCAGAGAAATAGACGAAGGAAAGTTCCTTTGTTACGACGACATCGTGTCTCCTGAAGAAGAAACAAAATGCATCGTAGATCTGATGACCTTCTCTACGAAGATAACATCATGCCTGCCTCTTACAGTTAATGCATCAACTGTTAAAATTAAATCCATACAACAAGACTCTTGGCTAATTTTCGCAGGTTTCCCTACATTTTTAACAGAATACTGTGGCAACGACATGAGCCAACACGACATCATGGGTACCTACATTCTAACCCTGAACAATGCCTGTGAAGTAAAATTTGGAACAACGACGCTGAGAAAACATCGTCTTCAAACAGGAGAAGTTGTCTTCCGCAGCTCACCATCCATACATCTACCTAGCATCGTGACACCACAAGACGTATCCCGCAAGACTATCAGCTTAGATGAAATCAACTTAGAAAATCTACAATTTCTATCACATGCCCTAAAGGATAACAGTGAAGTGATAAACAGTGAAAACCATTTTGTGAACGTGCATAGTGTTAGTATAGGAACTATTGTAATTTACGTTATTCTACTTACTATGTTAATAATAACTATGTATCGTTATAGACATGTATTAAGATGTAAATTCAGCCAAAATCATCAACCTCATAAATTGTCTTCGAATGATGATTTTGAACTTACGGAGGGAGGAGTTATGCATAGCCAGCCCTTACCTCGCATAGTAACAGTGACACAACATCATAACATGCCACCCAGTTGCTCCGGGTAGCCATTAAGTTCAAGTTTCATTCCGATGAAATCAGTGACAAACAAAACAATAAGCATTGCCTAACAGATTCCTCTTGTGAGTCGCAAACACACAAGCATTCTGATGAAATCAGTGACAAACAAAACAATAAGCATTGCCTAACAGATTCCTTTTGTGAGTCGCAAACACACAAGCAAACCTTCTTTTAGTATATAAGCATGTGTAACTTACATTTAAGTGTTCTTATTTTGTTCAATATTAATCATATAATTGTAAAGCTCATGCTGAGCAGACGTTTATTTTTGAAATAAATATTTTTTATTAAAAATCTCTAACGCTCATATTTGACTACATACACATAAATGAAAACAACTCGGAAGTCCTTGGAAAAAAAAAGTTTTCCCCTTAGCTCGATAGATGGCGTTGGCGTCGAATTAGATCTCGCTATGGTTTCGTTACCGCGCTGCGTATAAGACTCGGCCACACTCTGATGTTTGTTAGATCCAGCCGTCCCTTGCTGTTCTTCTAGCGACACCCTAAGCCGAGGTTCGTACCCCACAGGGGGTGCCCTTAGCGTGTAGTCGCTTAGCTTTTAGTAGCCCTGGCTGGAGGCTTTAAATTCACTTAAGGCAGCCACAGGATAGTCCGGTTAACTAGTACAGGCCTCTCAAGGTCAACTAGGAGATGCCATATTAAAAAAAAAAAAAAAAAAAAGATGTTTGTTATTTGTAATTCTAATTGAAAATCGAAAAATGGAATTTTTGAGGAATCGAACCCTTTTTTAGTTCGATTCTATTATATATCCTGAGAATGTAAGGAAACTAATGTAATTTTTACAATTTAATCGCTTTATTTTATTTTGGCCAAATTGTACTAATGAGGCGAGTAAAATAATTTGTTCATTATTTTTAACTTTCGTTTTCTGTGTATATTATTTTAAAATGTGAACAGCAGAAGTGATTCTTTGACAAACAAATCCTCGACTTCTAGTTTCACCACATGCAGCTGAGTACTATAGGTGGGCAAAACAGTACTTTAGAAAGTACTGCCACATGGCATGACATTTCGTCCCGCGTACTGTGGCACTTAAGCAGTACACATTACCCTAAACATGGCCTGATGCATGAGGTACGCAACGCAAGGTATAATATTCGACAAATGATTTCCTTTCATTCTTAACCCTTATTAAGGTATACTATACTAGAAAATGTGAATAAGGGCTTCCAGGCATAGGACTGGCAATATTCGTGACCACAGCAACTTTAAAAATATTTTTTAAAATGTCATTGTATATTGGCGTATTTAAAAATACAATAATTCTTTTTGTATCTATATACAATGATTCTTTTTGTATGTTTATACGACGATTCTTTCTTTTTTTTGCTTTTTAATTTTAAATTTTTAAACCGATAAACTGACCGCCGTCGCTGACCCGTTCGTTACCTCTGCGTACTGTTTTGTCAGGTGTCATGCTAAATTTTGCCGGGTAATACGTATTGTTTCAGTACGCGGTCATGCCACATTATATATATGCTATACATTACTCACAGTACTTACCCATCTCTACTGAGTACCAGTATGTTAATTGGAGCGACTACCTATCTGTGCTCAACAAATCAGTTACTAGTAACATTGATACCTCAACTGCGTCATCATATAACTTGTTAATAATATTTAGCATTATCTTCCTTCTCCATACCAGGTTCCCGAAAATAACCATTCTATACTGGAGCGCCTGTGTTGGGAGTGCGTTGGAAGACTGAAAACGGCTGCGGCGTTCAGAAACAAAGCACTGGTCAGCGAAACCTTGTTGCGGGGATTAGCAAGTACTAGTGAACAAGTGAGTAACAATAGTTTGTGGAGCAGACACTAGCGGACTAAAGGGCTGGTGCAGTGGGAGACCAAATGGGAAGTGTTTTGTAATGGCAAGTGTGCACGAACTAGTTTGATTTATAATACTGCCGCCATAAGCGAAAAAGACGTTTCTACATGAAGTACGAAACCGAGTAAAAAAATAAAACGTGTTTCAAAAATTAAAAAACTTGCTGTGCATATAGAAATAAACTTAATTATTATTTTGTGATGCAAAAGTATGAATTAGGGTTTGATCTATCAGTATGTATACGTAAATTTTAATAAAATAAATGTTTTGTGTTTAAAAAATCAATTTTTTCTTTTCTTTTTAGTAATAAAAATGCAAGAAAATACGTGATACTACAATGAAAAGACACTTCTGGTTAGAAGCGTCCTTTCAACGTAGTATTTGTTTAAACGCCTTTTCTATTTAGTAATTATTGTGTTATTATGTTCTACGTTCTTTAAATAATAAATACGTTTATAGCCATTTGCTGCTTTTCTACTTAGTAAAACCAACTTTCAATTAAAAAACAAAAACGCCTGCCCATTTTTAGAACCCTTATAAATCTAACCTCTACTTTCAACCCACATCAAAAAAGTATGTAATATTTCCAGAACTGCTCAGTTTTCGTATATGTTAGTCTAGATAACAGCGTCTGAACAAGTGTGCCAAATTTCAAAAGTGTATGTTTGTACGCGCATATTTCCGGAACTACAAGTTCGATTTAAGTAATTCTTTTTTTGTTGTATTTTTCAACTTAGAAAATAATCAATTTGATTTCTGAGTGACAAACCTTATTTTAAAAGTGTTACCAATGTTTGAAGTTGTATCGAAAATTAACTCTGTTGTGTAAGAATTTAAGGTTTTTTTTTTCTAATAATCCATATTTTTTTTTACATATTTGGCGAATAAATCCCATACATAGATTAATCTTATCTATACTTTTCAACCAATGTGAGCTGTCACGCCCTTTACCACCTTCTTCTTTAGCCTATAGAGGTCCAATGTTGGACAAAGACCTTCGCCAGAGCTTTCTACAATAGCCGGTCTTGTGCTGCCCGCATCCATTGGCTTCCAGCGACCTTTACCAGGTCGTTGGCCCACCTTGTTGGGGGCCTCCCTACGCTGCATCTTCCAGTACGTGGCCGCTACTCCAGAACCTTACTGCCCCATCGGCGATCATCGATCTTCTGCGACCAATGTGCCGCGCCCACGCCCACTTAATTATAGCGACTCGAAAAGCTATGTCGGTGACTTTGGTTTTCGGTCGCCTCATTTCTGATTCGATGGCGCAGAGAAACTCCGAGCAACTCTTTCAATCGACCTTTATGTGAGCCTGAGCCTTCGTATGAGGCCCAATGTGAGCGACCACATTTCAGTTCCATATGTCATCACTGGCAACACACACACGACGCAGATGTAGCGTAACTTCCCGAATGCTGGCCAGCTGAGCTAGATTCGACGACACACCTCTTTCTCGAAGTTTGACCTACCTAGTTGGGCTGTTTTTTCCAGGTATATGTATGCATATACTCGTCAACAACTTCAAGTACAGAGCAACTAACTAGAACTGGAGTGGGTGCAACATGGGAGTTCGACATGATCTTCATCTTATTAATGTTTATCTTTAGACCCAGTTGTTGAGAAGCTCTACTGAGGTCATTGAGCATTTTTCCCAAATCTTCTAGGGTCTCCACCATGACCACGATATCATCTGCAAATAGGTGGATAGTGATGTACTCGCCGTTGATGATGATACCAAGTCCTTTCCAGTTCAGAGCTTGAAGACATCTTCCAACGCAGCAGTGAACATGTTGTGTGATATGATACCTCCTTATCACACTCCACGCTGCAGTTGAATCGATGTCGAGTCCTGATCCTGGAGGCGGACTGACATAGTGACGTTCTTGTCCTCGATCGAATCGAAGGCCTTCTCATAGTCCACAAACGCTAAGTTAATGGGTGTGTCATATTCTTTATAACTTACCGCAGCGTATGTTTGTGGTCTATGGGTTGGGAAGGCTGGAAGTCGTCGAACCTGCGAGCGTAGACCGTTCTTGATCACCCTAGAAAACAGCTTATAGACATGGCTCAGTCGGTCTGTAGTTTTTCAGGAGGGTATTATCTACTTTTTTTTAAAAACAATACCACCACGCTTCTGTGTCATGCCTTAGGCGTTTCGTCTTTGAAAATGGCGTAATTAAATAGCTTCTGAAGCGCTTTAAGTACTGATTTTCTACTCACTTTCAGAAGCTCTGCCGTAATTCCATCATCTTTAGTTACCTTATCGTTCTTGGGCTGTTTCAGAGCCATACCTATTTCATACAAGCTGGTGTTCGGAATATCGACGTTGTAGTGTCGGGTTAGTCTGGCTCTAGGATCATTGGCCAGGTTTACAACAGGTGCGTGTGTTGATGTGTATAACTCTCCTTAGAATTTTTAAATCTCACCCAAAAGCTTTGGTTTGGAAGCGATCCTACCATTCCCAGTCTTCAGCTTCGCAAGTAGGCTCCGTCCAACAGACACATCTCTTGCGATTGCTTTCGAGCCTTTGTTCCATAGCCTCTTTAATACCCTACATTGCCCCTGCCCCATTATAAAAGCCCCAGGTATTAAGCGAATAAGTTTTAACTTACATTTCCATTTTAATGATATTTTAATATTTTTATGCTTTTCTAATCCGCTGGGTTATGTCGGCGACATTAGTTCTACGAATCTCCTCTTTCTTGATTCGATCATGTAGAGAAACACCTAGCATAGCCCTCTCCATAGCTTGAGCTTTCTTATGAGGCCCATAGTGAGGGACCACGTTTCAGATCCATATTTCATCACCGATAACACACATTGGTTAAAGACTTTTGTCTTTAGGCACTGAGGTATTTTGGATGAGAAGACACTACGGAGCTTCCCAAACGCTGCCCAGCCGAGTCCTATCCCTCGAAACACCTCGTCCCTGAAGCCGGAATTATCGATTTGGATCAGCTGTCCCAGATACAGCTTCTGTTCTTCTGTTGTCATTGACTGCCTGGACGCAACTGAAGAGCACTATTCCCACATCGCGGGCCCCACCACACCCCGCACAGCTAGCAATACTAAGTAGAAGAGACGCTACTGCCACTTGCGCCTGCCTAGTTTTTGTAATACTAAGCTAAAAAGGCGCATCTACACAGAAAAGTCTTTTCTTCTTATTTTATCTGAATTAAATATTTTGAAAACAAAAAAGACGCTTCTACTAAAATGCGTCTTTTCAACTTAGTGTACGTCAGAAAGGTCTTTTCATTTTAGTAATATTTGATTCACATTGCAGACTCGTCTTTTTTAACAGTTAGATAGATTTATAGGGTTACGTTTAATTTATGCGAAATATAAAAATATTGGTGTATGCCATTTTTTTGTAGATTCAGAATATACATCTAACTCAATTTGGGAAAAAATGTTAGATGCGTCTTTTTTCCTTATGACGGCAGAATACTACATTCACGATAGCATTAGACAGAAGTTAAAAAAGGTTGTTTTAGAGTACACTTTGTTATGTACAATACATGTATGACGTGACGGCGCGAGACTAGTCAATTTTGAATATTGTGATCTGTTTTGTATCAGTATCAAATTGTCCGTAAACTACCCTACTATTTTTTTGAAGTAAGTAATCCTCCTTATTCGCCAGACTTTGCTCCAGTGAACTACCATTTTTGTCGTGATGTGGACAATTATCTGCGTGATAAGAAGTTTTCTTCCCAGGAGGCAGTTCTGTTTTCACACAGTTTGTGCAGCAGTCTAGATCCTCAGAGTTCTATCGCAAAGGCATAAATGACCTTCCTCTTAGAAGGCAGCAATGTATACATAATAATAGTAACTATTTTGATTAAATGAATTAGCTAAAAATTAAAAAAAATAAACAATTCAGATTTTCAGTACAAATCAGCAATTTTAAACTTTAGCGCTTATTATATTAAAAGAATTATGTAAATAAAAAACTGTAAACCCTGATCACCTATAAACTTTCTGCTTCCTAATTTTATTGATTCAAACTATCAAAATACGAAAATTTCTTTAAATATTATCGATAACTTTATATCAAAATGATGCAAACCCTACTACAGTTTTTAGTATTGCCATTTAAAAATATTTGCAAACAAACGTGTAAAAAGAATAATTTTGTTAAAAACAAAATGCAAACCTAAATTGCAAAACAAAATGCGCTTTATGGCCTAAAAGGTTTATTATACTCAAAAATGGCAATAAACTGAGTATTACAATAATTCGTAAGCAAAACATATCTAAAATACCAATAGACGGTGTCACGGAAAATAAATAGTAACAAATAAAATTCTAAAACAGTTTTTGATGTTTGTATAAGACAAGTTTCACTTAATTTGTTTACTTTTCAATATTTATTTACTTGATTTGATTTTTACTAGGGTATTAAATAGGATCTGGCAACACAGACCACACTGGCCACCTACCGGGCAATAGCTGAATATATTTTATATAAACTTTTTAATTTTTACTATTTTGATGTCTCCAATTGTCGATCTAATTTTGCTATATTGTACTAGATGGCGGAACTGAGACGTGGGATCACAGTTTTTCTATGCCATTTTGACACATGCCGTCTCTATTTATCTTTAATCTCTTTGATTTCAGATACGAAAAAATGACATAACTACGATAAAAGAAAATAAAGAATATCTCAGTCCAGCCGGAACTTTGAGCGTTGTGGAAGTATTTCATGCTGTAGACATTGATCCTGAAAATGTTAGCGTACCTCACATATTAGAAAACAATGACACGAACATAGTTGAACATACAGTTGGAAAGGATTCCCACGAAATAAAAAAAGAAAATATCTTTGATGAAGATAGTGATCAAATTGTGATTAAAGAAGAACCAATGATTGAAATTCATATCAAAACTGAGACAGAATATGATCAATTTGATTACTTATGTCCTAACACTGGAGAAGACAGTAGGAATGTTTTTACAGAAACGAATCCTCTTGTTAGTAATGATATAAGTTTAAGTGAAAATAAAATTAATTTACCAGACAGTACTCCTCCACCAGGCTGTTCTCATGCTGATCCAAATTATCCAGTTGTTGGAAGCCTTCACAATACACTAAATACTTGTAAAGATAGAATAAAAAGAAATGCAATAGTAATCAATAAGAAGGACTTTAATGCAAAAATAGTTTCCAGAAAACCGAAAGTGCTTATAAGTGATAAATCAAAAAATATAAATGTGAATATAGGTGGTGTTAGTAAAAAGATTTTACTTAAAAATAAGGTGACAAAGACTCAAGTAAAAACTCATACGGGTGAGGAATGTTGACAAAGATGACATGTTGACAGAGCTTGTCCATATTATTTTTACACATTGCTCGCACAGATAGTTTTGGGGCTGAAAGGTTCTGCTGTGGGGACCGCGGGCCGGAAGACGTAGCGTTGGAAGGCTTCCCACAAGGTGGACCAATGACTGATGACTTTGTCAAGACGGCAGGACCCCTTGGATGTGGGAAGCATAGAGGTCGAAGTGGTGGTGCTTGGACGAGATCAGCAGTGGACGTTGTTCAGTTGAAATGACGATGATGCTTGCTGCAAAGCATATTTTATATTCAGTTTATCATAATCAGCCTATAATTGTCTTCGTATAATCTAAGTCTGACGCGAAATAAATTTGTGAAATTATATTTCGTGGATAACGATATACTTTTAATAAAAGTTGCTCATTTTGAAACGCGGACCAGGGCACTGCTCCGGGTTGCCCAGGAGAGGTGCCCTGGTCCGCGTCTCTCACCGTTCGACAATCCCCACATTCCAAATCGACTCTATTCTCGTGCCGCCATTACAAAATAACGACACAGTGGTTAGCCCCACCACTACATAAATCAAATGAACAACTTTTATTGAAATTATATCGTTATGCTTATGCACGACATGTATGTAAATATTGAGCTGAATAATTACAAAATTAACACTATTCAGGTATTTATTTTTATTGTCGTACCTTTCCACCAAATCGTCGTTTTCCCCTTCAAACTCGCACCGCGTTCGTCAAGCAGTTTCTTTAAATCATCCACTTAATGAGGTAGAACGCCATAAGGCAATAATACTCGTGTAGCGCGTAGGTCGTGTTACGTAATTAAAACTCGGATAGATAGAACGTGGTATATTGTACGTAAGTAAAGAGTACAATGTAAACTATAAGTTCACTAATTACAAGAGTGTAGACGCGACTCGATATAAGAACAGAAATGTACAGAGTGTGAATGTTACAGAAATGTGTATGCGAATGTAATATGTGAAGAAATGTAAATGTGTATGTCTTACAAGCTATGCACTACTTAAATACTATAGCTATCTCTACACAATAGTGGGGTGACCAATCGGGCGTCCTTGATGCTGATTCGTTGATCGAAGACGTGGCGAATGATTGGTCAATGAAGAGAGAGCGCGCTAATTCAGTTCACGTGCAAGGCGGTTCGGTATGATTCCCACGGTCCCACGCACATGGGTCCCCAGATGTGCTTCCGGAGTTCCGGGGTGAGATTTATTAGGCACCCTCGCTCCAGGCGGTCGAGACACTCGCGCTTTGTTGTCGAGACGCACGCCATGACTTCCGCGATCCTGGGGGCCTAGACAAAATCCTTTTTCTGTAAGCGTTAACGTCAACGCAAAAGTCAAAATGTATGGAGTTGACGTTTGCTTACCAGAGGTCACGTGACTGCTGCTAAATTGGTAGACAAGTCACTATTTGTTATGCGGAAAGGAACGTCGAAGCGAGCGTGACAGATACAATCATAATTGTTCATCAAAATGGTAGACAAAAGCCACTTTTGACAAACGCATATGATATTTTAACGTTTCCGCGGCACGTTAACCTTAAAAATAGTAATTTTTGTTGGTAATTTCATTGAAATTAATTAGTAAAAATGCATACTTTGAGACTATTATGGGCGGCTAATAATGAAGCAGCTTTGTGTAGGCGTCAAAGAAGATTAAATCGCCGTAACATGGAGCAAATTGTTGAGATGTCGGAATTGGAATTTATTCATCGTTTTAGGCTGGATAAACAAAGTTTTTGGCGTCTTTGTGATGATCTTCGGCGTTTAATATCACCGCAAATTAGTGTTCAAATCAAGGTAAGTCTAAGTTGTGTACTTACTTCCAACCTAAGATAAAAGTGCCCTATTTGTCGTTCTCAATTAATTCATCATATTTCAGGTTTTGTGTACATTGGCTACGGCTTCATATCAAAATCCAAAGAACAGTTACTAGGTGTATACGCCAAGTTGTTGAAGCATTGTGCTATCCTGCTATTGTAAATAAATGGATTGTGTTTCCAAGGTCGCAAGTACAACGAGCCCAAATAAGACTTGAGTAAGTTAATGTATGTTAACTAATAATTTTTATTAGTAACATATTCCTAAATAATTCATCTGAAACAATATACCTTCTTTAATGACAATAGGTAGGTACTTAGAAAATGGAATATATACACACTTCCAAGTAGTAGTAATAAATCTGTCTACCATAATAAACAAAACATTATTATATTTCCAAAACAACAGGTTTCAGAGGCGGTTTAGACTCCCAGGGGGCCTAGACAAAATCCTTTTTCTGTAAGCGTTAACGTCAACGCAAAAGTCAAAATGTATGGAGTTGACGTTTGCTTACCAGAGGTCACGTGCCTGCTGCTAAATTGGTAGACAAGTCACTATTTGTTATGTGGAAAGGAACGTCGAAGCGAGCGTGACAGATACAAGTCATAATTGTTCATCAAAATGGTAGACAAAAGCCACTTTTGACAAACGCATATGATATTTCAACGTTTCCGCGGCACGTTACATTAGCGGGAGCTAGGACGCTCACGTTAACCTTATAAATAGTAATTTTTGTTGGTAATTTCAGTCAAATTAATTAGTAAAAATGCATACTTTGAGACTATTATGGGCGGCTAATAATGAAGCAGCTTTGTGAAGGCGTCAAAGAAGATTAAATCGCCGTAACATGGAGCAAATTGTTGAGATGTCGGAATCGGAATTTATTCATGGTTTTAGGCTGGATAAACAAAGTTTTTGGCGTCTTTGTGATGATCTTCGGCGTTTAATATCACCGCAAATTAGTGTTCAAATCAAGGTAAGTTCTAAGTTGTGTACTTACTTCCAACCTAAGATAAAAGTGCCCTAATTATCTTTCTCAATTAATTCATCATATTTCAGGTTTTGTGTACATTGGCTACGGCTTCATATCAAAGTCCAAAGAACAGTTACTAGGTGTATACGCCAAGTTGTTGAAGCATTGTGCCATCCTGCTATTGTAAATAAATGGATCGTGTTTCCAAGGTCGCAAGTACAAGGATCCCAAATAAGACTTGAGTAAATTAATGTATGATAACTAATAATTTTTATTAGTAACATATTCCTAAGTAATTCATATGAAACAATATACCTTCTTTAATGACAATAGGTACTTAGAAAATGGAATATATACACACTTCCAAGTAGTAGTAATAAATCTGTCTACCATAATAAACAAAACATTATTATATTCCCAAAACAACAGGTTTCAGAGGCGGTTTAGACTCCCAGGTATAGTTGGATGCATAGAATATACTCATGTGGCGATTGTCAAACATCAGAAGAAGAGCGTTTATTTTTTAAATCGGAAAGGTTACCATTAACGTTGATTCATTGAATGTACAATTGGTAAGTATACATGTGTTTGTGGTTAAACTATGTATTTTTTTTTTTATAAGTTATAAACAAGCGCTTGACCGCAATCCCGCCTGATGGTAAGCAGTGATGCGATCATTGATGGTAAAGCGCGCTGGTTTATTAAGAACCTATTCACTCTAGCCTTGAAGACACTCAAATTGTAATGTGACGGAAACACCGTCGCTGGCAAATTGTTCCAGTCCCTCGATGTACGCGGTATAAAAGAGGAAGCGAAACGCTTCGTCCGGGTCGCAGTGGTATCAACAACGTAAGGGTGGAAACTCGCCGTACGACGGGTCGTCCGATGGTGGAACGGTGATGGGGGAAGTAAATCATGCAATTCCCTTGCACACTCACCAGAATGCAACCTATAGAAGACCGAAAGGCTGGCTACTCTACGCCTGTGCTCCAGGCTTTGGAGACCGTTTCGAGTTAAGTCTGGGTCGCCAATCAGCCTCTTAGCACGCCTCTCCACTGAATCCAAAGTATCCAGGTGACATTTCGCAGCACCAGCCCAAATGTGGCTGCAGTACTCCACACACGAGCGGACCTGTGCTTTGTACAACATTAGAAGCTGCCCCGGTGTGAAGTACTGGCGGACCTTTGCGATAACGCCAAGTTTTCTAGCAGCCACCCTGGCCTTGGACTCAATGAACCGCCCAAAGTTAAGGTTCGAGGAAATCTCTACTCCCAAAAGCTGAAGGCGGAAGGCCAGGAAGGCTGAAGGGTATAATATTATTATTGCTATAAATGCTTATAGAAACATATTTTATAGGATTATTATGTCATGTTCCATATATCTTTTTCCTTTGTCTACAGGTGTGCGATAGTAATTTAAAAATTATTAATTTCAATTTGAAGTTTGGTGGAGCCAACCATGACTCGTTCATAGGGGCATCTAGCAGAATAGAAAGTTTTATGCAAGAACTGCACCAAAATGGTTATTAGGTAGGTTAACTTTTTCTATGTTATTTATATTTGAGCACATCGATGTACCCTGCCCTACCTTTTTATCTTAATGACTGATATTTGTGTCATTTAAAACACCCATTTTATTTCCAAAACAATCATGTACAAATAATTACTTGTGTTCCCAACAATTATTACATAATACTGCTAATATTTATTACATAATACTGCTAATATTTACCTAAAAATACATAAATATGTATTTTTAGGTGATTCTGGATATCCTCAACGGAATTGGCTGATGATTTGCAGTTCCTGGCTCTGTCGAAGATACCTATACCCAGCGATATGTACAAGCAAGGAATTGTATAGAGCGCTATTTTGGATTGCTCAAGTCACGTTGGTGGTGTTTATTAAGACACGGGACCTTGTATTAAAATATTTTATGTAAATAGTAGTTGCCTGTTGTGTTACACAATATTGCTTTAAACTTTAGAGGCCAATTTACCTCCTCCAGCTGTTATGGAAGTAGAAGAGGTGTTAGTGCCTCTAGTAGTCAGAGTGCCTACTCCAAGGCAGGGCTGCACTGAATAAGGTTTTATCCAGAATTGTAACTGACAACTAAAAATATGACTTAGAGTCGTAATTTTAGTACCTAGTCAGTCTTTCTTAGTTATTAATGTGTATGTTAAGTAATTTGTGAATGCAGTGTTTGTTATATTACATTGCTTCCACAAATTAGAAGCTCATTTTCAAAATGAAGGTATATCAAGATGAAAAGTTTAATGTTCTTTAAAATATGTTTCTATTTTATATCCTGTCTTAGTTTTTTATTTATTGCAGTATTGAATCGATTTATAAAAGTGATATAACAATAGCTCATTTCCAAAATATTAAAAGTTGAAGCAATGTTAAAATTAAAGAGTTTTTATGTTCTTTAAAATATGTTTGTATGTTATATTCTTTCTTAGTTTTTAATATATCATGGTATTTAAGTGATTTGTAAAAGTATTGTATCAAGAGCTCAAAATTAATGTTAAAGCAATATTAAGATTAAAATTAAAGAGTTTTTATGTTCTTTAAAATGTATTTCTGTCATTAAGAGTTTTTTTTATTTAAGCATTTTATTAATTCTAATGTCTAAATGAAAGAAGAACTATATAAAAAAATACACTAATAAATCTAATTGAAAACAAATGTTTGTTGACACCACTTCCACCCATCGGATTAAAACCTTCCGTTAACTCCTGCCACAGACGTTCACTCCTTACTTTTCCTTGAAGCCCAGGTTATGGCCTTGAAAGATCACCATGGCTAAACATTATACCTAATGTTAGTGTGCAGTGAGAATAAAGCCCAATAAATATAAACCCTCTTATTCATAAACAATGTTTAAAGTTAACTAGTGATTAGCGATTCTTTAACCATTCATGTCACTCAAATTTAATCATCGTTTATGAATAAACACACCAGTGTTTAAGAGGTTTGTTCATAAACGATATGTAAAGATAACCTTAAACAACGTTTATGAATAAGGGGGAAAGTTTGCTACCAGCATTCTAATACCGCATCTAACAAACAAGTTTTAAGGTTTAGAATAGAGTTTGTTTATAGAAATAACAAACGTAAGGACCACAATCATTTAAGTGAACCACTTGAGTTTGTTTACGTTATGCATTCCATAACCATAAGTAAGTACCTAGTTCCGATAGTAGTTTAACCCTTATGTGAGTGACAAATAAAGCACCTTTAACAGAGTGACGAGGTACCCGGGTACCTTCATACAGTTTAAACGTAATGTAACCAAATCAAGATCTGTTTTTATGTTACACACACTTTGAATATTATTACTTTACCTAAGCTAACAGTTGACAATATGTGACCATAAAAGCGGAGGAATGATGGAGTGCGGTACATGGTTATTGGCGCAGAAGAACTGTGGAAATCCAGTCACCTACCATTATTTCGGGCTGCGATGTTTCATGAGAGATTCAAAATGTTGTAATGCAAAACTTCAAGATTCGTGAATGTATTACCATTGACGAACAGCAATACGGATATCGTGGGGGGACTCGCTTTACTTAATACATGCCATCAAAACCTGAAAAGTATGGCATAAAAATATTCTGAGCGTGTGATGCAAATAATTCCTACCCCCTAAATGGTCAAATATATACAGGAAAGTCAAGTGATGGCTTATGCCAAACAAATGTAGGAGAATTCACTGCATTAGATCGCGTGGCTAAATATAAAAATTCAGGGCTGAATGTAACTACGGATAATTTGTTTACGTCGCTTCAACTGGCTCAGTGTTTAAAATCGTGAAATATGACACTAGTTGGAGCGGTAAGAAAAAATAAACGGTTTGTTCCTGTAAATATGCAAGCACACAAGGAGAGGGCTGTTTATTCTTCTAACTTCTTATGTAACAAAGAAGAGACTGTGCTCTTACGTACCTAAAATCAATTAAGGAGTAATAATGTTGTCATCATCAATGTATTGTTGTCATCAATGCACATGTCACCAGTTATTGAAAGTAATAAGGAAACTGCCGAGGCAGAAATAATCATCATCATCCCAGTGTTAATCCCAGTCGCATCCGAAGCCTTTTCAGCTTTGGAGTCTGGGGTTCGCTTTACCAGTCCAACTGCTGATATGGCTAGACTTCGACATTTTCCATGAAGCGACTGCCGTCTGACCTCCACAACCCGAAGGCGACATCGAAGCATTGCAATTAGACCAATTGTAGGACTTTTGAGGGCTCCAACAACCCGTAACGACTGCCACTAGATGTTCGTAGGGCAACCGGGACCAACGGCTTAACGTGCTTTTCGAGGCACGACCAGACCAGTACAAATATTCATATTCATGCATACAAATACTTGCACTGTGCGGGGATCGAAACCGCGCCACCTTACGCAGCGGCCGCGTCCGCTACCGCTATGCCACGTAGGCTGTCCCGAGGCAGAAATAATGTTATATTAAAATAAAATCAAAAGTGGAGTGGACAACATGAATCAGCTGTTAGCAGTATATACCGTAAAACGCAGAACAAATCAGTGGCCTTTAGCCCTTTTTTGCAATATCATTGGTATTGCAGCTTTGGCAGCATATATCATTTACATGGAACATAACCCACAATTGGTCTCGAGTGACAAACGTAGAAAGTTTTTGAAACCATCGGGTCTACAACTGTGTGTTAAAAATATAGAAGTCAAAAAATTCAATGTGACATCAAAATTACATGTGAGATCTCTAATGCAGGACGTGCCAGGCCGAGAACTGAGGCCGTTAATTTCTTTTGGATCTATAACTTCCATAAATCGGACTAGACGAGATTCTACAGGGTGTGTTGCAGTCGTCTGAAGTTGTTGCCTATACAGAGAACTCAAACGCAAGCAAAGAAAATCTCGAAAAGCTTGCACTAACTGCAAAAAAACAGTTTATGATAAACATGCAGTAACTAGTCCAATATGACGTAAAATTCTCTTCAAGAGCTATACTAATACTGTATGAAAAATAATTTGTGTTTTTTATATAAATAATACACTTTGGCAAATGTTTATTATTTAATTTTTGTAGGAAATATAAATAATTTTCTTCATAGTCACACAAAACACAAAGAGGTACCCGGGTACCTCGTCACTCGATTGTGAGTTTGAAATATGTTTTAGTTTCCACAAAACAATGTAAATAGTAGACTTGGTCAAAACCTTAAAAATTATGTAATTTATAAATAGTTAAGAGCTCTCAGGAAGTCACAGCTATCTCTACGGCGTAAAACATACTTTTTTTAGAATTTGAAAATGCCATAGGCACCCGGGTACCTCGTCACTCACATATATGGGTTAAAATGGGATAGGAATTTGAAATAAATGGTAGAACATCGAAAAAACTTTCCTTTCCATAAATTCTATCAGGAAATTAAATTGGCCGGGACTCGTACGAAGTCTAGATTCCATCTAAAATAAAATGTGATGATTACTAATCGCAATAGGAATAATTGATCTGTTAACAATATTAATATACAATGATTTCAAATATAACAATTTAATCACAATCCTTACATTAACTTAAGCCGTTTACTTGCTTTCTTTGTGATAAAACACTATTCAATTATTTTCAACGCACACAACATTCTTGAATATAAGGTTGGCTTAAAGGCCTAGTAACCGAGCTAAAAACTTATAAAAAAATGCGTTTGACAGTGAAAAAATAAACGCAATAGTGTCACTCCGACATTTGCTACACACAATTCATAGACTAATAATAGAGTGTTTCGGTTAACACTCCGGAATGGGCGTTCGACGTTTCATATGTCACTTGTCTACCATTTTTCCGTTCAAACGTTTTCCTTTCGCGTTAAGGAGTTGACGTTAGCGTGTGAAAAATGGTAGACAAGTGACATAAGAAACGTCGAACGCCCATTCCGGAGTGTTAACCGAAACACTCTATTATTAGTCTATGAATTGTGTGTAGCAAATGTCGGAGTGACACTATTGCGTTTATTTTTTCACTGTCAAACGCATTTTTTTATAAGTTTTTAGCTCGGTTACTAGGCCTTTAAGCCAACCTTATATTCAAGAATGTTGTGTGCGTTGAAAGTAATTGAATAGTGTTTTATCACAAAGAAAGCAAGTAAACGGCTAAGTTAATGTAAGGATTGTGATTAAATTGTTATATTTGAAATCATTGTATATTAATATTGTTAACAGATCAATTATTCCTATTGCGATGAGTAATCATTACATTTTATTTTAGATGGAATCTAGACTTCGTGCGAGTCCCGGCCAATTTAATTTCCTGATAGAATTTATGGAAAGGAAAGTTTTTTCGATGTTCTACCATTTATTTCAAATTCCTATCCCATTTTAAACCACTATCGGAACTAGGTACTTACTTAAGGTTATGGAATGCATAACGTAAACAAACTCAAGTGGTTCACTTAAATGATTGTGGTCCTTACGTTTGTTATTTCTATAAACAAACTCTATTCTAAACCTTAAAACTTGTTTGTTAGATGCGGTATTAGAATGCTGGTAGCAAACTTCCCCCCTTATTCATAAACGTTGTTTAAAGTTATCTTTACATATCGTTTATGAACAAACCTCTTAAACACTGGTGTGTTTATTCATAAACGATGATTAAATTTGAGTGACATGAATGGTTAAAGAATCGCTAATCACTAGTTAACTTTAAACATAGTTTATGAATAAGAGGGTTTATATTTATTGGGCTTTATTCTCACTGCACACTAACATTAGGTATAATGTTTAGCCATGGTGATCTTTCAAGGCCACAACCTGGGCTTCAAGGAAAAGTAAGGAGTGAACGTCTGTGGCAGGAGTTAACATCATCATCATCATCTCAGCGTTTATCCCGGTTGCATCCGCGGCTTTCGCGTTGGAGCCCGGGGTCCGCTTTCTTACTTAATTTCCTCCATTTCGCATGATCTTTAGCATCCTGTGGTGTGAGATTGTTGGCACGCATGTCATCTCTTACAACGTCAAGCCCACACTTCTTTGGTCTACCCCGCTTGCTCCGGCCCGGCGGAGGCGCCATGGCAAGACATTTGTGACCCACGTAACATACCGGTTTTCGTAAGACGTGACCGTACCAACGTAGGCGACCCTCCTGCAGTTTGTCCGCTATGTCACGGACATGAAGACTGCCACGGATGCGGGAGTTCCTGATGCAGTCCTTCCGCGTAACTCCACACATCCACCGCAGCATATTCATTTCCGTGACACGCAGCTCCTGCTTGTGTCGCTGTGCTTGTGGCAGGAGTTAACAAAAGGTTTTAATTCGATGGGTGGAAGTGGTGTCAACAAACATTTGTTTTCAATTAGATTTATTAGTGTATTTTTTTATATAGTTCTTCTTTCATTTAGACATTAGAATTAATAAAATGCTTAAATAAAAAAAAACTCTTAATGACAGAAATACATTTTAAAGAACATAAAAACTCTATAATTTTAATCTTAATATTGCTTTAACCTTAATTTTGAGCTCTTGATACAATACTTTTACAAATCACTTAAATACCATGATATATTAAAAACTAAGAAAGAATATAACATACAAACATATTTTAAAGAACATAAAAACTCTTTAATTTTAACATTGCTTCAACTTTTAATATTTTGGAAATGAGCTATTGTTATATCACTTTTATAAATCGATTCAATACTGCAATAAATAAAAAACTAAGAAAGGATATAAAATAGAAACATATTTTAAAGAACATTAAACTTTTCATCTTGATATACCTTCATTTTGAAAATGAGCTTCTAATTTGTGGAAGCAATGTAATATAAAAACACTGCTGCATTCACAAATTACTTAACATACACATTAATAACTAAGAAAGACTGACTAGGTACTAAAATTACGACTCTTAGTCATATTTTTAGTTGTCAGTTACAGTTCTGGATAAAACCTTATTCAGTGCAGCCCTGCCTTGTAGTAGGCACTCTGACTACTAGAGGCACTAACACCTCTTCTACTTCCATAACAGCTGGAGGAGGTAAATTGGCCTCTAAAGTTTAAAGCAATATTGTGTAACACAACAGGCAACTACTATTTACATAAAATATTTTAATACAAGGTCCTGTGTCTTAATAAACACCACCAACGTGACTTGAGCAATCCAAAATAGTGCTCTATACAATTCCTTGCTTGTACATATCGCTGGGTATAGGTATCTTCGACAGAGCCAGGAACTGCAAATCATCAGCCAATTCCGTTGAGGATATCCAGAATCACCTAAAAATACATAAATAAATATTAGCAGTATTATGTAATAAATATTAGCAGTATTATGTAATAATTGTTGGGAACACAAGTACCTAATTATTTGTACATGATTGTTTTGGAAATAAAATGGGTGTTTTAAATGACACAAATATCAGTCATTAAGATAAAAAGGTAGGGCAGGGTACATCGATGTGCTCAAATATAAATAACATAGAAAAAGTTAACCTACCTAATAACCATTTTGGTGCAGTTCTTGCATAAAACTTTCTATTCTGCTAGATGCCCCTATGAACGAGTCATGGTTGGCTCCACCAAACTTCAAATTGAAATTAATAATTTTTAAATTACTATCGCACACCTGTAGACAAAGGAAAAAGATATATGGAACATGACATAATAATCCTATAAAATATGTTTCTATAAGCATTTATAGCAATAATAATATTATACCCTTCAGCCTTCCTGGCCTTCCGCCTTCAGCTTTTGGGAGTAGAGATTTCCTCGAACCTTAACTTTGGGCGGTTCATTGAGTCCAAGGCCAGGGTGGCTGCTAGAAAACTTGGCCTTATCGCAAAGGTCCGGCGGTACTTCACACCGGGGCAGCTTCTAATGTTGTACAAAGCACAGGTCCGCTCGTGTGTGGAGTACTGCAGCCACATTTGGGCTGGTGCTGCGAAATGTCACCTGGATACTTTGGATTCAGTGGAGAGGCGTGCGAAGAGGCTGATTGGCGACCCAGACTTAACTCGAAGCGGTCTCCAAAGCCTGGAGCACAGGCGTAGAGTAGCCAGCCTTTCGGTCTTCTATAGGTTGCATTCTGGTGAGTGTGCAAGGGAATTGCATGATTTAATTCCCCCATCACCGTTCCACCATCGGACGACCCGTCGTACGGCGAGTTTCCACCCTTGCGTTGTTGATACCACTGCGACCCGGACGAAGAGTTTCGCTTCCTCTTTTATACCGCGTACATCGAGGGACTGGAACAATTTGCCAGCGACGGTGTTTCCGTCACATTACAATTTGAGTGTCTTCAAGGCTAGAGTGAATAGGCTCATAATAAACTAGCGCGCTTTACCATCAATGATCGCATCACTGCTTACCATCAGGCGGGATTGCGGTCAAGCGCTTGTTTATAACTTATAAAAAAAAAAATACATAGTTTAACCACAAACACATGTATACTTACCAATTGTACATTCAATGAATCAACGTTAATGGTAACCTTTCCGATTAAAAAATAAACGCTCTTCTTCTGATGTTTGACAATCGCCACATGAGTATATTCTATGCATCCAACTATACCTGGGAGTCTAAACCGCCTCTGAAACCTGTTGTTTTGGGAATATAATAATGTTTTGTTTATTATGGTAGACAGATTTATTACTACTACTTGGAAGTGTGTATATATTCCATTTTCTAAGTACCTATTGTCATTAAAGAAGGTATATTGTTTCATATGAATTACTTAGGAATATGTTACTAATAAAAATTATTATTTATCATACATTAACTTACTCAAGTCTTATTTGGGATCCTTGTACTTGCGACCTTGGAAACACGATCCATTTATTTACAATAGCAGGATGGCACAATGCTTCAACAACTTGGCGTATACACCTAGTAACTGTTCTTTGGACTTTGATATGAAGCCGTAGCCAATGTACACAAAACCTGAAATATGATGAATTAATTGAGAAAGATAATTAGGGCACTTTTATCTTAGGCTGGAAGTAAGTACACAACTTAGAACTTACCTTGATTTGAACACTAATTTGCGGTGATATTAAACGCCGAAGATCATCACAAAGACGCCAAAAACTTTGTTTATCCAGCATAAAACCATGAATAAATTCCAATTCCGACATCTCAACAATTTGCTCCATGTTACGGCGATTTAATCTTCTTTGACGCCTTCACAAAGCTGCTTCATTATTAGCCGCCCATAATAGGCTCAAAGTATGCATTTTTACTAATTAATTTGAATGAAATTACCAACAAAAATTACTATTTATAAGGTTAACGTGAGCGTCCTAGCTACCGCTAATGTAACGTGCCGCGGAAACGTTGAAATATCATATGCGTTTGTCAAAAGTGGCTTTTGTCTACCATTTTGATGAACAATTATGACTTGTATCTGTCACGCTCGCTTCGACGTTCCTTTCCACATAACAAATAGTGACTTGTCTACCAATTTAGCAGCAGGCACGTGACCTCTGGTAAGCAAACGTCAACTCCATACATTTTGACTTTTGCGTTGACGTTAACGCTTACAGAAAAAGGATTTTGTCTAGGCCCCCAGGTATAGTTGGTGCATAGAATATACTCATGTGGCGATTGTCAAACATCAGAAGAAGAGCGTTTATTTTTTAATCGGAAAGGTTACCATTGATTCGATTAACGTTGATTCATTGAATGTACAATTGGTAAGTATACATATGTTTGTTGTTAAACTATGTATAATATTATTATTGCTATAAATGCTTATAGAAACATATTTTATAGGATTATTATGTCATGCTCCATATATCTTTTTCCTTTGTCTACAGGTGTGCGATAGTAATTTAAAAATTATTAATTTCAATTTGAAGTTTGGTGGAGCCAACCATGACTTGTTCATAGGGGCATCTAGTAGAATGGAAAGTTTTATGCAAGAATTGCACCAAAATGGTTATTAGGTAGGTTAACTTTTTCTATATTATTTATATTTGAGCACATTGGTGTACACTGCCCTACCTTTTTATCTTAATGACTGATATTTGTGTTATTTAAAACACCCATTTTATTTCCAAAACAATCATGTAACAAATAATTAGTTGTATAGCCAATAATTATTACATAATACTGCTAACATTTATTACATAATACTGCTAATATTTATTTATGTATTTTTAGGTGATTCTGGATATCCTCAGTGGCCTTGGCTGATGATTTGCAGATCCTGACTCTGTCGAAGATACTTATACCCAGTACATGTACAAGCAAGGAATTGTATAGAGCGTTGTTTTGGATTGCTCAAGTCACGTTGGAGGTGTTTATTAAGACACCTTGCATTACCATCCTATGGTTGCTGGGAAAATAGTAGTTGCCTGCTCTGTTACACAATATTGCTTTAGAGGCCAATTTACCTCCTCCAGCTGTTATGGAAGTAGAGGAAGTGTTAGTACCTCTAGTAGTCAGAGTGAGCTACTCCAAGGCAGGGCTGTACTGAATAAGGTTTTATCCAAAATTGTAAGTGACTACTAAAAATATGACTAAGAGTCGTAATTTTAGTACCTAGTCAGTCTTTCTTAGTTATTAATGTGTTTGTTAAGTGATTTGTGAATGCAATGTCTGTTATATTACATTGCTTCCACAAATAAAAGCTCATTTTCAAAATCAAGATGAAAAGTTTTATGTTCTTTAAAATAATTATGTTAGTATTTTATATTCTTTCTTAGTTTATTATTTATTACCGTATTTAATCGATTTATAAAAGTGATATAACAATAGCTCATTTCCAAAATATTAAAAGTTAAAGCAATGTTAGAGTTTTTATGTTCTTTAAAATATGTTTGTATGTATATTCTTTCTTAGTTTTTAATATATCATGGTATTTAAGTGATTTGTAAAAGTATTGTATCAAGAGCTCAAAATTAAGGTTAAAGCAATATTAAGATTAAAATTAAAGAGTTTTTATGTTCTTTAAAATGTATTTCTTTCATTAAGAGTTTTTTTTATTTAAGCATTTTATTAATTCTAATGTCTAAATGAAAGAAGAACTATATAAAAAAATACACTAATAAATCTAATTGAAAACAAATGTTTGTTGACACCACTTCCACCCATCGAATTAAAACCTTCCGTTAACTCCTGCCACAGACGTTCACTCCTTACTTTTCCTTGAAGCCCAGGTTGTGGCCTTGAAAGATCACCATGGCTAAACATTATACCTAATGTTAGTGTGCAGTGAGACTATAGCCCAATAAATATAAACCCTCTTATTCATAAACAATGTTTAAAGTTAACTAGTGATTAGCGATTCTTTAACCATTCATGTCACTCAAATTTAATCATCGTTTATGAATAAACACACCAGTGTTTAAGAGGTTTGTTCATAAACGATATGTAAAGATAATTTTAAACAACGTTTATGAATAAGGAGGAAAGTTTGCTACCAGCATCCTAATACCGCATCTAACAAACAAGTTTTAAGGTTTAGAATAGAGTTTATGTTTATAGAAATAACAAACGTAAGAACCACAATCATTTAAGTGAACCACTTGAGTTTGTTTACGTTATGCATTCCATAACCTTAAGTAAGTACCTAGTTCCGATAGTAGTTTAAAATGGGATAGGAATTTGAAATAAACGGTAGAACATCGAAAAAACATTCCTTTCCATAAATTCTATCAGGAAATTAAATTGGACGGGACTCGTACGAAGTCTAGATTCCATCTAAAATAAAATGTAATGATTACTCATCGCAATAGGAATAATTGATCTGTTAACAAAATTAATATTCAATGATTTCAAATATAACAATTTAATCACAATCCTTACATTAACTTAAGCCGTTTACTTGCTTTCTTTGTGATAAAACACTATTCAATTACTTTCAACGCACACAACATTCTTGAATATAAGGTTGGCTTAAAGGCCTAGTAACCGAGCTAAAAACTTATATTTTTTTTTTTTTTTTGTCTTCGCCCTCTTTGGGCAGGCTAAGATCATAGACCATACCGCCTCGTCATCAGTAATCCTTTTGCATAAAAGTAAGGCCTAAGCCTTGTCTTCGTCCTTCTTGTCCAAAAGTAAGTAAGGCCTTAGCCACTTCTTCGGTTCCTTCTTTCTTGTCCAAAATTAGGTAAGGCAGAAGCCTCGTCTTCGGTTGTTTCTTTCGTGTCCAAAAATAAGCAAGGCAAAAGCCTCGTCTTCAGTAACATCCATCTTGTTGTAAGGCCAAAGCCACGTCTTGAGTGTTCCTATGGGTACTAATAAAATTGGCAGTATTCCACGAGAAATAGCAACATTTCTTGAAATTCCAGAACCCCTGTTGTACACGGGTCATTGTTTCCGACGAACTTCAGCCACACTTTTGGCTGATTCCGGAGCTGATCTCCTGTCCCTTAAGCGCCACGGAGGCTGGAAGACCAATGCAGTTGTAGAGGGATACATAGAGGATTCCATCCAAAATAAGTCTAAAATATGTGAAGGAATCGTAGGAGCCATTACACTGAAAGAGCCTCAATCGGAAACTTGGACTGGCCCTTCTACATCAAAAATAAGCCGTTATGAAACACCTAACCATCTCCCTCTCTCTCCAACATTCACGCCAAGGGAATCCGATGAATCGGTACAACTATTAAGTATGACAGACAGTTTACCGAAAAACAGTACACAAGTGACTAACACCAATATTACAGTACCAAACAAAAATATTACACTCAATTTAAATAACTGTTGCAACGTTACTTTAAAATTTTCTTAATTATACTTTAGTATTATTTTATTATAATTTAAAGATTATTCTGTAATACTTACCTGTCATAATGTAGTAATTAATACCTAAACTGAAATAAAAGTGTACCTATCTTGTGATTGTAAACATTTTTTTATTGCATTTAGTCATTTCCTCGCTGAGGTGGAATGAAAAGTTACGTGTTGCACTCGAGTGCAAAGATTTTTCACCTCGTGTCCTTTTGATTCCCTCGCTAACGCTCAGGATTCTAATTTTGAATCACTCGCTGCACTCGTGATTCAATTTTAGAATCCTTCGCTTGCTCGGTCATCAAAATTGAACACGCGGTTAAAAAGCAACTTTGCACTCTTGTATAACAAATAACTATTTTTAAATTTTAACTTCACATTATGCAATAATAGCGAAAATACACTACAAGCGAGGTTTAGCAATATTTCCCATAAATTGTATCAAAAACTGATGAAAACGATTATTTTCTTATTAATTTACCAAATTGTGAGGATAAAACTATCTACAATTATCAAACAAAGCAATATTAACATTTGAAATGGTTCACGTCACGTCGTGGTCGTCGTCACGTCTGTACGTCGACGCCGGCTGTCGCTGAAAACCAGCGCTGGGCTCTGTTTTTGCATAGAGTCGCAGCATAATGCTGAGCGACAGCCGTTTTGCGTGGATGTGACGCATGTTTCCCTTAATTATTTCTTATTATTTGTTTTTGTAAACTCTTGCGTCTTGTTTACTGCAAATAAACGTTTTTTCTTTTCATTGCTTAGGTGCCGTTATTTTTTTTGCAAATGTGTTTACAAGAAATTAAAGCTATTGGCCCCGAACCTCTTGTTCAAAATTAAAGCTATTAGCCCCGAACCTCTTGTTCAAAATTAAAGCTATTAGCCCCGAACCTCTTGTTCAAAATTAAAGTTATTAGCCCCGAACTTCTTGTTCAAAATTAAAGCTATTAGCCCCGAACCTCTTGTTCAAAATTAAAGCTATTAGCCCCGAACCTCTTGTTCAAAATTAAAGTTATTAGCCCCGAACCTCTTGTTCAAAATTAAAGCTATTAGCCCCGAACCTCTTGTTCAAAATTAAAGCTATTAGCCCCGAACCTCTTGTTCTAAAACTGTGTAAACTAATTTTAGGTTAAGTGCATCTTTTTTTAATATTTCATTAAGAAAAGGACAGAACATGTGTTAGGTAGTTATTTAGTTTAAACTTTTAGACCTGTCAAATTAATCCGTGCCTGACGTAAATTGATGTGTTTTTGGTTGCAATGTATCTAAACTATTCTATTTTTGTTTATGGCAATGGTGCCGATGTCGACAATTCTGCCAAGTCTAATGTGCTATGAGGAAACGTGCGAAGGCAAAGAAATAAACAATAAAATAAAATAAAAAACAATTCTAGTTCAATAATACTTTGATAACACTGTGTTTAATGTGAGACTTGTAGACAAGTGTTAGTAGGTACACTGAAACAAACAAAAATAAAAATACGGTAAATATATTATGGTTAATTACATATATAGAAATATAAATATATACAAACACACAAAAATAATCATAATTTGATGTCATTAATTCGGATAAAATCCATCAAAGCTCCAAATAGCTTTGGGGAAGAATGTGTTAGTAAAGATGGAACGTTAGTTGGGACAGGGTTAGGTAACTTATGAAGAAGAGAGTTTTGGCGGGAATGTCAAGATGACAGTAATGAAGTGTCACGCCCATTTTTCATAGGACTTTTAAAATTATTTATAGTGTTGTTTACTAAATAAAAGCGCGTGATTTATGTAGTAAAAAGTGCATTCAGTAAATAATTTATAAGGAACAGTGAAATATTGTAGCATAGTGGCCACATCATGACCTCACCCAAACTTCCTCCTTCTCGGCCCCACGCGAGAAAGGAAAGGAGATGGTTTAGTTTAAGTTAAGCTAGTATAAGTTAGGATATAAAACTCAAGAAAAAACATTCTGAAGACCAGGCTGTATGGCGTACTATGCCTTTGCCTTTTCCATTCAAATGAACGGGAAGAAAAAAACAAAAAAAAAATGTCTATGGAATATCTTAAGTTGCCAGGATTAAACTAAAATAATATCTTCCTTCTCATAATGAAATAGAAAGAAAAAGATGCATTGTACTTAAAATTAGTTTAGTTTGTGAACAAGAGAAGAGAACCGGGACCATTCTCATGTGACGGCATAGTTAAACAGGCTCTTAATAAACCACCTCGCTTTACCATCAACGATTGCATCACAGCTTACAAGCAGAAAATTTGTTTCTATGTAGGGGTAGTCTGTGGTCGGATTATTGTTGTATTTTAACTATACGAGTGTAGCAGCCACGCTACAATACAATTGACGACCTTCCTCGAAGGGTTCTAATAAATCACACCAGGGGGCCTAGACAAAATCCAAGCTTTTTCCGTTCAAACGTTTTCCTTTCGCGTTAAGGAGTTAACGTTAGCGTGTGAAAAATGGTAGACAAGTGACATATGAAACGTCGAACGCCCATTCCGCAGTGTTAACCGAAACACTATATTATTAGTCTATGGAATAGTGTGTAGCAAATGTCGGAGTGACACTATTGCGTTTATTTTTTCACTGTCAAACGCATTTTTTTTATAAGTTTTTAGAGAAAAAAAAGCGCGGGAAATTCATATAGAGAGGGCGCCTTTTTTGAAAATAAATTTTCAAATTATTAATTTTATTAGTTCAAAAGTTTATAATTGTATAAAATGGGTGCGAAAGGGAACCCCAAGAAAAGGAAAAAAAAAGGAGGATAACTCATCTTCTCCTCCATCATTGGGATCTGAAGACGATGGTGGAGACTCATGTTCTTCAGAAAGTTCTGTAGCCGACGAAAAACAAAACAAGTATCGTGAATACAGGATACCAGAATATATTCGTTCATACCCTGAGAACGGAGGAAATTTTGAATATGTGGTATTTTTAGAAAGTATAGATGCAATCCCGATTGGTGATAGAGACATGATGTCTCTATCAACAAACATTAAAAAATACAACAAGGGTGTCAAACAACTACTACGCATGAACCGTTATAAAATTGGTGTCATTTTCGAACGGCCTGGTTTAGCCAATGCAGCTTTAATGAACCGAAAATTTCTAGACAGTTTTAAATTAAAAGCCAGTATTCCTGCAGCTGCCACAGAAAATACAGGTGTTATTATGCATGTCCCCATTGACTTGAGCAACGAACACATCTATAAAGCAATTTCCAGTACCAAAAATATTATCTCAATTAGAAGATTCATGCGTCGCACTGTTTCAGAAGGTGGGGGGGTGTCCTTTCAGCCTACAAAGACGGTGTCCATCACATTCTCGTGTGCAGCTTTACCCGATAGTGTCGACTTGAACAGCTGGCGATTTGAAGTACGTCCATATATTCCGCCAGTAAAACAATGCCTGAAGTGTCTAAGGTATGGCCATATAGCTAAATTTTGTAAAAACACTCAAAGATGTTCCATATGTTCTAAGGACCATAATTATAAAGATTGCCTAATACCATCAACTGAAGCGGTATGTTGCCACTGCCAAGGTAAGCATGTAGCTATTTCAGCACTGTGCCCAGTCAAGAAACAAAAAGTAGAAGAAAACAAAAATAAAATTAATAAAAAAGCATATGCAGATTTGTTTAATGAAAAGTCATTCCCATCTCTTTCAAAATTCAGTCCTGCTAAACAATTACAGTCACTTATTGAAACAGAACCAATTTTAAATATTTTAGTACAGACAATAGTAACATTAATTTCTCAAAATAAAAATAATGAGAAGAGTATTTGCACTCAAAGCATAAAAGAAGTTTTATTATCAAAACTGCAGAATAATATAAGTAAACCTTAATTTTATGGATCAGCTAAATATTGTACAGTGGAATGCTCAGAGTATCAATAGTAACAAACTTGCTTTTACTCATTTTCTATATGAGAATAACATACATGTAGCTCTATTGTGTGAGACTTGGCTCAAGCCTCACATGAGATTTAGTATTAAAGGATATAACATAGTTAGATTAGATTCAGGTAATGCACACAATGGTGTAGCCATTTTGATACATAACAGTTTACAATTTAGTAAATTAGATACTTTATTTGATGATTCCATACAAAATATAGCAATTCGTGTAAAATATAGCAACAATAAAGAAATTTCATTAGTCAGTTTTTATAGTCCTGGAAATAGTTCATTTACAAAGTCTAAGTTTGATAATTTAATTCGTAGTATTCCTGTTCCTCTCTTGTTGGGTGGAGACTTCAATGCATATCATTCGGCTTGGGGATGTAACAGTGTGAACATCCGAGGTCGTGAGGTGCTTGAAGTCATTAATGACTATAATTTGGTTTTATTAAATGATGGAGAAATGACTACTGTAGGTTCTGATAGGTGGCAGAGAAATGCACTTGATTTAACTACTCCTTCAATTTCATTATCTTGTAATTGGACTGTTTATAATGGATCCTTTAGGTAGTTACCATTTACCTGTAATTACAAGATTACTTATTAATAACAATTACAATAATTCACATAATATAATAACTTCAAATTTACCCCAAAATTTTAATTTTAACTTGGTTGATTGGAAAATATATAAGAAGAGTGTTGATAATTTGTTAATAAATTTTGTAATTAATCTGGAGAACCCATTGCAGTCATATAGTGACTTAATAAAGCTATTAAATTTAGCTGTTAGTAAATCGCTACCATCAACTATAAGACCTGCTACATCATTTGGTACAGTATTAATAAATAATAATCGTAAAAAACGCATCCCTCTACCATGGTGGAATTTAAATTGCACTAAAGCAGTAGAAGACTCTAGGAATGCCTATATAGAATTCAAGCACAATCCCACATTAGAAAAATATATCGAGTTTAAAAAATTACAAGCACTTAAAAAGTTAGTGTTAAAAAGAGAAAGATATTTAAGTTGGATTTCACTATGTGAGTCATTTAATAGAACTACTTCATTATCTAGAGTTTGGCAAATCTCAAAAAGATTTAATAAAACTTTTACACCTCCTAGTAATAATATTTCTTGTTGGGCATTTGATTTCCTTAAAAAATATACTCCAGATACAGTAGAGAGGCCAAATCAATCAATTCCTCATGAAGTACTTACTTCAGCGCATTATGAATATTTGATTTATCCATTTTCTCTCCAGGAATTAAAATCTGCAATATCTTCTAGGCGTGATTCAGCTTTTGGCCTTGATGGAATACCTTATAAAATGTTGGAAAATGTATCAATTGAGGCACTTTCTAACATACTAAGAGTATTTAATTTACTTTGGCAGAAAATGATCATCCCTAATGAATGGAAAACAGATTGCCTCATTCCAGTACTTAAACCTAACAAAGTGAGAAACAAAGCAGAATCATATAGGCCAGTAGCATTAACTTCATGCATGGGGAAAACCTTCGAACAATTAATTAAACAAAGGCTAGAATTTTACATAGAAAGTAATAGTCTATTACCGTCCAATCAATTTGGCTTTCGACGTGGTTGCTCAACTCGTGATAGCATTTCTCATTTGCAATTAGATATATACAATTCTAATAAAATGAACAATTATTTTGTTGGTGTCTTCTTTGATGTAGTGGGTGCATTTAACAACATCAACCTACATGTTTTGTGTGGTGAACTTTCTGCCCTTGGTATTCCTGAAAAAGTTATAATATGGATCTTTAATTTTTTACATGGCAGGGAAGTATATGTTAAAGTAAATAAATGCTTAATAGGGCCACGTTTTTCATTTAAGGGGGTATGTCAAGGTGGCATCCTCAGTCCATTGATTTATCTACTTTATTTACATAGATTAAACATTGTATTGGGTCCAGAAGTGACAAATTTACAGTTTGCAGATGATTAGTTCAGGTTCAAATATAAATTCGGTTGAAACTATTCTAAACAAAGCTTTGATTAAGTTAAACAACTATTTTCATTATCTTAATTTAGATATCAGTCCTGAAAAATCTAAAGTTATAGTGTTTGGAGAGTGTGAAATAGACTTGCATATTTATTACAATAATAATGTTCTTTCCATAGTGAACGAAGTAAAGTTCCTGGGTATAATTTTTACAAGCAACCTCTCATGGAATAAATACATTGATTATATGCTAGGTAGAGCTAATAGAGCATTTAATTTTATAAAGTCACTGTCAATTACAGCTGATCCTAAAATTTTGCTAATGTTGTATAAATCTTTAGTTTGTAGTCATTTTGAATATGGATTTTTGTGCTTTGGGTCTGATCAGAGATTGGTACGCAAATTGGAGATTCTTCAGAATCACAATCTTCGATGTATAACTGGTGCAATGAAGACTAGTCCAATTAATTCACTCCAAATTGAGTGTAACACTTCTCCTTTGAATATAAGATTTGAGTTTTTAAAGTCAAAATATCTTCTCAAGCTTTTATCTTTTGAAAATCATCCTTTATTAAAAAAAATATTATTTTATCATAGAGTCTACAGTCCCTCTAATTCTGTAAATGTCCCCTTTATACTTCATGACTTTTCCAATTTAATTAGTATTGATGATCAATATCAAATAGAAAAATGTAAAGGCAAATGGCCATGTTATTCTGGTAATTATATAAGCACATTCTGGCCTATGGATATTTACATAAACCGTGACATTAGGAGTAAAGAAGATGTGTACGAGCTAATTGCACAGTTCCCTGGGCACAGGCATATATTTACTGATGGTTCTAAGAACAACAGAAATGTTTCATTAGCTATATATCTACCTCATCTTGCTGTTGGACATGGAGTTCGGTTGCCTGGAGTCATGACTATATTTACAGCAGAATCACTAGCAATTCTATCAGCTCTGCAGTATATATCTGAAAAGAATCTTAAGCACACCAGTTGGCTCATAATATCAGACAGCATGAGTGTTCATAAGGCCTTACAAAATCCGAAACTGGACGCCAATACAAAGAATACTATTTACGATATTCGGACTCTATATGCTGATCTTTGTTCTGAAGGATTTAATATTAGTTTAATTTGGACTCCCTCTCACATAAGAGTTGCAGGAAATGAAAACGCAGACTAATTCGCCAAAGTTATTGTTGACATTGACAATGACATTGTTGTACCAAAACATGTTGCCATCCCAAATTCTGACTTACTTGGCAAGCTTACTGAAAAATATACCTGTATTTGGCATGAGAACTGGCAAGCGACATTGAAAACTAAAGGGAAATGGTATTATAAAATTAATCAAACAGTCGGTTCTGCGGCCTGGTTCACGAAATCTGGTGTTCCGAAGAGCAGGAAATTTTTTACCACTATAAACCGTCTTAGACTTGGTCATGGCAGATTTAATGCACATTTAGCCAGGATGAATATAATAGCATCGCCTACTTGCACCAGTTGTAGCTCGGGAAGTGATGAGACCCTTGATCACATAATTTTTAATTGCCCTGCATATGCTTTGGAAAGAATTCCCCTAATTGGTGAATTACTGGAAATATATAATACGCCGGCAAGCATCCCGCGCAACACTCATGGTTTGCTGGAAAATCACAATACTTATACAGCACTCTATAAATATATTAACAGCATTGGATGGTCCATTTAACAGTTTGGGCCGTCTTGTTACAAGGATATGATTACCCTGACATAACATTACTACACGGATTATGACGGATACACGGATATGACACCATATTATTTTGATTTAGGATATTAATTGAATAGGCTGTCTAACACACTTTCCATTGCGATACTGTAGAAAAAAACGATTGATTGGAGTGTTAGGCGGCCGTAAGGCTTGATATGTCTCAACAATCGTTACGTATTCCTTGCGAATGACAAAGTTGCGGTCTCTTTTTGTCTTTGTATTAGGTAAATTAATTAATAGTAAGTCATCTGAATGTTTCTCAATGTTTTTGACATTAAGTTGTGTTAGTTCATTAGTTCGACATGCTCCGTTTATTCCAATAATAAGAACAACCTGCAATGTAAAGAGTATTGTAGTAGATAAATGAATAAAATTTATATGAACGCATAATTATGCCTATCAACATTTACTAACTATACTATTTAATTGAGATTAATATATGTACTTAAGTAGATATTGAATGTGCAACTGACTTACTTTTGCCGCCAAATATACGGAATCGGGTGCTTCGTTAAGAAACTTTTCAATATCAGATACTGTGAAAACCTTCGATTTTTTTGGATGATGACCAGATGAGGCTCTTTTTAAAAATGCTACTAATTTAGGATAGGTATCGATATGTATGTCTTTTTTCATCTTTATTGTTGCTTTTAGCATCGAATACGTACTCCATAGAGTGCTTGCTTTCTTGTTCTCGGATAATTCTATAAAATATGCCAGCAAAACGTTTTCTGAGAAAGTTTTGGCTCCTTTTGCTAGTCGCCACGTGTTGAACATATCGTACTGTTTTAAATACTTCTCGCGTGATTGTTGAGGTAGAAAGCTCATTTGCGCATTATTAACAGTTTCAGTCAATTCTGTTGGCGTCAAACAAACTTCCTCGTCGCTAGAATCACTCATTTTAATTTTTCACTTGTTTTCAAGTTTCTTTTTTTTAATATAAGGTTTAACAATGACGTGAAAAAATGCCGCGTAAAGAACCGCGTACAAAGAAAATTGAAAAAAGAACACCAAGAAGGTTCCGAGTCTGAGTTTTTAACAAATTAAAAAAAAGTTGTATGATATATTCGGCACCATAGAGGTAACAGTAAATAGCAAGAATGTTAAAACAGTGGATGTTGCGCTTAGAAGAAATAACTGAAGCCAAGGTTATTCACCCTTGTTATGTTTTCCATCTCGTTTACACTTAAATTAAAAGTTGCTAATATAAAATGATGTTTTCCAAGTTACCTGATTATAAATGTACGACAAAAACACAGAAACTCACTTTTTAATACATTGTGAAATCTAGATACAGGTCTTAAAGGTCCTAATATTTTAATGGTTATTCAAAAATTGTACATGATATTGTAAAGTAGTTTTTTACTAAAATTATATTTGAGGTGTCTAAAGTTTACCCACATGTAGCATCGAGTTCAAAGCTTGCAACACTGTTGGAAAGCTATTAACAAAATGGCTAATCTGTCAATCGCTTTTCTACCACTTGAAATGTTTTACTGAAGATATTCGAGGATTTGTGAGTTAATTTAGAGTGCCTTAATATGTATTGTGTAGTTAAAGATTGTGGAAGTGTGTGGAACCCAACATCAAATGTTATCTTTCATAGGTAAGTTTAGAAATACCGGATTTTAAATTACACACAATTTCTACTTAATACAAGCCCATATTTTAAAGATCCGACAATATTTCTCGTTCAGAACTGTGTCAAAAATGTTTTTCTAATAATTAATGTCATCATTCAGGCATTTATATGCTTAAATCGTGTATAATAATTGAAACTGTTACATATAAAATCTTGGACATCAAAATTGCATGTTTGTAAACAAAGAACCAAAGAGTGACCATATTTTAACCGTATGATGGATATTTTTAAATTTGAGGATATGTTTGAATTTCATGTAGATCGTAATTTCATTAAATTTGCCACGTATTTTAGGGGACCAATGAAAAATCTTTGGTAATTCACAGAAGTAAAGAATATACTTGTACACCTAGCATAGAGATTAGTGAGTCTAGGTTACTGGAAAATAAGATTTATAACACCATGATACTAATAATGGCATGTCTCTTTAGACATGCTTTCATTAAAATAAATTAGTCAAAGTTTTAGGTTTCAATACATCCATCGTTAACTCGGTTTCAGGAAATACAACTAATTTTCTGTTTCAGCTTTCCCAAGGACTTGGATAAAAGACAAAAATGGTTATCTAGTATACCATTAAAAGGAAAGTTTTATGAATCAGCAAAGATTTGTAGCTTACACTTTAAACCAGAGGATTATGATCCATCAAGACCGAAACGACTTTTAATTAGTGCAGTACCAGTTTATTCTGTACAATTATGTTCCTGTGGTAATAGTGTTAAGGTATGTTAAATACACTGTCAAAATGTGCTGCTTACAAACCCAGCAATGTTGATAACAATATATTTCAAATTACAGGAATGTACAACACCATTCAAGTGTTCTGCTTTACCCGGTGTAATGGTAAAAACTGAAACTGATACTTCTTCCTCTGTGTCAGAAAAAAAACGCAGCTATTGTGAGAAGGACATGCCCATCACATACAGTGAAAACATTGTAAGTATATACTTATAAATTAGCATTGGAGATTACAATATTAACATTCATGATTAATGACTATAGCTCCATGCATTTGACTGGCTTGTTGGTCCAGTGGTTAGTGGCCCTGACTGCTATGCTAGAGGTTGTGGGTTCGATTCCCACTCATGACGAATGTTCTGTGCCTGGGTGTAATTTGTCTATATATTTTGTTTGATAGTTGTGTAATATTATTATTATTATACAGGGTATAAGGGACAGCCGTCCACAAACTTTTAGAGGCTTGCTAAGTAGACTAAACTGAATCACATTCCACACGACATATTATCAGGAAACGAAAAAAAAAATCATTCTGCCCATACAAAATCACAAAAAGTCACACAAAGGGCAATGGAAAGAGTTATGCTTGGAGTTTCTCTGCGTGATCGGATCAGAAATGAGGAGATCCGCAGAAGAACCAAAGTCACCGACATAGCTCTGCGAGTCGCTAAACTTAAGTGGCAGTGGGCAGGGCACATTGGGAGGCCCCCAACAAGGTGGACCGATGACCAGGCTGAAGAAGAAGATACGAAATTAGAAACTTAATCGGACAGTTTGTATGGGAAGGCCGATCTTTTCTTCGTTTCCTAAAAAAATATCTTGTGGAGGGTAGTTGTTTCATCTAGTGAACAAGCCCTTAAAGTTTGTGGGGGACTGTGCCTTACACCCTTTATGTGTGTATTTAGAAATATCTTATATATAAAATTTCGTACATACATTCGCTATAGATGATGATATGAGAATAGGTTTTTATCTACTTTTTATGTCAACACTATTTATGCGGTGAAACCGCGGGGCGCAGCTAGTATAAGTATGTTTATCAACTGTAAACTACCCATAACACAAGCTCTGCTTAACTTGAGACTAGACAGTGTTATGTGATAGTCGTAGAATATTATTATGTTAAGTATATTATTATGCAGTCAACAAAATTTTTGAGGTTCGTGTATTAAATCCTAGTCAAATCATGAATGGCATAGAAATATGATACGAAAAGTGTTCCTCTTTCGGCACCTAAATGATTCCACTTTCACCGATATAACAAAAAATGTTAACATTAAAATTCCACATTCAGCACCTACAGTAGTTTCTAGTGATGGGATGCGTAATATCAAAGCTTTTAAATAAAACTACACATTGTTGTTGTTGTTTTGTAACAATATTCACATTGTTACAAAACAAACCGCCATTTTGAGTACATTTTATTTATTTAAATAATTAACATACATCTGAATTTTACTGTGAAGTTTTATTTAAGTGGTATTAAATTAAAAAGTGCTGTGTTTGATAGGAAAAAGTAATACAGTTCTGCATAGGTAGCTGTACCTATGCAGAACTGTATTACTTTTTCCTTTGCTAAGAGTTCACTAAGTCGCCCAAACTTAGGCTTGAAGTTGAGGACTGTATCTGTGGACTGAATAATGAGTCCTACTGACTACGAGACTGAGTAATATTTAAGAAGAAGAAGTAATATTTACATAAATAATTAGTAGGTGAAGTAATTGACATAAATAATTAAGATTTGTTCAAAGAATTTAGCATTTTATATCTTTGATGTATCATTTACCTATGGCACTATCCGGGTCTTCCAGTATGTACACTAAAGGTGAAAGTTTAGTTAAAACTTTGCATTTAATAAATTTAGGGGCTAGTTTAGCGCTGAAGTAAGAACCAGCATCGCTTAATGCATAATTCTTTCGCCAAATCGTATCACCGACATTAAGTTCTTTGAAAGACCGTTGTGGATTTTTGTACGGTAGACGAAAGAAATACCAAATGTTTGTTAGAGAAATTTTATCCTGAATAAAAATCCTATCGATTAGTATAATAAAATGCGAGTGTTTTTTTTTTCTTGTTTTAATTGGTTCGAGTCCCGGGCTAGGCAAGCGAGTTTTAGAAATACTTTGAATGCAGTTATGTTTCTTTTTAAAAATAAGGGAATGTTTCCTTTGAATACAATAAGCTAACAATAATAAGGATAAGGATTTAAGGTACTTTCCCTTCGGGCCTGACTTATCTTTCCACCCTGTATATTTAATTAAACTAAGAACAGGTGATAGTCGATTATATCTTGCGATCATCGATGTGTCCAATGAGTTAATGTTATTTACCATTTTACCCTTATTTGGTGAAACAGGCGTTTATTAATACTTCGCTGAACATTTTAGGGATAATGGTATCAATATTGAGATAATATGGATTATTTCCTTGTGATTTTAATAAAAAGATTTATCAAGTCTAATCGTATTTTCGAAATAATACCTATACTTTTCTTATGTTTTATTTGATACTGACATGATCTTGGAAGCTATTTTAGGATACTAATGTACCTAATTACTTTATAGGGAACAGGACCGTTGGTTATTCTCGCGTTATGTCAATAATCTGTTTTTTTTATGTGATTTAGCACTGCCCTAAAAAACATTATTGCGAAAGAAGTTGCTGGTGAAATGCTAGGGATGAATTGCAAAGTTTAAAAGCATCAGAGAGATATAATATCTCGTTACTACATATTATCGCAATTTAGGTGCCGAATAAGGAACACTTTAAAAAAAGAAAAATAAAAACAGAACACAAAAGAATATAAAATATATGTATTAATCTTTAAAGTGCCGTCATTACAGACACAATTAAAGAACAATAGGAATGAGGACGCGGAAACGAGTCCGACGAGTCCTCGCGGTCGTTTAAGGATTAATAAATAGAAAGGAGTTTTTAAAACAACTCCGCTGTTTGTGTAGAAAATAATAATTACTATAAGAACCTATCTTAATTCAACAGGTAGTAAATGAAAATGAACCGCCAGCGAAACTACTTCAACAAGTAGTTATTGAAAACGAACCGCCAGCGAAACTGCTTCAACAAGTAGTTATAGAAAACGAACCGCCAGCGAAACGACGCTGCTTAAAAGACTTTAATATTCAGTGTAACATAAAGACACTTCGTGAGGAGTGTTTAGCAAAAAAGAAAAAAGTTTTGCAACAAAAAGTAGCGCGAAGTAAACAAAAAATAAAAGATTTACAGTCATTGGTAAATATTGTCCGTAATTACACATCGCAGTCTGAAATTGAAAATATTTTACAAGGCAACTTCGCTGAAATTTGTAAACATTTTAAAAAGAAATCAAAAGTCACTCCGAGGTACAGCGACGAGGTCAAATCTTTCGCATTAACAATGCATTTTTATTCTCCAAAGGCATATGCTTATTTGAGGACGATTGTAGCACTACCTCATTCAACAACACTGTGGCGTTCTATTTCCTCCTTCGACTGTTCAGTCGGATTTTTGAATGAGGTTTTCGAATACATGAAATTGCAACTTCCCGAGAAACCATATTTAAAAAATGTCGCACTAATATTTGATGCAATGAGCCTAAAACAAGACATTTCATATGCACCAAAGCTTGGGAAGATTTTTGGATATGTAGATTTAGGAAGTATTCCTATTAGTGACCCGGAGCAGTTGGCGTCCGAGGCATTAGTTTTTATGATTGTGTCATACACTAATTATTTTAAATGTCCAATTGGATATTTTTTTACCCCAGGCAGTTTATCTGGGGATTTACTAGGTCAACTAGTAAACACTGCATTAATAATGTTAAACGAAGTAGGTGTTACTGTGCGATCAGTAACATGTGACGGTGCAAAATCCAATATTAAAGCTTATGAGACATTGGGTTGCTCATTTGCAGATAACGATTTTAGACCTTATTTCAAACATCCAAATGGAATAACAAAAGTGCACTGTCTTTTAGATCCTGTTCATATGTTGAAACTCACACGAAATGTGTTATTTGACTATGGATTAAAGTCAACTGATGGTGAAATATCTTTTAAATATATAGAAGAACTTCATAAAATTCAAGAACAAGAGGGACTGAAACTTTCAAATAAAATTACGGGCACGCATGTCAAATACCAAAATAAAAAAATGAATGTGCGATTAGCTGCTCAAGTTCTAAGCTCATCGGTAGCAGATGCGATTGATTTTTTAAGAAATAGTGGTAATCATATATTTGATAACAGTGAAGCTACCACACATTTTATAAGAGTAATAGACAGATTATTTGATTGTATGAATTGTCGTTCTCCGTTTGGAAAGAATTTTAAATCACCACTCTCTTCTCATAATAAAGATAATTGGCAAACTTTTTTCCGGGAAACTGCTGATTATTTAAAAAATCTAAAAATTGGTGACAATTATGTACGATATCACAATCGTAAAACATTTTGCCTGGGATTCCTAATGAATATATCGTCTCTATCCGCATTATTCGAAGACTTGACGTCTTTGCCAAATAACCCGTTAAAATATTTTTTAACATTTAAATGTTCCCAAGACAATTTGGAAATATTTTTTTCTGTAATTAGAGCCCGTGGAAGAACTCAAGATAACCCGAGTCCCTTAGAGTTTAGATATATTTTAAGAAAACTTTTATTTAGGAATTCTATACAGCCCAGCATAAATGCCAATTGTATAGACGATGCATTTCACTCTAACCATATAATTGATTTTAAATCTAAAACTGATTCCATAATCGAACAAAATGAATTATACAAAGATACTGATTTCGATGATTTATTTAATGAAATGATAAAAAGTCTTGAAAGTCCTCAATTAAGCGCTTATCAAGAAAACGTGATGTATTATATAACTGGATTTATAGTCTACAAAATTTTACAAAAGAACTCTTGTCGATTTTGTCACCTCTTACTAACTACTGAAAATGGAAAAAGTGATGATCATAATTATTGTGTTAATATTAATAAATATTCAGCATTTACTACCTTTGTAAATAGGGGTAAATTATGTTTCGCCTCTGATGCAGCATTCCAGATAGTTCGCTACTCAGATAGTTTGTTTAAGCACACGCTATCTAAAGGACTACTTCACAGCAAAATTTGCAATTTGCAATCAAAACTGGTATTAGCGGTTTTAGAAAAATTCCAGCCATTACTGCAGGAACTGTTTGTTCCGAAACATCCAATTAATGACATTTGCATGGATTTACATGAAACTGAAATAATTAAATTTGTTTCAAATATGTTTTTTAAAATAAAAATCCATTCTCTTAAAAATCATAACCCAAAAGCTTTTGGGTGACATTCGCACCAGAAGGCAGAAATTACACAAAAGCGTTTTATTTTCACATGTGTAATAAAAAAAATCATTTGTTATTAATAAAAGTTGTGTAAATGAAAATGTTTTTTTTTTTTTTTAACATATCTTGTCAGCTTGAAATATGTAAATCAAAACACTGTCTGCGTAAGTGCTGTAAAAGTTTACTTAAACAAGTTGGACCATCAATCGCGAGAAGTAAAATGCAGCTAAACATAAATATATGGAACAGCAAATTTTTATGGAATATACCTACAATAATGTATGTATCTGGGTTAAGAGTAAGGACTTTGGTATATTGTAAATGTACATAAAAACAGCCTATCTGGAATTATGTAGTTTTCAAGGAATCTATGTAAGGACAGAAACTAAATTTAAATAACCTTTGTACACACAAAGGTTATTTAAATTTTATAGGACTTTCTTAAAATAAAAACACAACATGATTTTTTGACCTCACCTTTTTAACTACAGTATAATTCACGGTAACTCGTGAAATGTACTGTGGTTATCTAAATAGCTAACTAAACAGCTAAAGGCATTTAATTTTTTTTAAGTTGCTAGCGGCTAACTTCACGCATGCCGTAACTCGTGAATTGTACTGTACCTAAACCGACGGACGTAGACTGATATCAGAGTATTACTGCTAACATACACGGTCGTCTGTTTACATTAGTAATTAGTAATGCATTATAATAAACTAGCTGTAGGTACTCCGCAGATTCACCCGCACCTTTGTATACTGGTCCGCTCCTATTAGTCGTAGCGTGATGTCATATAGCTTATAGCTTTCCTCAATAAATGGGCTATCTAACAGTGAAAGATTTTTCAAATCGTACCAGTAGATGCTGAGATAAGTGCGATTAACCAAACAAACTTCAGTTTTAGAATAATTGTATTAATAAATTAATCGATTATTAATAATAAGACCAGCACAATATACTTCTGCTAAGCCTAAATTAACACAGTCGGAAACCACATTAAAATGTTAATGAACATAATTTCCTCAATTTATAAAAATAATTTCACTAAATGTCCTAGAGCAAGTAAAAATATTGTCACCCTGGTGAAAGAGACGCAAAACATAATTGAATTGTTTCAAGGTCATTTTTTTTGGCTTCAGTTATTTCTTCTAAGCGCAACATCCAGTGTTCTTGTAAAGTTCTTGGTAAATAGGTTTAATGTTTTTTTTTTTTAATTTACAAACTTAGTGCACACGATGTTCTAAATTCAATTTACTTTATCCTCTAGAGAATAAAAACGGCTTTTCCAGTCAGATATTGAAGATTAAAAATACTCTTTCCGAGATGGTGGGATGAAAAAGATTTTTGTTTATTTTCTTTCTCTTCAGATAAATGTTTAGGATCGAGTGTGACCCCCTCTAGTTAAAATCACAGCTTGAATTCATCTAGGCATGCTAGCGAGTATATCCCGGATACTTACTTGCGAAATAAGTTCCCACTCCGCAGTTATCACATTCTTCAGCTCTCTGATGGTCTGCGGAGCCGGTTGTATTGATCTCACACGCCGTTTCTGAACATCCCAGACATGCTCAACGGAATTGAGGTCGGGACTTCGAGCTGGCCAACCCAAACGACGAATGCCGACCTCTTGAACGAATGCTGACCCCGGCTCCTTAGTTACTGTTATCATTTTATTTTCTTTCTTTGATAACAATATCCTATAACCTGTTCCTTTCCCAACCTCTTCATTTTATCCTATTCTTTGTTCGGTCCATGCGGCTCTCTCCCGCACTGTGTACATAGTCTGTTTCGGCAACGACGGCAGCCCACCGCAGATATGCAAACGAATCTGGCTCTTCTCCAGTAGCGGTCTCCGTTCGACTGATACGAGAAGGTGAAGGACGAGTGTGTTCGCAAACGCTTGCGCACCTTAAAATATCCTGCGCAACTGACTGCTTTCGTCTAATGGATTCCGATTAAGCTCAAAGTCCCACGGCGATGGGTTGAAGTAGAGGTTTGGCCTGATGTAAGCCCGGCTTTGTCTGATACTTGCACATGGACGGTTCCAGGTTTGATTGAAGAAGAGCAATGAGCAATGAAGCAATGCTGACAGATTGAGAGCAAAGAGGAAGAGTCTTAACATAGATCGGGATCGATGTAGGATGGTTCGCTTTCACTACCCATCTGCTTTAGAACTAGCTGGATTCGTGAGTTTATCATGTGAGTACATGCTGTGGTTGCTTTTGCACTGCCAATTGGGGGCGACAGTATAAATTCAGCAGCACCCGGGATAACAGAGCAGCCTTATTTAGGAAGACACTGTTTTCCTCGCTCAGCCGAGGAGGGAGCTAGAAAAGGTGCCTCTAACAAATGTTCGTCCCTTTCTACGCAGTTGGTAGTGTAACCTCGGCTGCCATCACATCACTTTTATACGTGGTCGAAATTAAAAAAGAAACAATATCATAAGAACATCTATCATGACATTTGACGTCGAGTTTTTGACAGGAAAGCTAAGATGAATGTCACGCTCGTTTTTCATTGGACTTTTAAATTATTTATAATGTCGTTTACTAAATAAAAGCGCGTGATTTATGCAGTAAAAAGTGCATTCAGTGTATATATTATATACACTGAATTCATAAAGAACATTGAAATATCGCAGCATAGTGACCACATAATGGCAAAGCCACTATGCTGCTAGTGATCTCCTGCACTAGCTGCACTAATCTCCTAGTAGTCGGCTCACGCGGCCGTTTTTTCAATTTTCATTAGCGATATCCGCCATTATTATGAAATAATTTTTTTAAAGAATTTCTATAATTTGTTACACGTGTTATTGGCAAAATTGTGGTATCTAACCACAGAAGCCATTGAAGAGTTGAAGTAGTATTCACTGTAAAGAAAAGAAAGACATTTGACGCGTGGAACGTGAGAACGCTTCTTGATAGAGTCTCGAGAGGTAATGCCGTCCCTAAACGCAAGACCACAATAGTAGCTCGAGAACTTCATCGCTATAACGTAGATGTCGCTGCTCTCCGCGAAACCCCTCTTGCCGATGAAGGAGAACTGGTCGAGGTTGGTGGTGCCTACACTTTCTTTTGGAAGGATACTGCTGCTTCCGAATCAGGGAACCACATTCAGGTGTACTTAGGTTTTGCTATCAAAAACCACTTAGTAAAATATTGTTGCTAATAAGCCGGATATAGTAATGGTGGATCGATCAGAGCGGCGTTCAATAATTGTTGACATAACCATACCGCATGATGAGAACCTCTTGAAAGCCGACCAAGATAACCAAATCAAGTTTCTTGACTTGGTTCGCGAGGTTGTCGACATGTGGGATCTGGATTCCGCAATCATTGTACCGATAATCGTGACAGCCTATGGTTTAATAGCCAAGAGCCTCGACCAAAACCTCGGGAGGCTCTCGTTGCTTAAGGAGAAGGGCTTGACTCGGAAAGCGGTACATCTGGACACGGCTCGCATTTTCAGTAGGTTCCTCCAGTGCTCTCTGGAGCCCTGACCCAATACCGGTAGGCTACTATTTTTTAATTTATATTTTTAAATGTTTTTATATGTATTTTTTATATAAATTAATATGTAGGTATATATAAAAAATAAACTAAATAATATTAAATGTTTATTTTTTCCACCACATAATATTATAGTTCAATACATAATTAATATAATAGAAAATATATTGCTGTTGGGGAAATTAATACAGGAAAGTAGTTCGATTTTTGTAGAGAGTTACGTAATTGTAATTAACTATATACTTTTATTAGCTTATTAAAATATTATAGTAGGTACTTATATTAAACTGTACATTTTTGTTAACTCTCTTTCTCAGATTAGCACCCAATCTTAAGTTAAATCTTCAAGTTACAATAAACTGTTACGTATTGTATCTAAGCGGACGCGGGAAGGTGGTACACAAGTGTAAGGCTCTGTAGCTAGCAACGCACTGATTTATTAGTACAGGGTCTCAACGGGACAATAGTAGGTGGCGCGCTTGCGTGTGCGCTTCGGATACACATACATAACAATTCCTCCCCTTAGTCCAAAACCCCGAATACAAATCAACATCCCCAACTAGCATCCAAAACAAAGTTTACTCTTAACAACTAAATATTTTGACAAAGGTATTACTCTAAAAGTATTTTTTGAAACAAATAACAGGGCGATTACGTTTCGATCTCTTTGGTGTATCCGTTATTAACTGACCGCCTTCTGTGGTCTGAGTATCGAGTTCCTTTTGGGCCTGTACAGTATCCTTCGCTAACTCGACATCTCTCGATGAAGAAGTACTTGGGTCGCACCCTTCTGCCCTCTTCTCTCTCTCCGAACTATCCGGCGAAGGATTCGGTGAGTCGACTTCCGGCTGGGGTATGTGCGTGTCTGCAGCAGCTGGCGACGACTGGGACGGCGGCGGTGAAGATAGGGCGACGACGATAGTGCGTCTGGCGCTGACGGTTGCGGCGCGGCAGGACAAGATGACCCAGGTAAGTTCACATTTGAATACTGCTCATTATGCGTTTCAGTGTTGTTTCTTCCTTTGTATTGCATCAACTGGTTTATGTGCCTTTTATAGCTTTCTGAACTATTACAGTCTTTTATTAAATACAAAACTTTCCCTATTCTTTTAAGTACCACGCCCTGACACCATGTATAGTTTATTTTATTTACGAACTTTTTATATAGAATAACATCGTTTTTCTTAAAATAACGGGTTTTCTTCTTCCCTTGTAGTTTGGTTTGCATACACTGTTGGTTATTTACAATTTTAGACACAGACGGTGACGAGGGTAAGGGTGACTTTGGATCTATCAGATCCAATCGCGATCTTAGTTTGTGCCCAAACACTAATTGCGCAGGGGACAACCCAGTAGCTGAGTGAATCGAATTCCGATAATCCATAAGGTATCTTAGTAATTTAAATGATGTTTCTTTCGGGCTATTAGACGACATAATACAAGACTTTATTCCCTTTTTAATCACTTTAACAAAACTTTCCGCCTGACCGTTACTAGGTGGGTGATAGACGGGTGACGTAATATGTGAAATCCCGTTTGCCGTGCAAAATAGTTTAAATTCCCGCGAACAAAAAGCAGTGCCATTATCACTTACTATCGTTTCGGGAACTCCGAACCTAGACATGAAATCACATAACTTCCCCATCACCGCGGCTGACGAAGTAGCCGTGTTCATGTTATAAACTTCTACCCATTTGGTATGAGCATCTACCGCTACCAAATAAACGCATCCTTTGATCGGACCTAGGAAGTCTATGTGTATTCTGTAGAAAGGACAAGGTGGGAATTTCCAATGAGCCAGCGGAGCGCGCGGTGGCGCGGGGCGCAATTGGATGCACACGTCGCATGAACCTATCATTGTTTCTATTGCCTGGTCAATTCCCGGGAACCAAAACCTTGATCGCGCTTCGGCCTTAGTTTTTACCACGCCTAGATGGGACGTATGTAATTCCTTGAGAATGATTTGGTATAAACTCGGAGGAATAACCACTTTGTGACCTCTCATGACATAACCATTCTCGTAGGATAATTGTGATCTACATAAGTAGTATGGTTTTACCTTTACATCGCTTATCTTTGGTGGCCAACCATTCAAAATAAAGTCTATCACTATTCTTAATATTGCGTCACTACTTGTCTCCTCGCGCAACTTTTCTAAAGTTACGGGCATGCCTGCGTCTACAACAAAACAAACATAAGTCGCTCGGTCATAAGATACTTCGCAATCACAACACCGACACTGTTCGGTGCACGCGCACTCGTGAACTGTACGCGGCAAGCTCGCGCGCGAGAAGTAATCAGCGCTGTTGTCCGCGCTGCGGACATATTCTATTTTATAGTTATAACTACTTAAAAACAAGGCGTACCGTTGTAATCTATTCGCCGACATTTCTGGAATGCCCTTATGGGGCCCAAATATTGCCAATAGGGGCTTGTGATCCGTTCGAAGAATAAATGGTTCGGCCCTACCGTACAAATATTGGTGAAAACGACGCACACCATAAATAATGGCGGTTGCTTCCTTTTGAATCTGAGCATATCGCTTTTCAGCGGAGTTTAAGGTACGTGAAACAAAAGAAATGGATTTCTCCACTCCGTCTGAACCTACTTGTGAGAGGACCGCCCCTAACCCATTAGGGGATGCATCTACCTTTAGTATTATCGTCGCGTTCGGGTCAAAATGTGCGAGGACCTGTTCTGATGTCATGTACTCTTTTATTGACCTGAACGCCGAGTCATGAATATCAGTCCATCTCCACTCACACCCCTTTTTTAACAGATCGTATAACGGACTGAGGATTGTGGATGCGTTAGGCACAAAATTTCTGTAGTAGTTAATTAACCCTAAGAACGATTGAAGCTGACTGACATTTGTGGGCACTGGTGATTCCAACATTGCTTTTGTTTTTTCCGGCGCTTTTTTTAAGCCATCTTTAGTAATAATATAACCTAAATAACTAATTTCGTCTTGGAAAAAACTACACTTTTCTTTTTGTAACGTTAACCCCGCTTCTTCTAAGCGCTTCAACACTAAATTTAGTTTTTGTGAATGATCCTGCCTATCCTTCCCAGTTATTAAAATATCGTCTAACAGGCACAACACTCCGTCTATTCCTGATAACAAACCCTCGATAGCTCGTTGAAAAATAGACGGCGCGCTGGCTAAACCAAACACTAAACGAGTAAATCTATATAGTCCGCGGTTTGTATTTATGCAAGTTAGGTTTTTTGACTCATCGTCTAATACTAATTGATTATAAGCCATAGATAAATCTAGTTTACTAAACTGCTGTCCGCCGTGGATCTTCGTAAATAGTTCGTTAGTTGTCGGCAGGGGGTATTGTTCTACTTGTAACTGTTTATTAATGCTAACTGAATAGTCGGCACACAATCTGACTGTCCCGTTTCGCTTTAGAACTGGAACTATCGGTGAAGCGTATTCCGAAAATTCTATGGATTCTAAAATACCTAAACTAACTAATCTATCGATTTCTTTATCGACCATTGCGCGCATAGCAAACGCTACGGGGCGTGCTTTGCAAAAAACCGGTTTTGATCCATCCTTTAACGATAGTTTTACTTTATACTTATTAAATGTTCCTAATTCATTCGAAAATAACTTTGGGTATTGTAATTGCACTTCAGAAGTGCTACAAAAGTTAACCGGTATCAACTGTAAGCGAAATAATGATAAGAAATCTCGACCAAGAATGGGCGGGCCGCCATCGCGAACAACATACACATGCATAATATTTGTACGATCCGCGTAGCGTATCGGCAAACGCAGCGTACCTAGACACACGATTTTCCCGCCGTTATACGTTATGAGCTGTTTACATGTACTTGATAATGGCACCTTTATGAAATTAGTTGTGTAGAATGCTTCCGAGACTACGGTTACCGCCGACCCGCTATCAATTTCAAATTTAAATGGCACGTTATTAATCCAAACAGTTTCCACCATGGGTTCTCCCCTGAATGAACGGATATGGAACAATTTACCGTCATCGTCAACCTCACCCTTGCCACTGCCATCCACCTGCACGTAATTCACTTTTGGACACATTTTACGCAAGTGGCCTTTTGCGTGACATTTTTTACAAACATAATTTGAGTACCTACACTCAGCTGATTTATGATTTGAATAACCACATACACTACATTTCTCCTTCGCTACACTATTGCCACTTTTTCCTTTATCAGCTATCTTGAACAACGGCTGGTCTGCGGATGCCGGCGCCAGCGCTCCTGCACTGGCCACGGCGGCAGCGCGCGAACATCGGAGGTTTTCTGCCATCTCCACGACCTTGGCCAGCGTGAGGTCGGCCAGGTCTTTCGTGTACAGCTTCTCCTTCTCCTGTCCCGGCTGCATCCCCATGATAAATTTGTCGCGGAGTGCCTCCTCCACGTTAAGAAAGGCACATTTTTCTGTCAATCCTCGTAATCTCGCCGCCCATTGCGAATGAGATTCCCCTGCTTGTTGTGATGCCGCGTAAAAATTGTGACGCTCACCAAACCCGACATATTTGGGAGTAAAATGGTTGTCCAGTAGCGATAATAGGTCTACGTAGGGCACGTCTTCTATGGCTTTAGGTAGCACTAAATCCGTTGCCAATTTGTAGGTAGCCTCCGTGAGTGCGCTGAGCAAGATGACTTTTCGTTTTTCACCCGCGGAATCCGTCTTTTCGTTGATACCATTTGCCACAAAATATTGTGATATACGTCCCTTATACGTTTTCCAAGTTTGCACATTATGGTCGAACGTATGTAGTATTCCAAATTGCACAGAACTGGACATTATACTAAACACGTGGTCCGTAAAATTCTCGTCGCCAATGTTACGTATTGTATCTACGCGGACGCGGGAAGGTGGTACACAAGTGTAAGGCTCTGTAGCTAGCAACGCACTGATTTATTAGTACAGGGTCTCAACACTCTCAACGGGACAATAGTAGGTGGCGCGCTTGCGTGTGCGCTTCGGATACACATACATAACATAAACTGGTGTAGGTTCCTCGAGCATGGGACCGATTTGCTCGAACATGGGGTCGCTGACGGGCCTCCCTGTCCATATCCTGATCTTGAGGTGAAGAAATGAAGCTCAGAACATTTTCTTGTAAAAAAATTTGGGTTTCACGAGCTTTGTGAGATGGTGCCAAGTCTTGTTGAAAGGTCCAACGATTTCTACCAAATTGCTTACGTGCCCAAGGTAACAAAGCATCGTTTAAAATCTTTTTACGGTAGATCTGCTGGTTTATCTTTACACCCTGGTGAATGAAACCGAGAGGTGAGCGTCCCATGGCAGTTACCGGCGCCCAAACCATCACAGACACTGGTGCTTTCTTTCGCAAGGCAATTCGTTGGTCTAAATTGTCATTTGATTTACACTTTAACCACACGCGATCATTTTGCTTGTTCACATATTGCTGAACGGTAAAAATTTTTTCATCGGAAAATACCAAATTTTCAAGCAAGCTATCAACGTGCAAGTGCTTTAAGTTCTTAGCTCTTTCTAGACAAACTGTCTTTTGTGCTAGTGTCAGATCTTGCACTTTTTGTAATTTGTAGCGCTTCAGTTGAAGTTTATTTTTTAATATGCGCCCTATGCTCCGGGCAGATACATTAAGACTTTTCGCCAATTTAACTGCGCTTTGTCGTGGATTTCTTTCAATTCTAGCCTTTACCTTTCGAACCATTGCTGATGATGTTGCTGTTGTTGGATGTCCAGCTCCATGGCGTTTTTTGATGCTACCCGTATCATTGTAACGCGTGATGGTCCGATACACAAACATTTTGTTCAAATGTAAATGTCCTAGCTCATTAACGATGGCTGCCTGCGATTTTCCAGCCAAATACAAAGCAATGACACTGTTTCGTTTGACTTCCATCTGCAAAACTTTTATTAACAACGACTAAAAATAGTAGGCTTTTCTTAGTTTATTAACAATACCATAAACTACGGAATGTGAAAAAATGGGCGCCATATTGTAAACAGTTTAGTTGCTATAGCAACGTAAAATTAGTAACACTTCGAGTGCCGAACCCTGTATATTTTATGGGTACAAGAACCCCTCTCAACGGAGGGTAAAGGCCTCCTCCAAAGATGACCATTTTTCTCTGTCTTTAGCTTCTCGCATCCAGTGTGTGCCTGCTATTTTTATGACATCGTCTGTCCATCGCGTATCTGGCCTACCTCTTTTCCTCTGGCCCGATGGTCCTAGCCATGACGTTGTTGCTTTGGTCCAGCGATTATCTTTGAGTCTGGCTATGTGTCCAGCCCATCGCCATTTTAACTTCTGTGTCTAATTGCGTCGATAACTTTAGTTTTCCGTCTTATGGCGGTGTGGCGGATTTTTTGTAACTTTTTGATTTTCAGGATGCTTCTCTCCATACTTCTTTGGCTGGTTATGATCTTATTTTTTAGTTTACTTGTGAATTTCCACGTTTGACAAGCGTAAGTTAGTGATGGGAGAGAGTTAGGGATGGACTGTAGTATACATGGTTACAATTAATGTAATAACCTAAATCGCCACACTGTATACAAATAATGTAAGTAACAAGTTTACTCGGGAGAGTTTTTATTCCGCACGTGTTGAGCCGATCATTGAAAATCCAAAAGAGAGTATCCCAGTGCGTCAGAAGCACACAGTTGGATTTTCCAAGTCTCACCGCTAAAAACACAGTACGAGAAAAAAAAAAACTCGTGGGCCCTTTAGGTCACAAGTAATTCTCGCAATTTAAAACATTCAAAATGTAGTAGCAGTGTCATCTTAGCGATAAACTAATGTCAAGAACTTGTTTGAAAATCTAACTACCCACCAGACTAAAGTCTTGCTGCCAATTCGTCGTGTCCCTCATGATGTCTGGTGAAGCCGTACGGAGGACGGGTCTGAGCAGTTGTGTTGCGATGTGTGCCGGGCACGATGCGCCAAATGTTGTTGTGTCGGGAGCTTAGTCGCGGAGGGTCTCCAGATCAATCTCCCTCTGGCGCAGTATCGTTGGTCTTGTTGGTTTTGGGTTTAACATTGCATCACCTCACTCAACTGCCGTCATCCTTCCTATTCCTGTAATGATTTTCTAAAATAAGTGGAAATAAGACTCATCATAAGCGATAGATGGCGCTAGTGGTTGCATGAAGTTCATACATCCGTTTAAGATAGTATTATATTCATTTGTAAAATTATTAATAAATCAATACCGTTTATATAGAAAGAAAGAAAGAAAAAACGTTTATTTGCAGTAAACATGACGCAAGCGTTTACAAAAACATGAAAATAAGAAATTGTTGAGGGAAACATACGTCACATCCACGCAAAACGGCTGTCGCTCAGCATTATGCAAAAAACGGAGCCCAGCGCTGGTTTTCAGCGACAGCCGGCGTCGATGTATAGACGACGTAAGACGTAACCCGATGCAACAAACAATTAAAAGTAGCACCGAAGCAGTAATACAATAAAAATAAAAACGTAATAATAAAAAGATATAAAAAGTAAATCCAATTGTAAGTGGTGAGAGTACAATTTCAACAACACAAACAGGTATATAAAAAATAAAATACAGGATATACAATATGTAAAGAAAACCCTGTCCGATCCGTGAAGGTATTGTTAGGTATCGATAACTGATTCTAATAATGCCCACAAAACAGGCTAAACTTAAAAAAAATCCCCCTAAAAAAATAAATATTATTTCGCAAAAAAAGGTAACTTAATACATGTGCGATAAGCAACCCCTTCCGCGGGCGGCGGCGGGGGGCAGGGCACGCGGCACCTGTGACGTGTCGCGTGGCTATTCGCTTATAATAATACCAGTGTTGTCACTTTTTTAAAAATTACCAAATTTCGGGGAAATTCCCGGGAAAAAAAGATTATTTCAAAATTCATTAGTATTGTTACTATGATGATTATGTAAAATTTTATATTATATTTGGTCAAGTGTTTACCTAACCTTTATTATCCTTATGGGTCGGACAGGGTTTTCTTTACATATTGTATAAAAACTACGAGAATATCATTCTCAGAAATGACATACATCAGCCCCCTAATCGGCGAACACATTTTTCTCAGTTGGTATCGTTTGGACCGCCCATTGGTCCGTTCGGTCCAAACGATCCCAACTAGTCGCAATCATTTGACAAAAATGTGTTCGCCGATTAGGGGGCTGCTTCCGGTATGAAATTCAGCATTTTTTAATAATTATATATATCATTATCACTATTTATAATAATTATTATTTAAGTCGTTATGTTTAGTTTCATATATTTTAGTTAAGTAATTTTAATATTTCCTGTTTACTCTGATTGTTCGAATGGTCGGCTGAGTGTTCACTTCCGTTTAAGGTGGGGAACATTCAGTTGGCGATTAATTTGCTTGGACAGAGTCAGTCCTTTTCCAGACGTCGAACTGTAAGCATATCTTACGATTCCGTGCTACTTTTATTAGGTATATCGTGCTGTGTATAATTGTGATAAGTGTAATAATCTAAATTGTGTGGAGAAAAAGTGAATAAATGTTATCAAGGCTGTACTTAAGGTGTATGATTTCAACACATTCCTAAGTCTATTAAGTGAATAGGCTCTTCATAAACTAGCGCGCTTTATCACCAACAATTGCATCATTGCTTACCATTAGGTGGGACTGCAGTCAAGCACTAGTTTGTAATTTAAAAAAAAATATCTAGTGTTTGACCGCAATCCCATGCACACGCACACGGCGCAGCACACGCTCGCTGAGTGTGTAGCTTGGGAGGAGCAGCGCCGTGTCCTCACAAATGAAGTAGGAGGCGACCTGACGCTGCCGGCAGTAGTGCGGAGGATGGTCGGTAGCGCAGTGTCGTGGGACGCGGTGGTGTCCTTCCGCGAGGACGTGATGTCGCGGAACGGGGAAGGGAGTTTTCAACTCCCTTCCCGGGCCGCAGAAAACGCACCGGGCGCCGAGGAAGGGCGGATAACGCCCTCTTCCGCCCCCCATGAATGGGTCCAATGGCGAGGGACATGGGGAAAGCCCCGCCCCCTATTCGATGAACCCCGAGGCGGAGGCGTGCGCCGACACACGCGCGCGCCTCCGCCGAGGCGATGCACGGGGTAGTTTAACACCCCAGTACCCCGAGCAGGAGACGAGGCCCGGACAGACCGGGCCAGCACGAGAGTGTGGGGGCCGTGGAAGAATTTAGACTCCCGCGGCTCCACGCGCGCTCGTGATAGAAGAGACACCGGGGTGGTTTTAGTCAGTAAAAGTCTGACAGACCCCGTCGCCCACCCTAGGGCGGCGGACATTCTATGAGGATTTCCACCCCGAAAAAAAAAGTGATGCAATGTTAAACCCAAAACCAACACGACCAACGATGCTGCGCCAGAAATTGATCTGGAGACTCTCCACGACCAAACTCCCGACACAACAACATTTGGCGCATCGTACCCGGCACACATCTTCACACGGCTTCACCAGAGATCATGCCGGAACACGACGAATCGCTTGGCGGCAAGACCTTGTCTGGTGGGTGGTAACTTCTGCCGGCAGCCGATGTTATGGCGTACCACCGAGACGAGACGAATTATAATTATTAAAAAAAAAAAACTTTTCGTCCTTACCTGTTTAACGTCAGGTCTTCGCTTCCCTCTCGTTCGCTTCGGCCACAGCTTCTTGAGATGTACGTATTTGATATGAGCACGTGTCTCGCTGGCACGTTTGAACGCTTTACCACACATCTCACATTGGAACAGCTTCAGTCCGGTGTGGGTCTATACAACAAATAATAAAAATTATTACACTAGATTTCTACTAAAGGAGGTTCTATATAAATTACTAGCTGTTGCCCGCGACTCCGTCCGCGTGTTGATATAAAATAAGCGCCTGTTAAAATAATGGGAGCAATATGTACGTCCGTGTTTGCCCCCGTTATCGCAAAATTTTTTGTTACTGCTCTGCTCCTATTGGTCATAGCGGGATGTTATATAGCCTATGTCCATTCTCAGGCTCTAGACTGTGTACCAAATTTCATTACAATCGGTCGAGTAGTTTTGGCGTGAAAGCCGACAGAGATACTTTCGCATTTATAATATTAGTACGGATTAACAGCTACACAAGTCAATTGATCAGCCGCGTTTGGTCTGTGAATGGATTACCATCTATACAAACTAAAACTCATCCGTGCCTCGGAAGCCGTTGGTCTCGGTTGTCATTAGTAGACCTTTGAGAGTAGCTTCGGATCTTCAGGCTCAGCGCACGCCGCTGAGGCGCGGCGGAGAGCAATTGGAGACTATAATTTAATATAAACCTTAACTACCTTGACATACGGTCTACAAAAGAAAAATCAAGGAAATACGGAGCGTATTTCCTTGATTTTTTGACGCGCGCCTCCAGCGGTGTGCGCTGGGCAGGATAGCAGATAACATTTTAGTTTAATCCTGTCAAATTAAGATATTCCATAGACAGCTTAGACGCGATTATAAACATGGCGACCGAAAATACATTAATTTACAAGAACCGCGGACTAATTTGACAGGTCTAATATAACATATTATGTTCTGTCCTTTACATAATCCATACTAATATTATAAATGGGAAGGTATCTCTGTCTGTGTGTCTGGCTTTCACGCCAAAACTACTGAACCGATTGTAATGAAATTTGATACACAGATAGCCTAGAGCCTGAGAAAGGACATAGGCTATATACAAGATGTAAAGAAAACCCTGTCCGACCCATAAGGATAATAAAGGTTAGGTAAACACTTGACCAAATATAATATAAAATTTTACATAATCATCATAGTAACAATACTAATGAATTTTGAAATAATCCTTTTTTCCCGGGAATTAATTCCAATTTCCCCGAAATTTGGTAATTTTTAAAAAACCGCGTGCCCTGCCCCCCGCCGCCCGCGGAAGGGGTTACGTATCGCACATGTATTAAGTTACCTCTTTTTGCGAAAAAATATTTATTTTTTAGGGGGATTTTTTTTTTAAGTTTAGCCTGTCTTTGTGGGCATTAGTAGAATTATCGATACCTAACAATACCTTCACGGATCGGACAGGGTTTTCTTTACATATTGTATATAACGTCCCGCTATGACCAAAAGGAGCAGAGAAGTGACACAAAATGTTGGAAAAAGGGGGCAAACGCGGACGTACATATTGCTCCCACTATTTTATATCAACTCGCGGACTGAGTCGCGGGCAACAGCTAATGAAATATAAAGAAAATTATGCACTGAACTGAAATCTAGTTTGTGTACAAGGGAATTGGGGAGAATGACTGGGTTGTGAAGGTCAGATAGGAATTCGCTCCGTGCAACATACTGGTATTTAGCTGCATAGAGTAAGACTGACTCCAACATACTTGAGAAAAGGCAGACTGATTGAAATTGAATTTTTGATTGTTTGTTTTTACATGCTTTTTATTAGAATCCCCAGTGGTGGATATTCTCGTCGGCTTTTTCGTGATAAAAAAGCAGTTTTTTTCACTTTTGACCCGTCATAATTGCTATACTTTTATAACCCAATAAGATTTTAAAGTAAAAATTAATTAATTCGCTAATTACACAAAAAGCGCAATGTAAACAAGACTCGAAAAACTATCCTATCAGCTGATTTAATAGAGTTCACATCGGGGGTCAACGTCATACCTATAAACACGCACGGCGGCACGCTTGCAACGTTCAAAGGCCGAGCCGACACTTTTTTTTAATGCTTTTTATTAGCTTCACTTGTATGTTTGCTTGCTTGTTTGTTTGTCCGTCTCTAACTCTTTAGACCACGAGTGAGCGTCTCATTGCTGTAAAATATCCCACAGTTTTCAATAAGTTCGTTGGTTCGTTTTTATTAAAAATAGAATATCGAATTAAAAAGTTGAAAATAAATACAATATGTAAAGAAAACCCTGTCCGACCCATAAGGATAATAAAGGTTAGGCAATCACATGACCAAATAAAATTTGAAATTTTGCATAATCATCATAGTAACAATACTAATCAATTTTGAAACTATCTTTTTTCCCCGCGAATTTACGCTAACTTCCCCAAAATTTGGTGTTTTAAAAAAAATGACAACACCATTTTAGGCGGTATAATTGTCGGCTTTCCTTTTATTGTTTTGTTAGATTATTTATTTCTTTGGCGGCGTCGCGCGTGAGCTTTGTCGGCGACGTAAAAGAAATAACTAGTGATGCACTAATTTTTGCGCAATAACGTTTTTTTATCGCTATTAATCGAAACTTGTATCTGGTTGAATGATTTGTTAAAAACACAGATTACCCAATGGTAAAAGTACTTTTGTTTGTTTATCGATTAATTACTAATAACATTATTATAACACAAGTATTAGTAAACAGAAACGAGAAGGACTTAGGTATCGTAGAATCAGTTATCGATACCTAACAATACCTTCACGGGTCGGACAGGGTTTTCTTTACATATTGTATAGTTTAAAAAACTAAAAAAAAAACATGCTTTTAAACTTTTCAAACTAAAGAGTTAAAAATATTTTTTTAAAAAAAGCGTGAGCCGCTTGATATACAAAGATTATGGCACAAAGCGCCTTACGCTTTTTTTTATTATTTTTAACTTTTTAGTCTAATATTTTTTAAAAGCATGTTTTTTTAGTTTTTTACGCTACATTTTTATATAAATTATAAACTACCGCTTCACCGCAATCCCGCCCGATGGTAAGCGGTGATGCAATCGTTGGTGGTAAAGCGCGCTAGTTTATTAAGAGCCTATTCACTCTAATCTTGAAGACACTCAAATTGTAGTGTGACGGAAACACCGCCGCCGGCAAATTGTTTCAGTCCCGCGATGTACGCGGTATAAAAGAAGAAGCGAAACGCTTCGTCCGGATCGTAGTGGTGTCAACAACGTAAGGGTGGAAAGTCGCCGTACGACGGGTCGTCCGATGGTGGAACGGAGATGTGGGAATAAAACGATAATATACGTTTATCCTGGTGATAAACCACCTGTGTGGTAAATTTTATCTAAATCCGTTTAGTAATTTAGCGAGAAAAGTAATCATCCATATACATGCATTCAAAATTTCACGTTTATAATATTGATAGGATTTATACTACTTACTATAATCGCCAACCCGTAAAACATCTTTATGACCATTTAATACGCACCCAATTGCTTGTATAAAATGTATAAAATTACCCAAGACCACCTCGAGATGCTCTTTGGAAATATAAGATCACATGGTGGAGCTAACAATAACCCTACGGCACGCCAATTTAAAGCAGCTTACAAGAAACTACTGGTGCATATCGAATTAAAAGCTCTGGAAAGTGGTAATTGCATGGCTCTTGAACATATTTCTATACTCAGTTGTGCATCATCGCCTATTGAAAGAATAAATAGGACGACCAATAACGGTTTGAACGAAGACAATTTCCGAACGGATTCTGACGATAATGATGATGAACTTATACAATTGTTTTTACAAAACGTTTCTGATTTTAGTAAACAGGTTATTGGCCACATCGCGGGTTTTATTGCACACATTTTAATTAAGAAAATTGATTGCGACATTTGTGTTAGTGCATTGTTGTCCAATGAAATAAATTCAGACCATAAATTTATAGTAGCCAAAGATAAGGGGGGTCTTTTGTACCCTTCGAAAGACCTAATACAAATTTGTAAAACGTCCGAAGCAGTTATCAAACTTTACATCGATAATCTTCGTAATATAAACAAACATTTGTTGACAGCGAAGATTTTGCGTGGCTTCGTTGGATTTAATAACATTAGTAATCATCAAGTTGGATTATATCCTACTGCAAGTCATGTTACAGACCTAACTAAAGCTATTATTCAAAAATATATAAGTGTAAGACTGCACTTTATTTTGAAAAATTCCTATTTAAAAGATAGCAAGCGCATGTTACTGAATAAATATGTGTTATTTTAGGGACAGTAATTGAAATTGAGATTAAATTATCGTTCAATATTAAAATATACTTGTATACCCATTTTGCTAGTTTCATTTTTTATTTATTTACTGACGTCATTATTGTATACAAATACATGTGCTAAAGGTATTTATTGACGTCATTATTGTATACAAATACGTGTGGCGCATGTCTGCCTAATTCTGTGTGGGCCTCAAAGAGAATTAAACACACCGTTTATAGACGGCCCGTGCTTATCGGACGGAATGCCACGCAATTTTAAGCCATTTTTAACATGATAGATTTATCTCGAGCCAAAACCATCGGAGCCTTTATTTATTATATTATATTTATTATTATTTATATCATTTATAGTTTACTTATATGAAATCCAACATATGATACATTTTTGAATTCTTTAAACTTATTCTATAAAATGACACCATAATCCAAACGATTATACTATATATATATATATATAGATATCCCTTTGGGCACTTTGTTGATCAGACGTGCCGTATAGGTAGTAATTTGTTGATCCATTTTCACTTGTTGATCCGGGGGCCTTTTCTTGATCCGTTGCCATCTGATAATAAAAATGTGGCTCCGTTCGGATCCACATGCGTCACGATGAATAATAAGAAGTAATAACAATAATTAAGGGCTGTTTTATACAAATCCACCTTTTTGGCGTCTGAGCAGTTGTTGATCCAATTCAAATGGGCCAATCAGGGTGCAGCATTTGCCAAGGGCGTGAAGCGATTGGATAAGCAGCAGTTACTTTTTTATGTATGTTCACCGATAAATCTCAGACGCCTAGACCGATTTACAAAATTCTTTTTATGTTAGAAAAGGTAAACTTTCTGAATGGTCCCATAGTCAGGATCTGATGATGGAAGACTAAAGAAATCAAGAGGAACTTCCAAAAATCGTAGGGGCGACTAGTGCATTTCTAAGTATCTTCATTAAGTATTTCAGAGAACTACAATTTGATAAAGGTCTGGTATAGCTGATGATGGAACCTGGAGAAAGTCAAGGGAACTCCTCAATTATTCACAGCAGCTACCTTGAGTTTGTGCTTGACTAATTTGTATTGATAAGAACTTTACAAAAAGATGGGTTATGACTGTCATGAAGGCTCTGGTGATAAAAGCAAAGGCCAGTTCAGGGAACTCTTCAACGGTTAATAGTAGGTACCTAGTGTTTGGACTTAATTCATTTATATTGATGAGAACTTTGCACCTATATGGGTTAAAATGATGGTTTGTAGTAAATCTGATGATGAAGACTATAGGCAGTCGAGGGAACTCCTCAACTATTCACAGCAGCCACCTTGCGTTTGTATTTTTTTTTTTTACATATTATAAACCAGCGCTTGACCGCAATCCTGCCTGATGGTAAGCAGTGACGCAATCGTTGATGGTAAAGCGCACTAGTTTCTTAAGAGCACTCTAGCCTTAAAGACACTCAAATTGTAGTCCGACGGAAACACCGCCGCTGGCAAATTGTTCCAGTCCCTCGACGTACGCGGTATAAAGGAGGAGGCGAAACGCTTCGTCCGGATCGTAGTGGTGTTAACAACGTAAGGGTGGAAACCAGCCGTACGACGGGTCGTCCGCTGGTGGAACGGAGATGGGGGAATTAAATCATGCAATTCCCTCGCACACTCCCCGAAATGCATCCTATAGAACACCGAAAGGCTGGCTACTCTACGCCTGTGCTCTAGGCTTTGGAGACCAACTCGAGTTAGATCAGGGTCACCAATCAGCCTCTTTGCACGTCTCTCCACTGAATCCAAAGTGGCCAGGTGACACTTGGCAGCACCAGCCCAAATGTGGCTGCAGTACTCCACACACGAACGGACCTGTGCTTTGTATAACATTAGAAGCTGCCCAGGTGTGAAGTACTGCGGGAACTATGCGATAACGCCAAGTTTCTTGGGAGCCACCTTAGCCTTGGACTCAATGAACCGCCCAAAGTTAAGGTCCGAGGAAATCTCAACTCCCAAAAGCTGAAGGCGGTCGGAACACTCCAAGGACACATTCCGAAAAGTAGGAGCCTAGGTGAACGGGCTCCTTTTGGCGGTGAAAAGACACGCCTGTGTTTTGGCGGCATTGAATGCTACAAGATTGGCATTGCCCCGTTCGGAGACCGCCTGCAGTGCAACACTCGTTCGCTCAACCATGGCCTCTCTTTCGGACCGGATTGATTCCCTACTAGCCCGAGCATGATTAATGCTTGATTAATTCGTATTGATAAGAACTTTGCACCTATGCTCGGTGCCTTTGCTCGGTGGTAGGCCATAACATCGGCTGCCGGCAGAAGTTAGCACCCACCAGACAAAGACTTGCCGCCAAGCGATTCGTCGTGTCCCGGCCTGGTGAAGCCGTACGGAGGACGGGTCTGAGCAGTTGTGTTGCGATGTGTACCGGGTACGATGCGCCAAATGTTGTTGTGCCGGGAGTTTGGTCATGGAGGGTCTCCACATTAATCTCCCTCTGGTGCAGCGTTGTCGACGCTCAACTGCCGTCTTCCTTCCTATTCACTAAGGTTTTGTAAGTGAATGGACTTAGTAAACTAGCGCGCTTTACCATCAACGATTGCATCACTGCTTACCATCAGGCGGAATTGCAGTCAAGCGCTAGTTTATAATTATTAAAAAATATATATGTGGGCTAAAATGAATGTTTGTCGGTCGTGGTCTTCATCATCAAATCTACTACAGATTTTCATAATAATGCATATCGGTGAAAATTGCTCATCAATATATATATTAATTAAATCCAAAAACAAGGGAACTACTGTAAACCCTTGAGAAGTTACCTGAACTGGCCTTTGTATTCATCATCAGAGCCCTAATGACAGTTACAACCCATTTAGGTGTAAAGTTCTTATTAATACAAATTAATCAAGTTCAAACACAAGGTAGCTGCTGTGAATTATCGAGGAGTTCCTTCAACTGTCTCCCGACTTCATATCTACTCCAGATCATTACTAAATTGTAGTGCTTTAAAATACTTAATGAAAATAACTAGAAATGCACTAGTTGCCCGTAAAAGTTTTAAAAGTTTTCCTTAATTTCTGTAATCTTTAATCATCAGATCTTGACCTGGTGACTATGGGACCACCCTTTCAAATAAAACAAGAATTTCGCAAACGGGTCCAGGCGTCTTACAGTAATCGATGAACATACATAAAAAAAAAATTGCGACGAATTGTGAACCTCCTCCTTTTTTTGAAGTCGGGTAAACACTTAAATTGCCAAAAGAAAATAATTTTTCTGTTGACAACTGTAACAACAAATTTAAATTTTATAGCATTTTGACATTGATTATTAACTTTTTTATTGCTATTGCCCGAGGTCAAATCCTTTAGTCTCAACGCCCGCGCTGCTGCCGATGACAATAGTATCATACTAAGCAGTATACGGTGAAATCACGCAGGCATTTATCAACTACTTTTCTCAAACAATCTGCGGAAATCAAACACATAATTTTCTTTTTTAAGTTCAATATCGAATAATGAACAATAAAATTTTTTCCCGCGCTATTATAATGTTCTTTCGTTTTTTTCAATAAATAGTCTACTACTGTCTATTTGCAAGATAGTCCAAAATTTGAATAAAACCTTTTATTAGTTACCTCTTTGGTATTCCATGTTTCGAATGCAGTTTTTTTTTTTCAAAAGAAATTCAGACTAGGACGTTGGAACGAAACGCAAACTCCCTATTTCGAAATTGCGGCCGCTAAAGTTGACATTCCATGTGTCTAACGCGTTCCAGTACCTACCACAAACCATTATTATTCATTCATCATATCATTATTATTCTTTGTAAGATCTGTCAATATTTACCTGTGTTAACAAATAAATGATTTAATTTGATTTGATTAGAAAACAACACTTGCTTTCGCTAAAATATAACGCGACTAAGCGAAATTATTTTTATAACACACTTTGAGTAGACTGAGAAATCATCCACCAGATCCACAGATCTTTATTACCTTTATTACTTAGTAAGTAGCAAATATGATTTTATTTCCACTAACGTGCGGTTGAGTTTATCTTTTTTAATTTACAAAAATATTATAAATGGTACACATGTTTATGGTACACACTACGCTAGGATATCTCAATGTTCTTTATGAATTATTTACTGAATGCACTATTTACTACATAAATCTCGCACTTTTATTTAGTAAAGAACACTTTAAATAATTTAAAACTCCAATGGAAAAATTGAAGCTCAGCTTAACTTTCCCGCCAAAACTCCTGACCCGGATTATAACATCAGGAAAACATTGTTTTATTTTGAGTACGAGGCTTTTTAGTAAATTATATTACTTTTTTTTTCTTTTTTTTTATTATGTGTTTATTATTTTATAGTGTATTATTATTGTAATGTGCGTTCTGTTTGGAAGGAGTAAACTTTTTTTGTTTCTACCTGATTAATACCCAAAAAAACCGCTTAGCAAAATTCAACGCTTAAAACTGAAACTTCAAATTTAATAATAATATGTATTCGCATACAATTTCTACCAAAGAAGTCTATACAAGCAGTGTTAATTGCATTGAGTGTAACCGAGGCCGTCCACACAATATTTTCAGCCCCAAACATGCAGCGCCGATATCGTGTTTGGACTAATTAGATTAATTTCGATGAATAGAGTTTAAAAACATAATATAAATGGTAAGTTAGAAATAAAGTATAAAAACCCCATACGCAAAATTCAACCTCTTTAAATATTAATAACAATAACTTTGACTTCATACTAAACATAATTGATCGACCGGTACGGTATCAGTACATCTTCAGATCAAAATAAGTATTACGAAGTACGAGTAGCTACATGGATCAACATAAGATAATGATTTTTGAAATATATTCCAAGCCAAAAAGTCTTTGTGCATTTAAAAAAAAATAGTCGTTATGGATCCACTAATGCATAGAATTGTTAAAAAATATATAGAGATCTTACAATGTATGGAGTATTGCGAATATAAAATATCTAGATTAGCTATAATAAATTCCTATTTGATCAACTGTTACGGTATAGGTATCGGATCAAAAGATGTATTACTGGAAGTACGAGTATATAAATGGTTCAACACAAGTAATTGATTTTTGAAATATATTCAGAGCTAAAAAGTCCTCGTGGGTTCAAAAAATTTAGCCGTTATGGATCCACTACTGCATGAAATTGTTGAAAAAAATTTTATCGAGTATAATGTCCTATCGAGGAATATGTTTGGCAACATCGCTTAATAGAATGCAACGTTGCCACTCCGCCCGAGAAATACGCAACTGGATTAAAGTTATTCCGTGCTAAAGGTGGAGTCTATTGTGTTCAGGATCGCGGCTGGATCAACTAAGTGTGCAAAGAGGTGTTTATATATATACAATATATATATATATAAGTATGTTAACTAACAGAGGGCGTTCCCGTTAACCCGAAATAGTATAGCATACATACATGCTAAAAAAAATATTTCCATTCGAAAACAAAATGTTTTAAAAAAATTTCCAATAAGAAAATATTCAATAAAAATTTTAAATTGGCATGTAAAAGAAACACACTGTACACGCGAACATGAAAGACGGCAACGTCGCAATTTATTTATACATGACGACTACTATTTTGATTTAAAACAGGAGGTTTCAAATTTATTTCCAATTAGAATTTTTTTTTATTCGGATTTTTTTATGCTTATTTTTCTATGCTGATATTTTTATTTTAATCTATTAATGATATATATTAACGAGTTTAAGGTAACGCCCTCTGTTATTTAACATACTGTATATTGATAATATATTGATACAAATAAAAAGTTTATAGGAAAAAAATACATTTAAACTAAATCAAAGTTAGGTACGAGTTTTTATTACACATTCAACTCGAAACTTTCATTTAACCCTAATTTTAGGTTTATATCACCATAAACAAAAAATCACGTTTTCAAGTTACGTAAATTTCTACTAAGAAATATTTTTCTAAAAAATCTTACAATTACGAAATAGTATATTACTTCGTATAACTCGAATCTTATGTAAACTTATATGTTAAGAATACTCCTAATCCTTACGAAATTAATTAGAACACAATCAATCATTTTCTGTTAACACGTACACAATAGTAAAGTATACACAATAGGCCGTGTGTATCATTTTTGATACATATTTTTGACAGTGTTTTCTCTCTGGTTTTTTGCGGTCCCACCACCATCTTTATAACCGAAGTCAACCCCCACTTGCCAGACGGCGCACCTGCTGACCAACAGACGGGGCTCTGATACCGGTTTTCCCTTCGGGGTTGTGTGGTCAGACTACAGTCATCATCATCTCAGCGTTTATCCCGGTTGCATCCGCGGCTTTCGCGTTGGAGCCCGGGGTCCGCTTTCCTGCACATTCTCCTCCATTTCGCACGATCTTTAGCATCCTGTGGTAAGAGCTTGTTGGCACGCAGGTCAGACTACAGTCGCACGTGTAAACAAGCCAAACCATGAACAGGAAAAGTAGAAATGCACGTGTCACAGGGCGCCGCCGCAAAACGGCGCGCAGGAGCCTCGCCCGACTCCTGTGACCTGTGGGCTAGGGCCACCGTGTCAGAGGCGGACACGGCTGAAGCAGCGAGCCCAAACCAGCAAAATCCGTTTCGCGTCGTGGAACGTTGGCACGCTAGCTGGACGCGCGCTGGCGTTTCTGCAGGAGACTCGGTGAAAAGGCCACAGATCCCGGCTTATTGGGAATGGCTACAAGCTGCCCCCTAATCGGCGAACACATTTTTGTCAAATGATTGCGACTAGTTGGGATCGTTTGGACCGAACCGACCAATGTGCGGCCCGAACGATACCAACTCGTCCAAACTAGTCGCAATCATTTGGCGAAAATGTGTTCGGCGAGCAATAGGAGCGGCCTATATCCAACTGTGGACTGATATATTGATGACTGCTGTTGATGGTGATGATAATGATGATAGATTACCTAATACAAATATTTACACAAATATTTATATTTATGTTCTGTAATCTATATGGTGTACTTAATAAAGAGTATTCTATTCTATTCTACAAGGTATTTATTTTAGATCTGCCGGGTCTGCCTAGCTATGGACGTCAAAATGTACGATTTGAAGGACACAGAATTAAGAAAAATGTTTCAGAATATTACTGGGATATGTGTAAGTAATTTTTGTCTTTGGTTTTTACATACCTATAACATCACGTCTATAATGATCGACATGTAATATTGCCTTAGAGATGAGAATTCTGGCACTCCGAAAGAAAGAGAGGAAACGAAGTTTCGGTTTATCTTTATATTTCTCAAAATCATCAATCATCTATGAGGAAAGAGATAGTGCTAGAACGAAAGTATAGGCCATCTCTCTCACTCTTTTCAAACAAAAACAAATACTGAAGACTAAACCCGTACGGCATGTCAATATTCAATACTGAATACTTCATTGCCATTAGTATATGTCGAAGTCTATAATCCTGGACGGGATAGGCCGCAGACATCATCACACAGACATTATTTAGCAGACTAAAAGAATTACTATACACCATTGATATAATATTAAACTAAGGTAGATACGTCACTAGCGCACTAAAAATGAAGCGTACAAAAGGAGGTAAGTCCAGCAAGTCGCTTCAGTTTTCGTCGATTCTATATAAGCGCAAACGACAAACACTAGCCATCTTTTTCTTCTCTATGCTTTAGATTGCGCCCCATCTCACTCATACTCTATCAACGTGTGAAATGTACGCAGAATAAAAAACTTGCATGTGTGTGCTGCTGCTCCGAACGGCACATTTATTTTGGTTAGTTTGTTAGAACATATCATATCTGTTTAATATTATATCAATGCTATACACCAGACATCAAATATAAAAGAAAAATAGTGTTCAAATTAAATGTGTAAAGTCCGATGTATGAAACTAGTAGCAAAGTGTGCCTCATGGACGCACCATAAAGGCCCAGTTTAGGAAAAAATTCATATTTGTTATGTAAAATATTTTATATAGTTGTTTCAGAGCTATAAGTCCTGTGTGTTTCACCTGCCAAGTTTTGTGTCTGCATCAAACTTAAGTTTGGCTGATAGAAACGGCCTCGGGTACTAATTCCGCTTTTGTACACTATATTTTTTTAGTTGTGCATGATGTACATACACATAAATGAAAACAACTCGGAAGTCCTTGGAAAAAATAAAGTTTTCCCCTTAGCTCGATAGATGGCGTTGGCGTCGAATTAGATCTCTCTATGGTTTCGTTACCGCGCTGCGTATAAGACTCGGCCACACTCTGATGTTTGTTATCTGTAAATGGTAAATGTAAACAGAAAAATGTAATTTTTGAGGAATCGAACCCTTTTTAGTTCGATTCTATTCATTCTATTAAATATCCTGAGATTGTAAGGAAACTAATGTAATTTTTACAATTTAATTACATTATTTTGGCCCAATTGTTAATGAACTAATGAGACGAGTAACATAATTTGTTCATTATTTTTAACTTTCGTTTTCTGTGTATATTATTTTAAAATGTGAACAGCAGAAGTGATTCTTTGACACACAAATCCTCGACTTATTGCGGTTCGGCTTTTAGTTTCACCACATGCAACCAGTATGTTAAATGGAGCGACTACCTACGGGGCCTAGTCTGCTATTTTATATAATTTTGTCATTCCAGCACGTTTCCATTGTCATTTTGCTATTAGCCCCTCATAATCTGCTCTATCATGAACATCAGTCATTGATTTCTTAACGGAATGGTCATTGTTGTATTGCCATTATTATAAAACTCGTTAGTAGAAATGAGTTTCTAAAAACTACTACCTAATTTGAACATTTCTTTATGGAAGATTTTGTTAATATGTATTTTTAAATATTAATTACAAGTTTTATAAGCAGTCTAGAGTAGAAAATAGTTATTAAATAGCAAAAAACATTATTGTGAAACTATAAAACTAAAAATTTTGTTATCTGTTAAAGTCAAATGTGACATTAATACAAACTGACTGACGTTTATTTGTTTTTTTTTAACAGCTGGTGTTTTGATATGTATTTATTTTTGTTTATATTATTAAAATTATAATTACTACATAAAGAAAAACAAGAATAAAACAATCAGCAAATTTAGGCCGAGATATGGCTCCTGGCCACTACAGCCGCGTCAATAAAAGGCGAAGTGTGATTTGTAAACTCCAAGCTGCATCATCACAGAGTACTATAATTTTGTGCATCATCCTTCAAGGCTGGATGCTATTGAAGTCAGAAACGCTGAGTCGTCTTTTGCATGCTCAGACCATCAACGACTTGACTAAGGTCATTAATCGACAGAGCTCCATCACAGCAAAAATAGTTCAAGTTCACCGAGACATCTGTGTCAAAAAAGGTAATTAAGTACTGTTTATTATTCGTAATTCATCTTTATGAAAGTTTAGTAGAATAAACTTAATTATTCAAAATGAAAACTTCCACTCATTGGGTGTTTTATTTATTTATTTATACAACACCCACAATAAGAATTAAGTAGCTTTGAAAACAATATCATAACAATTAAATATAAAACACCCCGCTAAGCTTGTGTTAGATGTAGGTTTAAATCAGTAGTATATTGGCCAGTATTTAAAATCTTTATGGCAACTACATACTAAGCGCTAGGTTACAAATTTCACATTAGGTAGGTGTAAGTTGGAATTTTTTATTAAAGTTAGTTTTGTTTTACAGAAACCCTGCAGAATTATAATGTCACCAGATTCTGAGTCAGATTTCTGGAGAATGCAAGAGTTAAATTTGTCAATTTATTAAAAGCTAGTTTAATTAAATATATTTTAGAAGAGATCTCCTAAAATATTGAACAACCTATAACCTACTAAGTATGTCCATATAATAATAGTCCATAGAAGATATGTCTAGCAGTATGGGTTACAAAGGGATATAAAAGTAAATGAAACAGTGTTTATTAAAAAGAATAATAATTTATTTTAAATTTCTGTTTTGTGCAATACTGCGGTGGATCTGTAACAAAGAGTTACATCATTTTAATAATAATTAGAGTATTTTCAAACTTTCCTAGAATATTGAGGAGGGTTTACACTACATACCTGCTAATTTATTTTATGCATTTTTCCACAGTATGTCAACAAAAGTGCAGTGCTGCAGTGATCCCGACCAACCTTCAAGAAGATCCCGATTCACCCTGCTATGGTCTTGATAATTCATCATCATCTCAGCGCTTATCCCGGTTGCATCCGCGGCTTTCGCGTTGGAGCCCAGGGTCCGCTTTCCTGCACATTCTCCTCCATTTCGCACGATCTTTAGCGTCCTGTGGTAAGAGCTTGTTGGCATGCATGTCATCTCTTACAACGTCAAGCCAGCACTTCTTTGGTCTACCCCGCTTGTTCCGGCCCGGCGGAGGCGCCATGGCAAGACATTTGTTACCCACGTAACATGCCGGTTTCCGTAAGACGTGGCCGTACCAGCGTAGGCGACCCTCCTGCAGTTTGTCTGCAATGTCACGGACACGAAGGCTGCCCCGGATGCGGGAGTTCCTGATGCGGTCTTTCCGCGTAACTCCACACATCCACCGCAGCATATTCATCTCCGTGACACGCAGCTCCTGCTTGTGTCGCTCAAGCACAGGCCACGCCTCACTGCCATACAGGAGAACAGGTCTAATGATGGTTTTATAGACCTGCCCCTTAAGCTTAACCGGCATTTTGGGGTCACAAGTGACACCTGCCACCTCACGCCATTTCGCCCAAGCTGCGGAAATACGTGCCTTGACGTCGCAATCAATGTCGCCGGACGCGTGAAGCACAGACCCCAAGTATTTGAACTGGTCCGTGCGCTCGACCATGTCTCCGCCTATGCGCACAGACATGGGGTCTGTCGTGTTGCTGGCCAAGTATACGGTCTTCGACACGTTGAGTTTCAGACCTCCGTTCTCAAGCGAGTCCTTCCACGCATTCACACGCCGCACCAACCGTTCCCTGTCCGCGTCCGCCAGCGCGATATCGTCAGCATACATGAGTAGCCAGGGAGGCTGCTCATGTGAGTCCTTGATGCTGTCCGACAAAACGTCTAATATCACGCTGAACAGAAACGGACTAAGGACGGATCCCTGGTGGACTCCGACGGTGATGGGGAAGGGTTTAGTGTCGCCAACAGCGGTCCTGACAACGGAATCGGAATTGAGGTACATGTCTCGAATTATGTCGACATAGGTTTCAGGTACCCCTTTGGACCTCAGTGCCCACCAGATCACCCCGCGAGGGACACAGTCGAAGGCCTTCTGCATATCTAGAAAGAGCATATGCAGAGGCGTGTTCTTCGATCTGTATCTCTCCATGGCGATCCTTAGTGCGAAGATAGGGTCCATGGTTCCGTACCCTGGCCGAAACCCATATTGACACTCCGAGACAGCACACTCCTGCCGGATTCGGGAGTCTACGATCCTCTCAAAGATTTTCATGGTGTGGGACATGACCTTGATACCGCGATAGTTGCCACACTCCTGAACCGAGCCCTTGCCTTTAAAGACTGGAGTAATTATACTCAGCCTCCATTGGCTCGGGATTTTGCCGGTCAGTAGCACGCGATTGAAAAAGTTAGTTAGCATGCCCACACCGCGAGGACCCATCGCCTTCCAGGCCTCAATGGGAACTCCGTCAGCTCCGACAGCTTTCCGATTCCCTATACGACGAAGAGCCGTTTGGACTTCCTCAGGCGTTATCAGAGGCACTAGTCCAAGGTTCGGAGGGAGTTCCGGTGTCTGCACCTCTTGATGCTGCTTGTTCAGCAGCTCGTGAAAGTACGAGCGCCATCTCTCCTTCACCGCGAGGTCCTCGCATAGCAGGTTGCCATTTGGGTCTTTTACACAACGGCACTTGGATATATCCTGTGCCGCTTTGACCCTGGAACGTGCCAACTTGTAAATGAGCTTTTGCCCCTCAGACGATTCCAACTTCTCGTAGAGAGGTTGCAAGTGGTCTCGTCTGGCTCTGGCTACAGCTCTTTTGGTGGCACGTTTGGCAACCTTGTATGCGTCGCGATCTTCAGGAGATCCGGTCGCTTGCCACGTTTTGAAGAGGGCTTTCTTCACCTTAGCCTCCCTCTGGACTGTGTCGTCCCACCACCAGGTTTCCTTGTCACGTTTGCGGCCGCCCTTAGAGACGCCGAGTACCACCCGCGCCGCCCCCGTAATAGCTGCCTGGATCCTGTCCCAGTGGTCTTGCATAGGTTCTCCGTCGGTACCGACGCACTTGTCGCCAATAACCGACACAAAATCCTGGGACCTGTTTTCATCAAGCAGCCACCACCGGATCTGGCGCCGACAGTCCTCTACACGTCTACGTTGGGCCTTTACGCAGAGGTCCATGACAAGGAGACGGTGTTGTGCAGTGAGACTCTCACCGGGTATGACTTTGCAGTTGGCTACTTTGCCGATGTGGTGCCTCCTAGTTAGTAGAAAATCGATCTGGGTAGCGCTTCGCCCGCTCCGGTAGGTGACAAGGTGCTCCGGCTTCTTTTTGAAGTAGGTGTTCACGATTGCAAGGTCCGCAGCCGCACACATTCGGAGAATGCTGTCTCCTTCCGCGTTGCGGCTACCGTACCCAAAGCCACTGTGAACACGCTCAAACTCGCCACACCTCTCACCCACATGACCGTTCAAATCACCACCCAGAACGATTCCCTGGGATAACGGAATCCCGCGAATCCCGCAATCCTTCGAGCTGGGTCCAGAACAGCGTCCTTTCGGCTTCACTGCACCCGGCCTGTGGAGCGTAGGCACTTATCAAGTGGGTTATAACCCCATTGACAAGCACCCGCACCGACATTAGCCGATCGCTGATGCGATTCACCTCCAAGACGTCATCCTGGAGCTCGTCAGACAACACCACGGCGACCCCATTTCTCCCACTAGGTGCACCCGTGTACATCAGCTTGTAGCCATTCCCAATAAGCCGGGATCTGCTGCCTTTCCACCGAGTCTCCTGCAGGAACGCCACGGCCACCCTCCGCCTGTGGAGAGTTTCGGCCAGCTCCCTCGCGCGTCCAGTTAGCGTGCCAACGTTCCACGACGCGAAACGGATTTTCATGGATTGGGCTCGCTTCTTCAGCCGTGTCCGCCTCTGACACGGTAGCCCTAGCCCACAGGTCACAGGAGTCGGGCGAGGCTCCTGCGCGCCGTTTTGCGGCGGCGCCCTAGCTGTGACATGTGCATTTCTTATTTTCCTCACCATGATTGATTGGCTTGTTTGGCTTATTACGAGTGCGACTGCCGTCTGACCACTCAACCCCGAAGGGAAAGCCGGCGTCAGAGCCCCGTTCGTGAGTCAGCAGGTGCACCGTCTGGCAGGTGGGGTTGACTTGGGTCCCAGAGATGGAGGTGGGACCCCAAAGCACCCATGGTCTTGATAATTAGGGGCTTTTTATTGCTTTCCTCCTAAATTAAAAGACTGATTATTGGTGTGTTTTATTATTTAAATGACAAAATGTCTTTTTTTTGTATAATAAAACTTTTTGACTTAATGTAAAGTTGATATTTAGTTTATGAGAAAATAGATATATGTATAGTTATAAATAAATGTTGAATTTTAATTGGTATAGTGGTTTCATTTATGTTGCAGAAAATAGATATATGTATAGTTATAAATAAATGTTGAATTTTAATAGGTATAGTGGTTTCATTTATGGTGCAGAAAATAGATATATGTATAGTTATATGGACATAGTATATATGGACAGGATTGCAGATGAATGGAATAAGCTTATGGGTGTATGTTTGATCTTCTGTGAAAGAAAGTATGCGAGAGAGTCCACTGTTGCATGTTAGTTCTAGTAGTAGTTTTTAAGTTAATTAATGTAATTAACGTTGTACCATTTTAGTTAACTATAAATAAATAAAGTAACTAATAAAAGTCCAACTATTATGTACCTTTACCAACATAGTTAAAAGAAATTACATACCTGCCGCAGTGTTCCTGCATAATCTTCATCAGGTGGCAATAATGCTTTTGGCATGTTTGCAATATTTGTGGTATATTTTTTAGTTTCAAAGTCTTTGTTCCTTCATTGATTGCAGTAGACACAGTAATGTGTGAAATTTTATGGAGGGCACCTTGAGCAATAAAAATTCTCACAGAACCTCGATGCATAAAATGCAAGTGCTATTAGAATCTGCAATAAAAATATAACATTAATCAATTTATGTCGTGTTTGTAGCTATAGATTACTATAGAATAATACATCAATTGTCAAATTACGTTTCCTCACCTTAATTTCTGTCAATACGCTATCGATTCGATGCAGTCTGGCCATATGGAGAATGAGTTCTTCAATTTACCCTCTTAATGAGACATATTCAAGGCGAAACGTTTTCACAAATTCCGCCTCGGGAATATCAATAAAGGGATTCGTATTCAAACTCGTCAAGCGATATGAGTTCCACGTCTCCTGCTTATCTTCTTTCTCTAGCATCCACTGCGTTGGCTAGCTCAAGAATATTTGCTAGTAGTGAAAACATTCTCAAATATTCCACAAACACAATAGATATCACACTTTTTGTACAAAACCACCGCCACCATCGAGCTGCCTCGCTTTGAAAAGCAATGTTTGTACAAAGACGTCATCATAACAGTTCAATGATCAAAAGAACTGTCAAAATTTTAGCAGATTACCGCGTATGTCAGTCATTGATTTGTGATTTTTTACAAGATTACCGTGTTATGCCATTTCGTTCAGTGATTGACCACTTGGCACGCCATTTTGTTAGCAGATTAAGGATTTTGTGAAAATCGGTCATTATGATATTAAAAGTCGAGCATTTTGACACTATTGCAATAGCAGACTAGGGCCCCGCCCGGTATCTACGGGTATGCCGATGACAGCACAGTTGTGGAGAGATAACTGCCAGTTTTTTACTTTCTATGGGGTGACACCACCAACTTCCGCCCCGGGTGCCACCCAAGCTAGCTACGCCACTGCAAAGCCGTGGTTTTTCAGCCACAAAAAAGTATCGAAAACCATAACTTCTGTTCTTTGTAGAATCCGCCTAGGTTTTTGTTGCACTCCCGTTTTTTTGCACAAGATTCATGTCCGTGACTCCTCTCTTTGCGAATGCGGGTTGGAGGAGGGTAAACTGGAACACATATTTTTTGAATGCTCTAACAACATCCCACCTCTAGATTTGTATACTTAGTCGTCTCCCCAATTTTAAAATTCCTCTTCCAATTAATTTCCCTTCCCTTTTAACATATCCCTCTACAGAATTACTTGTGGCGTTGATGATATTCATGCGCCACAATAATATAAAATTATAAGCAACTTCTTCAAATATTATATATTTCATTGTGGTATATGTTTCTATTGATGTTCTAACAATTATAATATAATATGTAGTTTTATTTTTTTGTTTGTTTCAGTCCAGTACTAACCCCTCAAGATATATAAGGGTCAACCGTGGCATCGAAAGTTTTAATTTTAATTATTCCTTTTTTTTTTTCCACTCTTGCTTTTCAAACCACTTGACATTGGCAGAATAGTCGACATTCATCGATTTTAGTTGCCATAATAAAGAATAGAATAGAATAGAACACATGTTCTGTCCTTTTCTTAATGAAATATTAAGGAAAAGATGCACTTAACCTAAAATTAGTTTACACAGTTTTTGAACAAGAGGTTCGGGGCTAATAGCTTTAATTTTGAACAAGAGGTTCGGGGCTAATAGCTTTAATTTTGAACAAGAGGTTCGGGGCTAATAGCTTTAATTTTGAACAAGAGGTTCGGGGCTAATAGCTTTAATTTTGAACAAGAGGTTCGGGGCTAATAGCTTTAATTTTGAACAAGAGGTTCGGGGCTAATAGCTTTAATTTTGAACAAGAGGTTCGGGGCTAATAGCTTTAATTTTGAACAAGAGGTTCGGGGCTAATAGCTTTAATTTTGAACAAGAGGTTCGGGGCTAATAGCTTTAATTTTGAACAAGAGGTTCGGGGCTAATAGCTTTAATTTTGAACAAGAGGTTCGGGGCTAATAGCTTTAATTTTGAACAAGAGGTTCGGGGCTAATAGCTTTAATTTTGAACAAGAGGTTCGGGGCTAATAGCTTTAATTTTGAACAAGAGGTTCGGGGCTAATAGCTTTAATTTTGAACAAGAGGTTCGGGGCTAATAGCTTTAATTTTGAACAAGAGGTTCGGGGCTAATAGCTTTAATTTCTTGTAAACACATTTGCAAAAAAAAAATAACGGCACCTAAGCACAATTGCTTAGGTGCCGTTATTTTTCCGAGATGAGAAGGCTCCTAGGTGTATAAATAATTTAAAACAGTGGAGTAGGTAAATGCGTGTAATCCGTACCAAAACTTATGGAAGACAGCGAATGTTCAAGAACAGTGTGACATTCGAATGAAACTTAAAAACTAAAAGTTAATCGGTAAGCAATCCAACAACGATGAACGTTGTTGCTGCGATGATGGCATCAGGAGCTTCGACAGCAATGAACCATTTCAAATGTTAATATTGCTTTGTTTGATAGTTGTAGGTAGTTTTATCCTCACAATTTGGTAAATTAATAAGAAAATAATCGTTTTCATCAGTTTTTGATACAATTTATGGAAAATAAGTTCACTAGTAGTGCATTATGTTGATGAAGTTAAAATTAAAAAAGATTTTTGTTTATTTTGTTTGATAAAGTAAAAGCAGATAAATGTTTAGGATCGAGTGTGACCCCCTCTAGTTAAAATCACAGCTTGAATTCATCTAGGCATGCTAGCGAGTATATCCCGGATACTTACTTGCGAAATAAGTTCCCACTCCGCAGTAATCACATTCTTCAGCTCTCTGATGGTCTGCGGAGCCGGTTGTATTGATCTCACACGCCGTTTCACAACATCCCAGACATGCACAATGGGATTGAGGTCGGGACTTCGAGCTGGCCAATCCAAACGACGAATGCCGACCTCTTTGACGAATGCTGGCCCCGGCTCCTTAGTTACTGTTATCATTTCCTTTTCTTTCTTTGATAACAATATCCTATAACCTGTTCCTTTCCCAACCTCTTCATTTTATCCCTTCTACACACCTATTCTTTGTTCGGTCCATGCGGATCTCTCCCGCACTGCGTACATAGTCTGTTTCGGCAACGACAGCAGCCCACCGCAGATATGCAAACGAATCTGGCTCTTCTCCAGTCGTAGCGGTCTCCGTTCCACTGATACGAGAAGGTGAAGGACGAGTGTGTTCGCAAACGCTTGCGCACCTTAAAATATCCTGCGCAACTGACTGCTTTCGTCTAATGGATTCCGATTAAGCTCAAAGTTCCACGGCGATGGGTTGAAGTAGAGATCTGGTCTGATGTAAGCCAGGCTTTGTCTGATACTCGCACATGGACGGTTCCAGGTTTGATTGAAGAAGAGCAATGAGCAACGAAGCAATGCTGACAGATTGAGAGCAAAGAGGAAGAGTCTTAACATAGATCGGGATCGATGTGGGATGGTTCGCTTTCACGACCCATCTGCTTTAGAACTAGCTGGATACGTCAGTTTATCATGTGAGTACATGCTGTGGTTGCATTTGCAGTGCCAATTGGGGGCGACAGTATGAATTCAGCAGCACCTGGGATAACAGAGCAGCCTTATTTAGGGAGACACTGTTTTCCTCGCTCAGCCGAGGAGGGAGCTAGAAAAGGTGCCTCGAACAAATGTTCGTCCCTTTCTACGCAGGTGGTAATGTAACCTCGGCTGCCATCGCATTACCTTTTTTTGTTTTGTGGCATTTTTTGTGCATCACTTTTATACGTGGTCGAAATTAAAAAGAATAACATAAGAACATCTATAATGACATTTGACATAGAGTTTCTGACAGGAAAGCTTAAGATGAAAGTCACGCTCGTTTTTCATTGGACTTTTAAATTATTTATAATGTCGTTTACTAAATAAAAGCGCGTGATTTATGTAGTAAAAAGTGCATTCAGTGAATAATTCATAGGTAAAGAACATTGAAATATCGCAGCATAGTGACCACATATGACATAATGGCTTTGCCATTATGTGGTCACTATGCTGCTACTAATCTCCTGCACTAGCTGCACTAATCTCCTAGAAGTCAGCTCACGTGGCCGTTTTTTCAATTTTCATTGGCGATATCCGCCATTATTGCGAAATAATTTTTTTAAAGAATTTCTATAATTTGTTACACGTGATAATGGCAAAATTGTGGTATCTAACCACAGAAGCCATTGAAGGGTTGAAGTAGTATTCACTCTAAAGAAAAGAAAGACATTTGACGCGTGGAACGTGAGAACGCTTCTTGATAGAGTCTCGAGAGGTAATGCCGTCCCTAAACGCAAGACCACAATAGTAGCTCGAGAACTTCATCGCTATAACGTAGATGTCGCTGCTCTCCGCGAAACCCCTCTTGCCGATGAAGGAGAACTGGTCGAGGTTGGTGGTGCCTACACTTTCTTTTGGAAGGATACTGCTGCTTCCGAATCAGGGAACCACATTCAGGTGTACTTAGGTTTTGCTATCAAAAACCACTTAGTAAAATATTGTTGCTAATAAGCCGGATATAGTAATGGTGGATCGATCAGAGCGGCGTTCAATAATTGTTGACATAACCATACCGCATGATGAGAACCTCTTGAAAGCCGACCAAGATAACCAAATCAAGTTTCTTGACTTGGTTCGCGAGGTTGTCGACATGTGGGATCTGGATTCCGCAATCATTGTACCGATAATCGTGACAGCCTATGGTTTAATAGCCAAGAGCCTCGACCAAAACCTCGGGAGGCTCTCGTTGCTTAAGGAGAAGGGCTTGACTCGGAAAGCGGTACATCTGGACACGGCTCGCATTTTCAGTAGGTTCCTCCAGTGCTCTCTGGAGCCCTGACCCAATACCGGTAGGCTACTATTTTTTAATTTATATTTTTAAATGTTTTTATATGTATTTTTTATATAAATTAATATGTAGGTATATATAAAAAATAAACTAAATAATATTAAATGTTTATTTTTTCCACCACATAATAATATATAGTTCAATACATAATTAATATAATACAAAAAATATTGCTGTTGGGGAAATTAATACAGGAAAGTAGTTCGATTTTTGTAGAGAGTTACGTAATTGTAATTAACTATATACTTTTATTAGCTTATTAAAATATTATAGTAGGTACTTATATTAAACTGTACATTTTTGTTAACTCTCTTTCTCAGATTAGCACCCAATCTTAAGTTAAATCTTCAAGTTACAATAAACTGTTACGTATTGTATCTAAGCGGACGCGGGAAGGTGGTACACAAGTGTAAGGCTCTGTAGCTAGCAACGCACTGATTTATTAGTACAGGGTCTCAACGGGACAATAGTAGGTGGCGCGCTTGCGTGTGCGCTTCGGATACACATACATAACAATTCCTCCCCTTAGTCCAAAACCCCGAATACAAATCAACATCCCCAACTAGCATCCAAAACAAAGTTTACTCTTAACAACTAAATATTTTGACAAAGGTATTACTCTAAAAGTATTTTTTGAAACAAATAACAGGGCGATTACGTTTCGATCTCTTTGGTGTGTCCGTTATTAACTGACCGCCTTCTGTGGTCTGAGTATCGAGTTCCTTTTGGGCCTGTACAGTATCCTTCGCTAACTCGACATCTCTCGATGAAGAAGTACTTGGGTCGCACCCTTCTGCCCTCTTCTCTCTCTCCGAACTATCCGGCGAGAAAGGATTCGGTGATCGACTTCCGGCTGGGAATATTGCGTGTCTGCAGCAGCTGGCGACGACTGGGACGGCGGCGGTGAGAAATGGGGCGACGACGATGAATGCGTCTGGCGCTGACGGTTGCGGCAGCAGGACAAGATATTGGGTAAGTTCACATTTGAATACTGCTCATTATGCGTTTCAGTGTTGTTTCTTCCTTTGTATTGCATCAACTGGTTTATGTGCCTTTATAGCTTTCTGAACTATTACAGTCTTTATTAAATACAAAACTTTCCCTATTCTTTTAAGTACCACGCCTTACCATATAGTTTATTTTATTTACGAACTTTTTATATAGAATAACATCGTTTTTCTTAAAATAACGGGTTTTCTTCTTCCCTTGTAGTTTAGTTTGGATACACTGTTGGTTATTTACAATTTTAGACACAGACGGTGACGAGGGTAAGGGTGACTTTGGATCTATCAGATCCAATCGCGATCTTAGTTTGCGCCCAAAGACTAATTGCGCAGGGGACAACCCAGTAGCTGAGTGAATCGAATTCCGATAATCCATAAGGTATCTTAGTAATTTAAATGATGTTTCTTTCGGGCTATTAGACGACATAATACAAGACTTTAATCCCTTTTTAATCACTTTAACAAAACTTTCCGCCTGACCGTTACTAGGTGGGTGATAGACGGGTGACGTAATGTGTGAAATCCCGTTTGCCGTGCAAAATAGTTTAAATTCCCGCGAACAAAAAGCAGTGCCATTATCACTTACTATCGTTTCGGGAACTCCGAACCTAGACATGAAATCACATAACTTCCCCATCACCGCGGCTGACGAAGTAGCCGTGTTCATGTTATAAACTTCTACCCATTTGGTATGAGCATCTACCGCTACCAAATAAACGCATCCTTTGATCGGACCTAGGAAGTCTATGTGTATTCTGTAGAAAGGACAAGGTGGGAATTTCCAATGAGCCAGCGGAGCGCGCGGTGGCGCGGGGCGCAATTGGATGCACACGTCGCATGAACCTATCATTGTTTCTATTGCCTGGTCAATTCCCGGAAACCAAAACCTTGATCGCGCTTCGGCCTTAGTTTTTACCACGCCTAGATGGGACGTATGTAATTCCTTGAGAATGATTTGGTATAAACTCGGAGGAATAACCACTTTGTGACCTCTCATGACACAACCATTCTCGTAGGATAATTGTGATCTACATAAGTAGTATGGTTTTACCCTAACATCGCTTATCTTTGGTGGCCAACCATTCAAAATAAAGTCTATCACTATTCTTAATATTGCGTCACTACTTGTCTCCTCGCGCAACTTTTCTAAAGTTACGGGCATGCCTGCGTCTACAACAAAACAAACATAAGTCGCTCGGTCATAAGATACTTCGCAATCACAACACTGACACTGTTCAGTGCACGCGCACTCGTGAACTGTACGCGGCAAGCTCGCGCGCGATAAGTAATCAGCGCTGTTGTCCGCGCTGCGAACATATTCTATTTTATAGTTATAACTACTTAAAAACAAGGCGTACCGTTGTAATCTATTCGCCGACATTTCTGGAATGCCCTTATGGGGCCCAAATATTGCCAATAGGGGCTTGTGATCCGTTCGAAGAATAAATGGTTCGGCCCTACCGTACAAATACTGGTGAAAACGACGCACGCCATAAATAATGGCGGTTGCTTCCTTTTGAATCTGAGCATATCGCTTTTCAGCGGAGTTTAAGGTACGTGAAACAAAAGAAATAGGTTTCTCCACTCCGTCTGAACCTACTTGTGAGAGGACCGCCCCTAACCCATTAGGGGATGCATCTACCGTTAGTATTATCGTCGCGTTGGGGCAAAATGTGCGAGGACCTGTTCTGATGTCATGAACTCTTTTATTGACCTGAACGCCGAGTCATGAATATCAGTCCATCTCCACTCACACCCCTTTTTTAACAGATCGTATAACGGACTGAGGATTGTGGATGCGTTAGGCACAAAATTTCTGTAGTAGTTAATTAACCCTAAGAACGATTGAAGCTGACTGACATTTGTGGGCACTGGTGATTCCAACATTGCTTTTGTTTTTTCCGGCGCTTTTTTTAAGCCATCTTTAGTAATAATATAACCTAAATAACTAATTTCGTCTTGGAAAAAACTACACTTTTCTTTTTGTAACGTTAACCCCGCTTCTTCTAAGCGCTTCAACACTAAATTTAGTTTTTGTGAATGATCCTGCCTATCCTTCCCAGTTATTAAAATATCGTCTAACAGGCACAACACTCCGTCTATTCCTGATAACAAACCCTCGATAGCTCGTTGAAAAATAGACGGCGCGCTGGCTAAACCAAACACTAAACGAGTAAATCTATATAGTCCGCGGTTTGTATTTATGCAAGTTAGGTTTTTTGACTCATCGTCTAATACTAATTGATTATAAGCCATAGATAAATCTAGTTTACTAAACTGCTGTCCGCCGTGGATCTTCGTAAATAGTTCGTTAGTTGTCGGCAGGGGGTATTGTTCTACTTGTAACTGTTTATTAATGCTAACTGAATAGTCGGCACACAATCTGACTGTCCCGTTTCGCTTTAGAACTGGAACTATCGGTGAAGCGTATTCCGAAAATTCTATGGATTCTAAAATACCTAAACTAACTAATCTATCGATTTCTTTATCGACCATTGCACGCATAGCAAACGCTACGGGGCGTGCTTTGCAAAAAACCGGTTTTGATCCATCCTTTAACGATAGTTTTACTTTATACTTATTAAATGTTCCTAATTCATTCGAAAATAACTTTGGGTATTGTAATTGCACTTCAGAAGTGCTACAAAAGTTGACCGGTATCAACTGTAAGCGAAATAATGATAAGAAATCTCGACCAAGAATGGGCGGGCCGCCATCGCGAACGACATACACATGCAATATTTGCTTGCGATCCGCGTAGCTATCAGCCAGCAGCGTACCTAGACACGATTTTCCCGCCGTTATACGTTATGAGCCGTATGCTGATATTGCTAAGTGGTTGGTATTTCCGGACTACGATTTGCAAACCCGCTATCAATTTCAAATTTAAATGGCACGTTATTAATCCAAACAGTTTCCACCATGGGTTCTCCCCTGAATGAACGGATATGGAACAATTTACCGTCATCGTCAACCTCACCCTTGCCACTGCCATCCACCTGCACGTAATTCACTTTTGGACACATTTTACGCAAGTGGCCTTTTGCGTGACACTTTTTACAAACATAATTTGAGTACCTACAGTCAGCTGATTTATGATTTGAATAACCACATACACTACATTTCTCCTTCGCTACACTATTGCCACTTTTTCCTTTATCAGCTATCTTGAACAACGGCTGGTCTGCGGATGCCGGCGCCAGCGCTCCTGCACTGGCCACGGCGGCAGCGCGCGAACATCGGAGGTTTTCTGCCATCTCCACGACCTTGGCCAGCGTGAGGTCGGCCAGGTCTTTCGTGTACAGCTTCTCCTTCTCCTGTCCCGGCTGCATCCCCATGATAAATTTGTCGCGGCGTGCCTCCTCCACGTTAAGAAAGGCACATTTTTCTGTCAATCCTCGTAATCTCGCCGCCCATTGCGAATGAGATTCCCCTGCTTGTTGTGACGCCGCGTAAAAATTGTGACGCTCACCAAACCCGACATATTTGGGAGTAAAATGGTTGTCCAGTAGCGTTAATAGGTCTACGTAGGGCACGTCTTCTATGGCTTTAGGTAGCACTAAATCCGTTGCCAATTTGTAGGTAGCCTCCGTGAGTGCGCTGAGCAAGATGGCTTTTCGTTTTTCACCCGCGGAATCCGTCTTTTCGTTGATGCCATTTGCCACAAAATATTGTGATATACGTCCCTTATACGTTTTCCAAGTTTGCACATTATGGTCGAACGTATGTAGTATTCCAAATTGCACAGAACTGGACATTGTACTAAACACGTGGTCCGTAAAATTCTCGTCGCCAATGTTACGTATTGTATCTACGCGGACACGGGAAGGTGGTACACAAGTGAAAGGCTCTGTAGCTAGCAACGCACTGATTTATTAGTACAGGGTTTCAACGGGACAATAGTAGGTGGCGCGCTTGCGTGTGCGCTTCGGATACACATACATAACA